>VZTD01001941.1:756527-808080 GCA_013397725.1 Rhagologus leucostigma
GGCGGGCGGTGCCTCGGGGGGGCCCCGCGGTGCCGGGACCCTGCTCGCCCCCGGCCGCCTCGGGGGCCGTGCCGGGCTGAGGGGAGCCCCGAAACCCTTGAGACGAGCCCCGGCACAGGTGCGGGCACAACCCGGGGTTTGTCCTCCAGGGCCATCCCGGGGCTGGGGAATGGCACCTGCTGGTGGGTCCCTCTCGCTGGCTGCTCCGATCCCCCCAAACCAGCCGCACACTTGCTGGTGGCAGCGGGCGGCCGTGTTCCCCCTGCACCCCGCGGACCCTCAGCCTCTGGAGAGGTGACTTGTCTCCAGAGGCGTCCCCCCCGCCGGCCCGGCCACCGCAGCCGCAGGGGTTTATTTGCTGGGTTGGCAGGGAGCGTGTCAGAAGTGGGTTTGTCAGGGATGGATCTTTCTGATCTTCGGGAATTCGGAAGCGCGGCCGGTTTGCCCGGTGGTTCCTCCTCGGCTGAAATGCCGTGTGCGTGTCCGAGGGCAAAGTCAGCAGCCTCCTTCAAGGGGTCTCGCTCCTTTGAATGGCAAAACTGCTCTGAGAAAACCTGCACCCACCACGTCTGCCCTCCCCAGTAGCTTCCCAAGCTGCATGGACCACTTAAGGGTTTGGGTTCTACCTTGTGCCTGTTCTGGGTTTGTATTGCTTGTCCTACAGTGTAGCATTTCACTCAGTGCCTGATCCCAGTGCTTTTCAGTATCAAACATGGGAGATTGGAGAAAATGTATTTGCTGCTTAATTGTACTTAGATTTAAAAAGCTGTCACAGATGGGCTTTGTCCTATTGCCCTTTCCCAGATAAAAGGACCCTTCTCCCACGCTGCAGTGCAAGTGTCACAGCAGTCATCCAGTGACTATTTGGGGGCATTGGCGCAGCTTTTTAGCCGCTCCTTCAGCACGGCTGTGCCAGGGGGTAGGTCTCTTGCTGTCTCTGCTACAGCTAGACTGGCTCTTTGCTGCTGGGGAAAAACTGGGAGAAATAAACTTTTCAGCTGCATTATATAACACCTTCTTTGTGTTGTTAGACAAAATTGCGTTAGAATAACCTGGAGTTGTGTGTAGGGCTCAATCCGTGTTGCTGAGAGATCTCAGTCACCTCTCTCTGTAACTCAGCATTACGGCATCTCTGCTGTGCTGGGAAGAAAGAGAAGTCTTATGGCTTGAAGTGAAGAGATGCAAAGGTGTCTGTATCTTGCCATCTGTTTGAGTTGTAAAGAAATCCATCCTTCAAACTCTGGAGTATCTCGAGGGACAGCTCTCCAGGCAGAGCCTGCAACTTCTCCCCGCGTTTTGTTGCACCCTGTCCATGACCAGTAATGAAGATGTTAATGCTTTCCACGGCATTCAGAGATTTGGAAGTGGGATTCTTTGTGGTGATGTCAGCCAGGTGCACATACAGAAATGACACGTAAAGCACCATAAGCGCTGCGATGGGGTTCTGGGAGTGGGATTAGGCAGTCACACAAACAACACGCTCAGTAATTGGTAGGATTTCAAATGCTAGTGTGGGTGTTTGGGAGCGACTAATGTGTTTTGAACGTAATGACTTGTTAGCCTACACCGAAGTGGGCGGATGCTGCTCGGGTTGTATCAGCTGTGTGGAGTCCAGGAGGTGCCTCGGGGGTTCTGGTTTGCTCCATACCTGCTGTAACTACTGACAAGCTGCAGGTACAGGTTGTGGGAGCTCTGGGGTGTCTCTGGGTGGTGTGAATTAAGGTGGTTTGACCAGAAAAGTTACGAGTGGATTTGGGCTGGGGGACATAATGCCCTTGAGGAGTGTCTGGTCACGTAGACCATGGCACAGGAAAGGTGCTTTTATGTGTCTCCCTGCTGATGCCTGTGCTAGAAATTCCTGATCCAAAAATCATTTGAGGAAGTCAGCGAACTTGCCGAGGGGCTCCCTGCAGAGCCTCTTTGCACGGAGAAGGTGCTGGTGGCGACAGGTGCTGTCCGTTTGCCTCCATCCTGCCGCTCCAGGCACGGCTCAGCCCTGCTCCCGTGCGCTCTGTCACGCTTAGAATTCCTACAGTGGCAGTGACCCACCTGCTGAAAGGTTTCCCGGAGCACATCATGCACAGCTCCTCTGCTCTGCCCTGGATGCTCCTCCGTGTATCCCCCGTGTCCTTATCTACAGCAAGGACTCTGCAGGACACGGGATAAGGCTACAGAGGGACTGTTCTGTCCACCCCACAAGGGCTGGGCACTTGGGTCACCTGTGTGGGTAGCGCTGCTGCAATGATCATGTGCCCTGTGGGTGTAGGCAGCTGGGGGATCCTGTTCTTGTGCTGCAGGAGGAGATGCCCTGGGACTGCTTCTCTGCATCTTCTGGGCTCTGCCCTGTTCATATTTCTCATGACTTCTCTTTGGAGGGAAAAATCATCTCCTGGAATTCCGCTGCAAGTCCAAGTGGCCACGGGTGTGTATTTCTTATGTGTGGCTGGCGTGTGTGTGCACACTTGACTGTCTTACTGAGCAAGGAGCAGGGCTTGTTTACTGGCGAGAGTAATGGGATCCAAGCAGGAGGTGCAGGCTCCCTAGATTCTTAAATTAAAAGCCCTGCAGAGAGACTCAGGGGAGTCTCCTGTCCCAGGAGCATTAATTAAGCTCCACGCAGCTTGTTGTGTGCTAGGTCTTTTAAACAGCTCCTTACGAACTAACGACACAATTGCCCTGTGCCAGCACTCCGGAGAGCACCCACGATGCTGCTGACTTTGGTCTCTGTGGTCATCTTCTCCTGGGAGATTTGCAGCGCCCTGCACGCCCAGGAAGGGGCTGTGCTCGGTGCTGCTGCGCTGATCACCTCTGAAGGGCTTGGATGCAAGATCTCCTCATCAGGAGGGATTGTTCCCTCCCTGCCTGTGCTTTTATTGCCCTGCAGCTCCTGGGCCCCAGTGCTGAAGGCAGGGCTGACGCAGTTGTCCTTGAGCGGTGACCTTGGTGCTGCCCCTCTGCTGACAGCGCCTCTCCGGGCCCTGGCTGTGGGTGTCTGACTTGTGCTCCTTGGCTTCCTTAGAACTTTCCCAAGGGTGCAGATGAACCAAAGCCCTTCAGAAATGGGCTTTCGTTGCCCATGCTGCCTTGACAGCTACAGGAAAACCCTGGCACCCCAAATGTGGCAGTAAGGCAGATGTTTTCCTGCAGCTCTGCTTTGTACTGTGCTGGCCTACAGCTGTTCTTTGGGAGAGCGTGACGGTGAGAGCAAACAGACATGAGGCTTTTGCTGGGTGTTCCAGAACCATCTCTTCTTGCTGTTGTTAGCACAGGAAATATTTGAGTTGAGAGTGTGGTTCGTCTTGCCTGATTTCATGACCCTGGTGTCTAGTCCAAGATAGCCCTCAGAGAGATAAGAATTTGGTCTCACTCCCTCTCTCCTGCCTAGAGAGGGATGAAGAGTGGCTTTGAACACGGCATTAGTTGCTGTGAAAGGGTAAATTTTTCATTGATGAAATGCAGAGGTAAGTGAACACGTACCTTATCCCAGGTTTCTTGCTGCGTGAGTGATTTTTGGCTTAGCTTGGGGTTCTTCATGGAGTCTAGATTCTTCTTTTCTGCTTGTGAATTTTTTAATGAGTGGTATGAACTGTGTCTTTGATTGCCTTTTTCTTTTAACTTCTTCCTGCACTTCCTCTCTCCTCCTGTCCAAACTTTGTGATCATAAATTGCTCCAAGACTGTAGGGTCTCCGAGATCCATTGCTGACGTCCAATCTCCCTTTACTGAGAGTGAGAATTTTAAAATTAAAATTTTCCAGCTACCATTTCTCTACATAGATATTTTAGAAAACTAGTCTTTGTCAGGGTATTGTTACTATTAGGCTTAAATAACGTAGGTGTCAACAGTCTTTAATGGCTGAGCTGTTAACTGTGGATGTGCTGGAGGTGTTCCCTTCTCTGCTTGGTGACAAGAGCAGGATTGCTGCTGTAGGAGGACGTAGGTCCTGATGATGCAGGTCTCTTCTCTCCTGTGTGCCTGAGATGCAGCACTTTCAGATGCTGTCACAACAGATTCCTGCTGCAACTCCTCTGGGCATTACTTCTGAAGGAGCACGAGAAGGTGGTGGGTGTTCTTTATTTTTCCATGTAATACTCCTGAATAGTCCAGATTTTGCTTAGCTTGCTGCCGTGCTCTTAATGGAGTTATCTGAGGTCTTTCCTGTATCTCTGAGTGTTTCAATCCGCATTTCTTCACTCTGTAAGTGTCAGTTGGGTGGATAAATTTATGTGCATCAATTTCTCATAGCTGCTCTTGTGCATCAAGGCCCCTTTTATCCCGCTGATGTGATTATTTCAGAGACATGAAGGCCATTCTGTGCTTATTTCATTGTAATTGAGATCTTTGTGATTTGGCGGCTTTGCTCCTTCGAGCAAATCTCTGTCTAGACTGTCTGTGCTTCTTCACAGTTCTCTTCCAGACCCGAGTCCAGCTCTGACATCCGAGGCACAGTGAGTACTGGAAAACGCCCCCAGAAGGGCAGCTGCCTTGGCTGCCTGTGTTGTGCTGCCCCATCCCTCCTCCCCTCCCTGGAGCCGCTCTGATGGAATGCTGGAGGAAATGCTGGTGTTTTCTGAGGCTTGTCTGTGCTGCTTAGACTGAGCAGCACAGCGTGCTGGAGCCCTGGTCCCTGCTTGATGTCCTTTTGTTAAATCAAGCTGTGCTGACTGTGTGACATGCAGGTCCGGTCTGCCACTAAAATGAAAACCTCTCTTCCAGACGAGTCAGGGCTAAACTTGTCATGTCATCAGCTGATCACCTCTCAGTGCTACCTGCTCATCTGTATGCAGCTTTTGCAGTGTCACTCACTCAGGGTTATAGCTCACCGGCCCGTGGGGCTGTAAGGCACCTTGTACTTCATCTCATTTACGTGAAACAAGTTTTCTTTTTCATCTCTTGCCAGTTAAATTATCCCAAGGTGTCTCTGCTCAGAGCCCGTTGAAGGGGTTTATGTCCAGTGCCATCCGATGGCGTGAGGGGACTTGAACTCCACTGGCAGCGATAGTGGAGGCAAAGCTGAGCTGAGAGAAAAGTCTGGTTGTGTGACTTGTGGTAACAGATAAATGAGAGAGAAAAGATTGGGATGGATAGAACAGCTACCATCTGTTTGAATTTTGCTCTGGCTTTATTTTGATCAAGCCAACGGGAAGCCAAGGAGAGTGGGGAAGTGGCACAACAACGATCCAGGCTGGTGAACTGGGGTGACTGTGAGGGCAGGGAAGGAACACAAGAGGCTTGGCAAGGGGGAAGTAGCCATAAGGAGCAAGTGTGGCCATCAGAGTCCCCTTGGCAAGGGGCACGTGCAGACATCTGCGGGAGATCAGCTGAGGCACAGCCAAGGAGAAGCCGATGGCACTCGAAAAGCAGGAATGTAGAAGGGAACCACTGAGATAATAGGCAGAATAATTAGTGTAAAGTTTCCGATGTAATTGGCTGGAAACCCCCCGTTGCACACTGTGCTGTGCAGGCAGCGTTGCCGTGTTCGCCGTGGCTGGGGAGCTGTGCCTGCGTGTCCACGTTTGTTTGCTCTTGGGTTGGCCTGAAGGGTCTGAGAGTCATGGGGTGGAACGGCCAGGAGAGAACTGCAGGTTCAGCCTGGGCAGGGAGCAATGCTTTTGAGCAGCTCCGTTCTCCTTGACTGTGCTGCTGACCTGCACGAGAGCTCTGGGTATGGCCTGTTCTCTGGGAGCTCTGGCACTTGGGATTGTACCCTCCTCCCTCCTCTGCTCTGGGAAATGAGAGTGAGGTTAGAGACACTGCAGCACCTTCCAGCTTGGGCTCTTATTCTGAGTGACACTTTGGGGCTCTTACTCTGAGTGATGCTGTTTTCACCGTGCAGTAAGGTGGGCTGGAGGGCAGCAGTGCTTCTCTGGCTCCGTCTTAGCCAGTTCTCAGTTTGGATCTTAGGAAATGCTTCGTACTGGTTTTTTGAGCCTGTGGTTTGCAAGCTAAGGGTGAAGCGTTGGTTCAGATTTTCAGGCAGACAAAACAGCTTTGGGCACTGGCGAAGAGATGAATTGAGAGAATGACACATGAATTTGGAGCTCGTGGAGCTTTTGAACTAGTTACAGACTATCATCATATTTCAGCATTTTGTGTGTAAATCACTATGTTGTCTCACTGATAATTTACCTGAGAACTTGCTCGCTGTTATTTTTTTCTACATGGAATGACTGCTGATGCAAAAGAGAGGCTTAAAAGTCTTTCCCAAGGGTGTGTGTGCCCTGTTTGTGAATGGTGTTGGTGATGCCTCTCAAGGACAGACATTTCCATGGAAAGCCTTGGAGTCCCAGAAGTTTTGGTGGAAGAGATCTTGGAATGTCATGCCCAGCCATCTTATCAAAGCCGTGCTGTTGCCGGTGTGTGCGAGATCAGCCGTGGCTTTGGCTGAGCTTTAATCACCTCTGAGATGGAGTGCAGGAGCAGCTCAGGAATTGTCTTTCAGCTGAGTAGCCTGATGTTAAAATCATAGAATTGTTTAGGTTGGAAAAGACCTCCAAGGTCAACGAGTCCAACTGCAAACCAGACCTTGCCACATCCACTAAACCCTGTCCCCAAGTGCCACATCCACGCTTCCAGGAATGGTGACTCAACCACTTGCCTGAAGTAGCCGCACTCCAGTTCCCAACTTTGCATTTGTGTGTTGCTCCAGGATCAAGTCCTGCTTTTTGCCTGGACAGAAAGGTTGAGGGTGCCGGGACATCCATGAGGTGCTTGTCCTCCTGGATGGGTGAACCATGATGGTCACCCCTTTGCTCTTCACAGTGGGGATTATGGACTGGTGGTAGAGCTCCCCGTGTGACAGCCTCTGTGTGACCATCTCTGGGGTGTTAGGTACTTAGGAGGACAGTTTGGGCAGCTGCCACCCCAAGCCAGTGTCTAAAGGTACAGCCTGGGACTGGACACGTAAGAAGCCGGGAACAGGGAAAGCCTCAGCACCGTCTGTTAGTCTGCAAAGATGCAGAAGCTTAAACCTTTCTTCTTGTGCAGCTCCAGCTGTGCTGCTCCAAAGCGTTTTGCATTTGACTGTGCTGAAATTTAGTCCCGGGGAGATTAAATTACTCTTTCTTCATTGTTCTTATTGATCTTGTGTTGCTGGCTCTGGATGACAAACGGACTTCCCACTCTTTCCAGCCCCAGTCACTCTGGGAAGTGCATTGGAGCCTTGTTAACCTTCTCTCCTCTGGGAGGTGGTACATGAAAGCAGTAGGGAAGATCCTGGCTACAGATGGGATATGCAAAGCAGAAGGTGGTTTTGGAGGTCAAAGCCATTTTCCACTTAGGTATTTAATGGCCATTATGAGCCTTTTGCAGCAGCTTGAACTGGAGAGGATGTTCTGAGGCTGAGCACTTCGGAAGGAGGAGGACAGTGAACGTGATACCTTGGTATGGAGAGTCTTCCCTGTTGCAGCAAATCTTGTCCTTCCCCAGGAGATGCTGATGTGCTTGAGGGCTGAGGGTGCTCAGCTCCGGGTTTGTTGGTTTGTCTTGGCTCGCCAAGGAGGTGGGTGGCTGTTTCACCTCCCTCTTTGCCACTCTCTGCCCTGGGCTGCCCAATGGCAGCTCAGCCCGACTGGGACACTGCAGACCTTGTAGAGATTGTTCTACAAACCTGGGGAAATGGATGGCTGGGGAAAAGCTGGCTCTGGTATTGGCTCTCTTGAGTCGCATGTCTGTTGGGTACAGGAGAACAATCACAGCACCAGGACATTAAAAATGCCCTGGCAATTGGAGTCTGAAGGTTACTGTATTCCAGGGAATGCATGCCTTGACCAAGGATTCCTTTCCTGTGTGGGTTGCAAGCAGAAAGCTCTTCCCTGGTTGGAATATTCATAGTTTTGCTCTCTTACGTAGGCCTGGATGTGTGATAAGGGTTGAGCTCACCCTGCTTGCTTGATTCTTAATATATTCCAGTAAAATCTCGGTCATCCACAGGACCAGAATCCATCAGAGAAGCAGGAACTGCTTTCGTGGGAGGTTGTGGGTGTCTCTCAAATAAGCTTGTCCAGTAATCCAAATATTGACATAGCTGGGGCTTGAGAACTTAGGGTTCAGGTAGGTAAAATGGGCATTAGCATCCACATCTGAGCTGTGATGGCTCCCAGGTGGGAACATTCAGGACCTGTAGGAGCCTGGAGTGGTGGTTGGCTCTGGGGTGGAGGTACCTCCTTCCTGGGGCTGCCAGGAGGGGCTTAACTCAGGGGGGCTGGAGACAGTGAGCCAGTTCCTACGTGCATCACAGATTTAATGCAGGTGCGTTTCAGTTTTATTTTTTGTTTTTATAACAGAGAAGCTAAAGCCTAAACTAGTCCTGGACTTCTAGTCCAGCTCTGTTTCCCCCTTTGGCCAGGGGAGCACTGAGGTTCTGGCAGAACCACTGGAATCCTGGTGTGTAAGGAGGAAGCCTCACTGCTCTGGCAGTGTATTTACATGGGTGTCGCCCGAGGCTGAGGGAGCGGCAGCTGCAGGAGCACAGCAGTGCATTGCTATTGAACAGTTCCTTTTTTCCTTGGCTTTTAAGCATCACCCATCTCTCTCTTTCTCTCCTGTGCTGCCTCCTGATGCTGGGACACAGAGCGGCGAGGGCTTTTGGAGAATACCTTTCACAAAACCATCCTGAAGGCAGAAACGGCTCAGGTAAGAGAACTGATGTGCCTTGGTTGTGTCCATGTGTGCCTGCACCTGTGATTAATAGCCTTAAAATGAAAGTGCATTTATTTATCTGTCATAAACAGAGTGAGAGCTCAGCAGCAGAGAGGCAGGAGGAGTCGCCCTCAAGGAGAAAAGGCAGTTTGGTGACCCAAGGTTTGGGTGGGCTGTGGGAATGGGTTCAGTTAGTGGACAAGTGCCCTATCATAAGTTCATCCCTGCAGCTGATGTCCCTAGGAGAAGTTTTAGCTGGGAAGTGACAGCACTGCACAAGGCTTCTGCACTGGTTTGTGACTCCTAGGTCTTGCTTTCACTGGGGTATAAAAACCAGGTGAGTTACATTCTGTTCACTGGTGTGAATCCTCACTGGCAGAGGTGACATCCGGATTTATTCCCAGTGTTTGCTTCAATGGGTTAAACTGAGATTTGCCTAGATGAGGGCACCACATGTGCTGGCTAATGTGTCGATATTCTCCATGCAGATATTGTCCTCATCAGCTTATCATGAGTTCTGCTTGATGGGCAGGAGAGCACAATATAAACTCACTTGACTTCTAACAGGGCTGTGTCTTCTCTGTGATGAAAGAGAATATTTTGCAGACAGTAAATTCATTACAAAACCTATAGAAGATCCTGTGGAATCCACAGAAAATCCTGTGTGAACAAGTAACAAATTGTTCTGTGCTGTTGAACTGTTGTGCAGGGGATAAAGTTGTTAAATAGAATGTAATGTAGAGTCTGCTTATCAATTTAGGTAAGCTGTGTGTGTTTAAGCCTGTACAGGAGATGCCTCTTGCTCTAAGAGCAGTCACACGGTCTTTGGCAGCCAGCTGAGTTCTTTCCTTTTTTCTTGGATCTGTTCTAATGACTTTCAAGTTGTCCTTGGCTGAATTGTGCTAATGTTGTGAATGGAAAAGCTCTAAGACAATGTACTCCAGTTTTCTTGGATTCTTTTCATGAAGAACTCCAGTGACACTTTACTTACAGTATTTGGTCTAAGAACAGCACGTGGAGGTAGGAAGGGAAGGGTAGAGAAAGGCTGGGGTTCGGTGCAGCTGGGTTGAGGTGTCTGTGGGGCAGCAGGAAGGGAGGGCTGGACAGGCTGTGCAGGGACAGGCTGGCAGGAGCTTCCCAGAGTGGCAAAACCTTTTTTTTGTTCCTTCCATCGTGGCCATTTCTGCGGCTTCTTCTGTCACCTGGACTCTTTGCCAGTCCTTTCTGCAGCCTCCCCACCCCAGTTTCCAACAGGGAGAAGTGTTGGCTCCTGCTCACTTTGTAGAGCCCTTGTAGTACCTGTGGGGTCGTGTTGGGGCCAGGCAGAGAATCTCTGATGGAGACAAGAGGAAATTGCAGATCTGTTCAGGTGCCTGAGGAGCCCTGGTCAGATCCAAGGAGTGGGAGCCTCTCTGATGTGCACTTAAAAAGCTGCTGTTTAACTCATCCTTGGGGTGCTCCTGCCTGCTCTCTGACTGTAGGTAAGGAGAGCATGGAAATGGAGCTGATCCAGGGACTCCTGGATCACGTGCCCCAGCCAGGCTCCCCAGAGCAGCAGTTCAGCCCTCTCTGTGCTTGTGACATCCATAAGCTCTCCAAGGAAGTCTTTTCACCCAGTGCCCCTTGGTGTATGAGCCTTGAGATCGTTTTTGAATCCAAGTGAGTTTAGTTGCCACGGGCAAGAATCAAGCAGTGAGAGACACTTGGAAATACCACGATACTTATGGGATCCTTAAGTATTCACTTGGAAAGCAATAAAATTCCCTAGAAATTACTCTAAATTCTGAGGAAGAGGGGAGGGAAAAAAAAGAATCGTCATTTTTAAGTCATCTTTTGAAATTCTGCAATGTATAACTTAACACAGTCTGTAACACTTCTTTATAAATAACCCCAGTAGGAAGGTTGCTATCCAATAAAAAACGCTGTGAGTAGAAAATTTGGCTCCTTTTAGTTCATCCTAGCAGCCCGATCACAGGGAAGTCACGTCTTTCCTTCCTGCACAAATTCCGTCTCAGGATCACTTGTGCCAGTTCTGGAGGCTTCACCTTTGGCTGGGCTGGGGGCTGGAGCTGCAGGATTCGTGTCACCCAGTGACTCCAGGGAAGCAAAGGAAGGGCCTCTGCTACAGAAGCTGAAGACATAGCGCAGATCCGGAGGTGAATCTGCTCCAGCTCCTCAGAGAGCAGGCAGAGGCAGTGTGAGCATGGAGGAGCCCACCTGCATCCTGTGGTTGAATTCCTGCTTGAATGTGTTGGTGGCTTAGGTCCTGAAAGCTCAGTGCTCCGAAGAATTGAGTCCTCGGTGCCTGTGTGTGTCTGTCAACTCTGAGCTTTCTCCTTGAGTGTTGTACCTGGTGGGACAGGCCCTGTTTCTGCTGTCGTAACCCCAGCTGTGCACCCAGGGTGCTCCCTGCACTGCCAGCAGACTGAGCTGGGATGAAGGCTCTGGTCTAAATATGACTGGAAGGAGGCGGGCCTTGATTCAGTCCAGAAAAGAATGGTTTAAGAAAGGTTTAAAGTCACTGATGAATGCAGTGAGGGAAAAGAGTTGTGGATTTTGAGGAGCAGGAAGGTGGTAGAATCATCAGTGGGACAATGAAGGCATAAATGGAGGAGGGAAGGGCAGGATCCTCCTTTTCTGTGACCCGAGAGCTAGAACCCTTCTCTCTCCCTGCACAGGGCCATCCTCATGCAGAAAATGAGGCAGGTGTGAGTCTGGGATGTCAGTTCTTTGCTGCTTTACCAGCTGGTTCAGCTCCTTGGCAGAGGGGTGAAGCTCTGGCACCCCAGGCAGCCCCAGGAGACCCATGGAGATGTGGAGGGAGATGCCAAGTGTGCAGACACTGCCCCAGCTTGCTCCACTTCTGCTGCACTTTGTTCTCTGAGGATTGTCCATTTTAGTTTGCCTTTTTTTATCTTCTTAGTCCCCTGACTCCAAGGAAAGGAAAAGATATAATGGCTTTTGCATCCCTCATAACTTCACGTTCCACAGCCGATCAAAGAGCTGCTTCTTCAGTTGTGACTTCTAGTTGTGGTGGCTCCTCTGAAGAGCTTGTGCGCGTGTGTGTGGCAGAATGTCTTGGAGGAAACGGGGAGTGGTAATGAAGAGCTGCAGAGGGGCTGTAGATCAGCAGGACGGGCCAGCTGCCTCGGCCGAGCATTGGAACGAGGGCTGAGTTGTGTGCAAGGCTGTGTTCACCTCCCGTTTTCAGTAAGAGTGCGGTGTGGTCGTGCTCTGCTTGCTTTGCTGGGGCAGTGGCTGTGGAGTTGCACAGCTGCACGAGGTAGAGAGGCTTGCAGGTGCTGCAAGGTGTACCTGGAGGGAGAAAAGGTGAGGGGGAGCGCTTGTTGTTGGTTACAACTTCTGATTCTTCCTGATGTGAGGCCCAAGAACTTCATGGCTCAGAAATGTTGTGTGACTGTTCCTATGCAACTCTTCAGTGTCTTGTTCTGGAAGAGGTTTTTTCCAGGTGACTGGGGAGGTGCATTTACCTCTCCTCTTTCACAGAGGTTATGTCAGAGATGATGACAATACAGAGTTTTCTCCCCTTTGTTTCCCTCTTGGAACAGCGCAGTTGCCTGGTGGTGGGCTGTGAATGCAGGGGATGGAGGAATTGTCCCTTTGGGATCACTCAGATTTTTTTCTGCTGATATTTAAGATGTTTTGAGGAATCAGAAAGGAAGGGAGGGTTGGACTCTGCTGCGGGTGACAGGATATGGATGTGCTGAGCGAGCTGGTGCCAGGGTGGTGATGCATCTCCTGCTCTCCTCCTGCCTCTATTAATTGCTGGCTTATTCATGCAGGCTGAAGGTCTGGGAAGGTTCCCACAGAGAGCACTCTGCCATGTTCAGCATTCATTCTGCCTCCAAGGCCGTGGCCAGAGTCCTTTCTGACTTCTGTAGCTTTCTGGTACCTTTTAAAGTAGAAGTGGGTGTCCCTTGGGACAGACTTAGAAGAAAGATGCGGAAAGGGATTGAAATGTTGTGAAGGGGAAGTGTAAAAAGGCTGCAGAGAATAAAGCATGGAAGAAATAATCACTCAGAGTCTCACAGAGCTCATGGAATTTTGGACATTCTCCAGCCTAGGTGTCAGAGGCCCCGCACTGAGATAATGTGCTAGATTTTATCTCCGTGTTCTGGGGCTGTGAGAGGAAAAGGTATCAGGGCATGGGGCAGTGACATTGAAAAGGACAACAAGCGGAGCCCTTGAGAAACTCCCTCCTGTCTGGGGAAGCAGAGATCCATCCTGGTGAGCTGGGATTCAGACACAAGGATTGGGAGAGAGCTGTCGGGGGGTTTTTCCTGTTACTCTTTTGTTCTGTTTTGCTTGGAGGGGTTACTGGGAGGGCAGCTGCTGCTGCTGGAGTGTGGGGCTGTGGGATGCAGCACCAGGCTGCCTGCTGTGACTGGCTGCTCTGGGCAAGCTGTGTGGGAAGCAAGAGAGAGGGAGAGATCAAATATAAGGTGTCCTTGATGCTGCAGAGGTGGTGGGCCTTGGGCAGGAGCTGCCTAGCAGGCCTTGATCCAAGTTCTCCGTGGCTCCTGCTAAACCAGCACGGCTACATCAGGACAAACCAAAGGGGGCAGTTACACGAAACTGGAAAAGGCTTCTTTTTAAGCTCAAAAAAAGTCATCTTTGTGTCTTTCCTTTGTTTTTTGCATGATGTTTCAGTCATCAGTGTGAGTGTGTAAGGAGAAGAGGGCCCCTGTGAGCTTCCCCAAGCCAAGCGGCAGTGGGGAGGGGTGGCAGGAGCAAAACCATGTTTGTGCCTGTGCCGGGTGTGGAGCCACCACTGGATCAGCCATGTGTGTGGAGGGAGCAGCCACGCACAGAGGAGCTTCCTGATGCTGCCAGAAACTGGCACGGGGCTGGAGAAACCCCAGGTGAGGCTTCACAGGTGCTTCAGGCTGAGTGACCTGCGAGCTGAGCTTTCTGTGCCACCAGCAAGTAAAGCTGCAGCTGTTCAGTGCTCTGAGAGGGACGTTCAGACTGTGGAGCTGCCAGCAGAGCCTGGTTCAGGGTAAAGCACCGGGTTGGCCTTTTTCTCTAAAGGATGTTTGTCCTGTCCCCAGGACAGACCCAGCAGAGCACCTGGCCCTGCTCTCAGTGTATCCCTGTGCTGATGAGGTGGAGGTGGCCTTTTTAGGAAGAGCCCATGCTCTGGAGGGAGTTGTAGGTGGCCTGAGCTCAGGACAGAGCAGGGATGTGAAATCTCATCTCTGAGGGCTTCAGGCCGCTTCCAGCATCAGCCAGTGCAAGCATGGCGTGGGTGTATCCTGAAACTTGCTGGGGAATGTGTTGTTGGCTTATAAAGGGAACAAAGACGTAGGTCACAGTGTTACCATGGAGATGCTGAGGCCAGTGATGGAGCTGCCACATGCTCCTTTGGGTCATGTCTCACAGTAGCAATTTCATCTATTCACATTAATGTTACAGGCCAGACTAAAAGGTTACTCACCTGTGAGACGCCAGGTCAATGCTATCTCGAGTTTGTTTGTTTTCGAAGCCCATTTGAGCAGAGAAGACTAATTGGAACCATTTTGTCATAGTTAAGTGACCTTCTGGTTTCTCAGAGCAGCTCCCTTCCAGAAGCAGCCTTTGCCTGTTCCCTGTGGCTTTGCAGGGAAGTGTGTGACGTTCCCTCCTCGGGAGCAGCGGGGTCGGGGTGCCCATGGTGGGGCTGGCTTGGTCAGACCTCAGGGAACCCACAGTGAGCACTGTGCATGTCCTTGTGCACAGCTCAAGAAAGACAAGGAGCTGCTGGAAAGGGTCCAGTGGAGGCTACAAAGGTGATGAAGGGTCTGGAGCATCTCTCATATGAGGGGAGACTGCAGGAGCTGGGTCTGGTTAGTCTGGAGCAGAGAAGACTCAGAGGGGATCTGATTAATGCACATAAATGTCAGAGGATGGGACCAGACTGTTCAGTGGTTCCAGTGACAGGACAGGGGCAATGGCCATAAACTAAACCACAAAAAGTTCCACCTCAGCATGAGGAAGGTAAAAAGAGCTCTGGAACAGGTCCCCAGGGAGGATGTGGAGTCTCCCTCTCTGGAGACATTCCAAAACCACCTGGACGTGTTCTTGTGTCACCTGTTCAAGGTGACCCTGCCTTGGCAGGGGGTTGGACTGGATGATCTCCAGAGATCCCTGCCAACCCCAGCTGTTCTGTGATTCCGTCTACTCACTTGGCTTTGAAGCTACTGCATGGCTGAAATGCCACTGTGACCTTTTTTTATTGTCGTATCTCTCATCTTTTAATCCCTGCCTCATGCTTCAATACCTTGAACAAAATTCCCATTTTTTCCCCTGATTATTTCTTGATCACGTTTCAGCCCTGAGCCCAGCAGGGTGGGCTGCCCGTCCTGTGCCGGGGGTCACAGTGTTGGGAGAACAGAGCTGGCATGGGGGGAAGCTCTGCACTATGTCTCTGAGAGGGAGCAGAGGGGACCAGGACCTGCCAGCACACCTGAGGGGCAGTGACAGGCATGTGAGAGGTCTTGGAATTGGGATTGCAAGAGAAACTGCTCAGCTGTGCCATTGGAATGGTTGTTAGGGGTTTTGCGGTGCCCTTGGCTCTGGCCGGAGCACCTCTCTGCTCTCCTCAGTGAGCAAATCACCTGGATTCCTGCTGGTGTAGGGTAAAAACATCATTAACTTCATTCCTACTTCTATGAGCAAGGCCATGTGCTGTACACCCCAAAACTTTCCATTCATCTTCAGTGACTACAGCAGTTCTTTCATTTAAAGTTGGAACTTAATTGTCATAAACGTCAGGTCCAGAGAGTTCCAGCTGAGGAGGAACAGGGAAGAGAGAACTGTCTCTCTGAAATTTTTTTTGCCAAGATGACAGATGTTCTTTGAATAGGGTTTGTCTGGATTCCCCTTTGCCACTTTGCCTCTGATGCTGGAGCGGAGGCTTTGAATCTAAGGTGCTTTAATCATCAGTTTAGCTGCTAAATACAGGAATAAATTTGGAGCTTCTGTCTATGCCTTGTGGCTGTATTCTGCCTTGATTTATAAACTCCTCACCCCACAGGGTCACAAGGCAGTCTGCAGCAGATAGGAGTTTGGCTCCACAGTTGTGGATGGGCATCAGTCAGCTGGGGCTGACCCCAGCGTGTTCCCTGCTCTGAAGAAATGTGGCAGTGAAGGAAAAATGTGCAAATCCTTTCTCAGTTCCCTAAGTCAGAGTGAGTGCTCAAGCTAGAGTTACTGAATGAGAAAGGATGTATTGTAAGTATCTAATGCTAATAAGTGCCTGATTATCAGGAGCTACGTGTACTGAGAACGTGGATTCTTTTTTTCCCAAGACACTGCCAAGAGCCCAGCACAGATAATCACTGCCGTCAGTCTTTGGTCGTGCATGTGCCCTGTGTCGGGCAATGCTGCATGGAAGGTGAAGAAAGTAATGTCAGACAGGAGCAAGTGAAGCCAAAAAGACAAAAAGATGTGTGTTCAAGTACTAGCAGGGGGAGTGAGAAGTGGTTTGGCCCTCAGGAGCGGATGTCAAGCCCTGCTGGACTTGGCCTGGGTAGGCAGGGAAGTGATGGAAATACCACCTGGATGTTTCTGGTCCCAGTGGACACAGGATCTACAGATCAAGCACGCTGGTCTTCTTCCCTTCGTCTTGCTGCTCAGTCCCTTGTGCACAACAAATCCGTGTAGAGCAGGAATCAAGATGAAAAG
Source organism: Rhagologus leucostigma (assembly GCA_013397725.1). NCBI lineage: Eukaryota > Metazoa > Chordata > Aves > Passeriformes > Rhagologus > Rhagologus leucostigma. Next base: position 772,853 of record VZTD01001941.1, read on the forward strand.
AACCTGAGGAACCTGATTTATCTGGTCCTAAGTAGCTTTGCAGCTGTGTGAAACAAAGGTGTTGCTGCTGGAAGCAGGTGGGGGAGCAGAGTCATTCCCAGGGCAGCTCCATTGGAGCAGCTGGAGAGCAGGGAGCTGTGTGCCAGGCTGCCCAGTCACGCTGGCCAGGGCTGCCCTGGCAGGCTGGTGGAGCAGCTGGGAGTGGGAGAGGTGGCAAGAGCGATGTGAAAATGAAAAGAAGGGAGCAGCAGTAAGAGGCGAGGGTGCTAACAGCAGCCTGCTGCAGCTGACTCCAGAAGGCAGCTCCAGTCATTGCTGAGCTCCCGTTAGTGTCCCTTGGTTCTCCTCACTCAACATCCCTGTGGCTCAGCTCTAATCCAGCACTGAATCCTGGACCAGCCTGGCTTCTTTCCTAGCAGAAGCAAACTATTAACCTCAGATGCCATCGTGGCAACAGACGCAGTGCTTTGGCACCCGAATCCAGCTCGCTGCGAGCACAGACATGGGTCACTGGTCACATCTTGGGGCTGCTGGTGTGTGTGACCTCGTGTATGTGAATGCACAGGCTCCCAAAATGGTGTGGATTCTGTTTTAGAGGCCAATAATTCATTATGATGGGTGTTTGAATCTCTTTTCCTTCCACACTATTTTTTCTGTAGATAAATTCTTCATTAACGACTACTCTTGAATAAAGCTTCATATTCCCTTTGCATATGAAGTTGCTTCTCCAATGTGTAATTACTGAAGGTGCTAAATTGAATGAAAATGAAGAATTATCCGATTGTTTTATGAAAAGAAAGCACATTGGTGTGCTGGCAGCCCTTTGTAGTGCAGATCATGAAAACTCCTACATAAGTACAAGTGAAAACACCTTGAGGAGGGGACAAGTAAGGTAGGAAGAAAGAATTGTCCTCACATTTTTTATGCTAGATCAGGTAGGTAGTTTATGTCAAATATATCTGGTCAATCCTGCCAGGATTCCAGTAGAAGATTGACTCTTACTTGGAACCAGTCGTGGCCCACTTACATGTCTGATTTATCTGGTCCTAAGTAGATGCCTGTAAATTTTATGGAGCTGAGCAGACCTCAATGCTTGTAAAACAGAGACTGGAATTGGTCTCTTTGCTCTTGTGCTCTTGAGCATTTTCAGGCATATTATGCTTTGGGGACTTCATTTTTCCGTTTAGCCACAGATCCCAGCGCTCAGGAATTCCTGGGTCTCTGAATTGCAGAGCTGTCAGTGTGTGAGTGAAGGTGACACTCCCGTGTGTTCCCTCTGAGGAGGCTGTGCATCTTCCATACAAGTATGGGTTTCAGGAGGAACAGGGGCAGCTGTCAGCCACGATTTTGTGGTGTCTTAAGAAATCTGTAGCGTCATCGTGCCCACACAGATTAGTAAATTTGACAAGTTGAGACGAGTACTTAGAGCTGGCCTTTGTTTTTAATTTTAAAAATGGTTTGCTTGGCACTATTAGCGAGCACAGATCTTGGCAGATCTCAGGGAGTCATTTGGTGGTGTTTTCCCAAGACATGCCCACTCTGGAGCACAGTTAATCATGGAGCTGGGGAGGATCTGAGCTGCTGGAGAGCAGATGCAGGGACCTGGTCCCTGTTGAGGGGTGACACGTGGTTGGAGAGAGTTTGGAGCCTGTGACCGCTCTCTGCACTGTTTGCTCTGTGACACTGTACCCTGCAGGTGGGTACAGGCTTTTGGATGACAGCCTGTGGAGCACCTTCTTCTGCTGGAATGGCCCTTGTTGTCCATCAGGCTCCTCCTGGAGCAGGTGCAGATGTCCACAATGAGCGTGGGGCAAGTAGAGCCCTGCCAGCCTTTCACATTACCTGGGCAGTATCTGAGGGGCACTACCCCTCACTACACCTGGGCATGGGTTTTTGACTTCGTGTGAAGCCTGGACAGAGCATCAGCTGCAGGTTGAAAAGGCACAGCTCTTACTTCAGGACTCCTACAGTGTCTCCTCCTGGCCAGCTCCAGGAGTCACACAGCTGCCAGCTCCAGTATCCAGAGACTGTGAGGAGACAAATGAAAGGAAACCTGACTTGTGTCAGCCTGAACGGCCCTGACAGTCACTTCTTGAGCAGAGTGGCCAGAGACTGATTTATTTCCTAATGGTGCTGGAGGAAATTATATCTCAAGCAGAAAAATGAGACAAGGGTGACACCCTGTACAGGTACCAGCTCGGTTCTGGTTGCAAACTGAGCAGGGGGAGAGGCCCTGGGCAATGTGAGCATGTTCCAGGATGGATTTCAGATTCAAAAGCTGACAGTGTACAGCCTCAGCTTGGGAGGGCTCCTCTGAGGGACACCGGAGCACTTCATAGGCAGCAGAATGTGGCAGCAGTGAAAGGTCGTGTTACACGCGTACACCACCACTCTTGTCCAGAGGTAGGTCTCCTCTTCCTCCTTCACTTCATGGCCAGTTGCGAGGTAGCCAAGCCTTCAAATTGTGGACGAGTTCTTCCAGGTCATGACTCAGTAGCTAAAGAAATTACGTTCCTTAAATATCTACTGAAGTAAAGGCTTGGGTTTGCTTTCTGCCTCTGTTTTAAGTGCTTCTGTCTGTGCTGGACACTAATGATTTCATTTTTTGGGTAGTAGTCACATAAATAATGCATTCCCTGCTGAGCCTTTTTGCCAGTCCCCGAGCTGCTTCCCATCTGAAGGGAAGTGTAAGAGGTAATTAACAGCCACTTGAAAAAGGATTAGCAGGTGGGTGGGAGCTACTGTTGGGTTCATGCATGGAATTGCCATGGAAATGCTGAGATTTCCTGGCACTTCATCCAGTGTGTGGGCTCCAAAGATAGTTGCACTCATGGGCCTCTCTCCTTTCGATCTTCCTACCCTACGAAGGGAGCGGCTGTGTTTTCCTTCAGGACAGCTCCCACGGGCCGTGCCGTGGCCATCTGTGAGACCGGGGCGTGCCGGCAGTGGGGTGCTGTGCTGCAGCTGTCAGCTGAAATCTTGCTGCATTTCTTCCACGTCAAACCACCTGGCAGAAAATCAGGAAAAAAAAAACCCCAAACCTTGTTGGTTTGCCCCTTTGCCAGTGTTCTGAAAGAACTTCATGCGCCAAACAGTCGGATTTTGGCACTTGGAGAAGTTGGTGCTGGTCCTTGTCCTGCAGAGTGTGACCTGCTCCGTAGCCCTCGCGTGGCTGAACAGGGCTGCAGCTGAACCTGGGCTGTCTTGCATGGCGGCATTTTCAGGCTGTGCAGTGAGATTGTTTGCTTCTAGCCTTGTTTGGTGGCCACACGTGCTTAAAATATTGGGCCTCTTTGTGAGAAATCTCTCTCATTCCAGTGCCTGCTCTGGAGGTTTAGAAGGTGGCGATGGGCACAGGCTCATCTGAAACGGTTCCTGAGGGAACCTCCTGTATCCGTCTCCCCTACACAGCAGTAGCAAAGAGCCTCCTGAATTTGCCAGTGTCAGTGGGGCTTTGCTTTGAGGAAAACGTGCCTTTTGTTTCAGATCACCTGCTAGCAGACTCCTACATCGGGCAGGAGGACTCCCCTGAGATGCAGCAGGCGGCCCAGAACAAGCGCAGGCTCTCGGTCATCTCGGACGGCAAATTCGAGAGGAGCTTCACCGAGGAGCAGGCGGAGAAGATGCCGAGCGAGGGCCCGAAGCCGCGAGTCTACACCATCTCCGGCGAGAGGCCGATGCTGTCGGAGCACGAGAATGACAGCATGGAACTGGTGGTGATGAAGGGGGCTGCCCACGAGGAGTGTCACCATGGCCACCACGCGCACGGCGCCGGCGGCTCGCACGGCGTCCGGCACTGCAAGGCCTGGCCAGGCGGCCGCCAGGGCTCCAAGGAGTGCCCCAACTGCACCAGGCTGGCTGCCCCTTCCCAGCAGTCCATTGAGCTGGAGCAGCACCCACCCGGCGAGGCTGGGTGGCACAGGAAAAGGCTGGAGAGGATGTACAGTGTCGATCGAGTGTCTGGTAAGTCAGTGCTGGGTGACACCAAAGGTGACACCCATCTCATCCCAGCACAGGGGTTTTGATTCTCAGCCCTTCTGATACCTTGGGCCAGCATTCCTGGAAAGGGATTGTCTAAGGAGGAGTTTGAAATAAGCTGAGCTCAGTTGGAGGCCAGCTCGTCCAAGCTCCTGGTCATCAGCGGCTGCTCTGGGTGGTTTTCATTGCTTCTTCATGCAGCTAGGTGAGCTCCTTTTCTGTGGAGGAAGAGCAAGAGAGGAAGGACTCTGTCAAAGCCCTACATCCATGCTCATCCCGGAGGCAGTTCAGAGCAGGATCCATCTCTCTGCCTCATGCTGGGCAGGAGAAATCTTTGTGAACTGCTCTGTGGGAGCCTCAGGTTATGTTCTGTACTTGGGTGTGTTCCCGAAATGCTTGTTTGCAGGGCTGGGAGCCACTCATGTAGTGTCACCTCATGGGCTTCTCATAAATACTAGCAAATAACACAGTATTGGACTTTATTCCCTCCTTTCTTCCTTGCTCAATGTTCTCAGGGAATAGGGCTTGCAAGAAGAATTCCCTGGCATGTCTTCCCTGCCTGGCTAGCAGGGGAAAGAGAGCAGAGAGGAGTGGAGGCAGGAGAGGCTCATTGCCCCAGGGGCTCCCCTCACAGTGCTACTTCTGTTTGCATTTACGTGACAAGTTGCTGCTGCAAACCAACACTTAGGGCAGCCAGGCCCTGTTGGCATCACTGAATATGGATTTTGATGCTGAGTTTATGATGCCTGACAGCGTTCCAGGGAAGTACAAGCTGTCATCTCCTGGGCTGCTCCCAGCATCTGATACAGACGCAGCCACTCCTGGACAGAGGTGCTGGGATTTGGGTGCGGTGGGAAGTGGCCGGAGATGCTGGATGTGGTGGTGGTGGTGTCCCTCCAGTCTTACCAGGCCCGTGGCTCCTCCACTGTTTCCTCACAGCTGATGGTGACAAGAAAGGAGAACAAGCTGCTCTGCCTGGCCTGTAAGGATGTGCTGCCTGCTCCTGGCAGCAACAGCCATACCCATAATCTGAATTTTAATTCAGCGAGTGAGCTCTGGAGCTGAGCTGTGCTGCCCAGTCCCCACCTGTGAACTCCTCTGCTAACGATGTACTCTCTGAAGGGTCCCAAATCCTTTATTCTCCATTGAGTGCTATGTGGAGAGCAGGGATTTTTTTCCTGAGTTAACTCCAATCTATGAGAAAAGGAGAGAAAGCTCCCAGCAATGGTGCAGGCAAAGCCTCCTAAGGATATTAGCTGTTGTTCATAAGCTCTGCTTTGAACCAAAGCTAGTGGTTTAAAAGCTGTAAAACACATTAAGAGATTGTCAGTCCTTTGGGATGAGTAGTCCCTGAGAAGCCTGTACAGAATTGTTGGCTAAATAGGAATTTGTACAACTTCTCCTTCGCCACTTCTGTGGGTTGGAGGCTTCAAACAAGTAATTAATTTACAGCCTGAGTTGTTCTGCTTTGCTTCTGTCTCTGTGTTTTGGAGGAGAGCAGACTTTGGGACTGCATCAGAAGTCTTTAGCATACTGGAATGCAGTTTCATTTAACATACATATTTCCTTGGAGTGCCTTTAAACAAGGCTTGACGTAAACTGTGAGCTGAGAAGGAGTGTCTGGTACAGCTTTCTGTAGATTTCTTGGAAGCTGCACTTCAAAGGAAGGCTCCCCAGCTGCAGTTAGCATTTTTTGCAGCTGTAATTGCAGCCACTTTCTCTCCTTCCAGGGAATCATCTGTAGGATGTGATGATCTGTACAAAACATTTGGTAAGATAGCTGGTCTGTAGTAATTATGCCTGCAGTAGGCACGTGGAGTTTGACTGGGCTTGGGCCAGTGAAAGTGAGTTAAAAAATACCTTGACAATACCAGGATATTAGATATTATCAGATCTGAGGACTTGAATGACTGAAGCAAGACACAGTCAGCAATATGGGGCAAGGCATTAGGCAAGGGAGCCACAAAGTGGCTGTGAAGCAAGATGAGAAATCAGGTAGCCCCAAACCCCAGGAATCCAGTCCACTGAGATCTCACAAGTGTTGTGCCAGTGGATTTCAACACCCCTCTGATTCCCTGCCTGCCTGACTCCAGCCTCAGCTTGGGCAGGTTCCTCCTCGTAGTCACCACACACATAATTGGTGACTTATTTTCCTTTTTGTCTTAGTGGTCATTCAGTGAAGGTGGTGTGGTGTCCTAATGACCTGGAGTTAGGAAAAAATCCACAACTGGTTGGGCAGGGCAGTTTACAAACAGAGATGACTAAATCAGCTTAGGTACCTGCAGGTTGCTGGAGCTCATGGGTGGTTTGACTTCCAAACCAGAGGAACTCCTGAAGGCCAAGTCACCAGGAGCAGGTGTGTGAGGGGTTTATTGAAACTTCCGCGGCAGAAAAAGAGAGGATATTTCAGGCTTACTGTTCTGAGAGGAAGGTAAATGCTTTTCATCTTCTATTAGGCTGTATCAGAAAGAACTGAAGGAATGGGACATTTCAAATTAATGGTATAAAGGAAAAGGCAAAGGCTGGAAAACGCTTTTAATGAAAAATGTTTCTTTCCCTTGTTTTTTTTTTTTCTAGTTCAAATGTCACTTCTGTAATTCCTGGATTATTCTAATCTTCCATGCTTAAGATAGAGCTTTTATTCTTCACTTAGTAGCCTGATAGACAGGCTTAGCACGAATTTACAGAACACTCGGTGGCAGTGTGCATTTATATGAGGAGGATGAGACTCCTGAACTCCTGTTCAGTCAAGGCAGGATGCTGAAGGAAAAGTCCTGAGGGAAAGAGCTTGGGAAGGAAATCTGGCTGTCTGAAGGGTGTCTGTGCCTGCTGGGCGCTCAGGCTTTGCTCTCTCTCTCTTGCAGATGATGTCCCCATACGAACCTGGTTCCCAAAAGAGAACCTCTTCAGTTTTCACACTGCTACTACAACTATGCAAGCGTAAGTGAAACCACTGCTGTGGCTTTTGTTCTGTATCTCAGAGTCCATGACCTGCTCAAAGCTGGGAGCCTGGAGCAGGAGTTGTGTGTTTGGCATCACTGTTCAGAGATGAGAGAGAAAGAGAGAAACTTGTCTCTTGTTAATTTTCTTTCCCACTTATTAGTTCTTTCCTAATGCTCTCGTGCATTCTCATTTGTTTGGTTTTACCTTCTTTAACTGCTTGGGCTACCCAGCTCTTCTCTGCTTCCCTGTTTTTGTCTGTGACACTGTGCCCGGGCTGCCTCTGCAGAGCGAGGGTCCTGTGGGATCACCAGCTGAGACCCTCCACCAGCTGCTTCTGCTGCACCCACTTCCAAAGGGAAGGTTATTCCAGGCTTGCCCTGAATCCCTCACTCCAGAGAGGTGCCTTCCTCTGGGATAAGATGTAGCCGTGCAGCTCTGCACGTGTGAAGAAGGCGTCAGTAAAATCCCTGCAAAGTATGAAGGGATGTGAGTTAGGAGGAGCCTGTCCCTCCACACTCCATGCAGGTTCCTGGGTGCTGTGTTTTGGGAGGAGGCAGCTCTCAAAGGGCTGAAGAGAGTAAGGGAAGCCTCGTCTCCAGGTTGTACTCAGCTTGCCAGGAGTGCTGCCTTCCTGGTTTCAAGTATTTCCTACCTGACTGGAAAACCAAGGCAAGCAGTGAGGAAAACGAGACGCTGCTCTGCTTTCCAAGGCCCTTCCCCAGCCCTGTCACCTTTTTCCTATGTGCTTCTTCCAATGTCTGGGACACCTTCAGCTCTCTGGCTTTCTCTGTTTCCTTCTTGTCTGATCTGGTGTCCTTTTTGTACTCTTGCTTCTCTGACATTTCTTCTTTCCCTTGCGCTTTTCCCTCCCCAAACCCTGAAAAGAGGCTGATTATTTCTCTTGGGATAACCCAGGCTGGATCAGACCTGGAAGGATTGGTGCAGGGAGGGCTGGATCTGGACTTGAGGAGTGGGGTAGCTGCATCCCCCAGGAAAAAACATTTTAAAAATATTGGCTGATAACAGTCAATGGTATTTCACAGTTCTGATCTGACCCACAAACCACGTGCAAAATCAGCACATTTGGACACAGCCTTTTCTGTCTGAATTCGTATTTTCTGGGCAGATTTGTTGCAGATGGTGGCCTGTGGCAGAGCTTACAGGGCTGAAGGCCAAAGTGGGGTTGGTTTGGGGAGTGGTGCCCTGAGGGAACCCTTGAGGAGCACAACTCCCTTGGTTAATGTGGCTCCTTGGTTAACATTTCTGGAGCTTCTGTGCTGCCTCTAGAAGTGACATAGAAACACCTCCAGAAGTTCAGGGCACCTCTCCAAGGTGCTGGGGTGGCTCCCCAGGTGCCCCTGGTCTCTGTTCCAGTGTTTTTCATCCTGCTGTGCTCGCTCCCTTCATGGGGCAGGCAGCGTGAGCCAGCTTCAGCAGGGTTTGTCTTTGTGGGAGCAGCTCTCCCCGCTCCAGGAGCTCGTGGTGGCACAGCCTGGCAGGCCACACTCAGCTCTTGTACATCTGCACACCCTCTGGGTCTACGTGGAGCTCAATTTGCATCCAAGCCATGTCAGCCCTGCCCCAGGGAGGATTGAGCTCAGTCAAGGAGGAGTCTCACCACTGAGAAATGTTTAATTTAAAAAGCAATTTCCTTCCACCTAACAAGAAATATTCCTTCTGGAGTGAGAATTCCCTCAGAACGCTGGCTGGGGCTGAGCACTAATGAATTCCTCTTCTCTCTCTTTTTCCCTGCGTCTCCTGGAATCTCTAGCATCTCGTAAGTATAATCTTTTTTTTTTATTTCCTTGTCCGTTGGTGTCCTGGATAAACTTTCCTCTCCTGTCCATCATATTCACTCGTGCTTTCCCTGTGCTAGGGCTGTCTGTCAGCTGGCAGGAGGTTAGGTGGCTACACCTGGAAGGCCTACATGGATCCCACCAAACCATCCTCCTCCTCCGAGTGCAGCCCTCAGTTGCTGGCACACTTTGTCCCTCTCCATCCTGGTGTGCAGAGGGGGTGTGCCTGCAGCTCCCAGGTCCATTCTCCAGAGCAGGGATGGTGGTTTCTCCTTTGGGCCGTGTTCTGATGTTTGAGGAGCAGCCCTAGGCAGTGAGGAGCTGTGGTTTGAGTGCCCTGCCCGGCCCTGACCCGCACGCGGTGCTGCCCGGCCCCTGGGCAGCACAACCTCTGTTGCTGAGAGCTTCCCTCTGTGTGTCCCGTGTCCTCTCCACTCCCAAGCTGTGGACTTGGTTAATGGCTTGAAATGGTTTCCCAGGGCGTTCAGGGGCTACGCAGAGAGGAAGAGACGGAAACGAGAGAATGATTCTGCAGCTCTTATCCAGAGGTAGGGCCCCTTCCCTCCCGTAGCTGTGACTGGTGTTGCATGGGCCCTTGGGGTCAGTACTGAACCCTGGTGGCGTTGACCGTGGCTGTCCCTGTCTCTGTGCTGTCCTGGGGACACTGGCAGTGGCTCTGCTGGAGCTGTGGAGGTGACTGGTGCTCAGGATAGCTGATCTCCATCTTCTTAAAGAACACTGTCAAGTTGCTTTTCACCTTCCAGATGTAATACACACGCTCTGTGTCTCAGGCAGAAAAAATACGTATTTTAAAAATTAAAGACGCAATTTCCCCATTCCAGCTTGGAATTTCGTATCATCACAGAATGGCTTGGATTGGAAGAAACTTAAAATATGATCTAGTTCCAACTCCCCTGTCACAGGCAGGAATTTGAGGTTGGGTGAATACTTGTATGTACTGTTGCTGCATCTACAAATGAACCTCAAAAATCTGAGACCTAGGAAAAATTGACATCTCTAGTGATCAGAAGTCCATTTTTAAATCTTTTTTTTGAACAATAGAAGGGAAATAAAAGTGAATGGGGGCTGATTCCTTGTCCAGGTGTTACAGAAGGACCTGGTTTCCTTCTGCAGGCTTCCTGTGGCACATCAATTACTCACAGTAGGAATCAGAACTGGTTTGGTTTTTGAAATGTGCCAAGGCTTGTGGCCGCCTACTGAAAAGGATAACACAGCATCTGTGTCATTAGTTAAAAACTGCCATGATCACTTCAGCACTGTTCAAAACCCAGTGGGAGAAAAACATCAGGTTTTCTTAAATGAGAAATTGCCAGGCAATATTTTTTTTTTTTAGCAACTTCAGGGTGGTGAGTGTTTTTTCATCAATAACAAAGAGAAATAAAAATCCAAACTAAAGATGCTCTAAACAAATGGACAGTGTATCTTTAAAAAGATTGCTCGGAATTGGTTAGGCAGAGGCAAATCTTGGTTAGGAAATGGCTTGTTCATGTGGGCTGTGAGTGCAGGAGCAGTTGTGTACCTTGGTGGGGCCCTTGGCAGGGCTGCCCAGGGGGAGCCTGTCTGTGTCTGTGGTGTCCCAGAGGAGCTGGGACAGCAGCGCTGGGGCTCTGGCTGCAGGGATTGCTGGCAGAGCTCAACTCTCTCCTCCAGGAAGTGAGGAGAGCCCCGCTGTGGGTTTGGGTGTTTGTTGTGCAGCCCTTCGTGGGTGTTTCAGGTTCAGTTGTTCTCACACGGCCCCGTCAGTGCTGAGCCCTGGTGTCCAGGGAGGCTGGATTGTGTGGTGTGGCCACAGGGATGCTGCCTGTGGACTGAGGGATGCCCAGAGCTTTGCCCACTGCAGGAGCAGCCAGGGAGGGGAATGTGGGAGGTGCTGCCAGGAGTTTGGGCAATGAAAAGAGTTCTGGGCAGAGCGTGGTGACCCGCTGCCGGCAGAGCTCCAGGGTGTGGGGTGGGCCTGCAGTGTCTTGGAGGCCCTGTGGCTGGGATGGATACCCTGGAGGGATACCTGGGGTGGATACCCTGGAGGTGCCGTGGGGTCGTGCAGACCGTGAGGCACACTGGAGGAGAGCTGTTCAGAAAAGGGAGTGATGAGGAGATTTCATCCCTGAAACTTGAGGGATTCTGGTTGTGTCGTGATGGGTGAAGGGATCTTGCAAGGGATCAAATGCCACAGGGTTCCTGGGTGCAGTTGCAGGAACCAAGCAGGAAGGCTGGGCAGGTTTGGGGAGCCCCAGTGCTCACAGAGCTGGTCGCAGCTTCCCCAGGGCCAGTCCTGTCGCACTGATAGGCAGGTACAGAGGAGCCTGAGCAGCCAGGCAGCTGCAGGAAGCCCTCAGAAGGATCTAGATGTTCACAGCATGCCCACATTGAGGCAGTCCCAGACTTGCACCCCCTTTTCAAAGTGCTGTTTTTCCTGGAAGAAAAGAGATGGAGCAAAAGGCCTTTGTCCCGTTCTCTGAGTATTTAGTGCACTGGTTAACCTTGAACAGCTGGATTCTTCTTGGAGCTGCTCTCAGCCGTGTTTAGGAGACAGTATTTAGGGCTCTCATGGCAGAGCCCAAGCTGTCCAGGCAGCTGGGAGCAACCTTTTTCCATGGCAAAGGCTGCTTTACCCCTCTGCTCCCAGGGTCTGAAGAAACTCCTCTGTGGAGGACAGCTGAGCATTCAACAGAAAAGTGGATTTTACTCCAAAAATGCCAGGAGCCCAAAGGATGTGACAGTGGCCTTGGCAATTGACATTGGTTCTCAGTGTCTGGTATGATCTCAGGCTCACAGCAGCCCATAAAGATTTCCATATAACATATGTCTAAGACCTTTTTGTGTAAAGAACAGCCGTGGTTCCCTTAAAATATTGTAGTTATTTGGATTTTAATCTAATGCACTGTAAGACAGACCCAGTTGTCAGTGATGGTGCACCCCAGAAGGCTTTGTACAGAGAGCCAGGCCAGTGATGTGTCTGGAGGGGCACTTGTCTGATCCACAGCGGTCAATCTTCATGTACCCAAGTAGAGATAAAAGAAATCTTTGGGAAACATTAACAGCCCGAGCACAGATGGAAATTTGGCATGGAATGATGCTGCTCCCAGCTGCTGGTTTTCCTTCTTGCTGAATTTGGAGCCTGATGACAACAAGGGATCCCAGGCCAAAGTGAGGAGGTGCAGGAGGTGGCGTGGGTCAAGTGCTCTCCCGTGAGGACTGTGTTTGTGTGGGTCTCCTGGACGGGAGCAGATGTATCCCAGTTTCTCTGAACAACTTCATGTCAGTGCTGGAAGTGTCTTCTGGTCCGGTCACTTTGCTGAAGCATCTGCATGGTTGTACCATGTCCTTACTCATCCCACTAACCTGTGTGTGAGCCAGACAGCTTGTGACTTACCCTTTCACCAGCTGTGGTCTCTGTTGCCTGGTGTTTGCCCTGTGTGTTGGGGGACACAAGGAATCCAGGAAGGCTCCCCCGCTCCGTCCGTGTAGGGTGCCCGGTGCATGGGCTCTCTGTCATCCCGGGGCTGCGCTGCGGGGTGAAGCCACAGTCACTAAACAGGGTTCATGGAGAGGTGATGCTTCTCTTGATGCTGCTTCTCCCTGTCTCTTCTGCTGTCCTGTTTGTTCCTGTCCTGTTCCTGCCTAGTGAGTGATGAGAAACTAAAAGAAACTGGTCCCTTGCACTCAGAGGGGCTGGACAAAGAGTCCCTTTGCCGTGGCCTCTCAGGAGTGGCCAGGACATTGTTTTACACAGACCTGACTCTGGGGTGTAGCTGCTCCCCGGGGCCTTCCCCTGGAGCTGTGTGCTCTGCAGCCCCTCTGGACCTGCTTGTGAGGCCGGGGCAGGGCAGCACACGGGGAGAGCAGGCCCGTGGGGACAGGCAGCATCACTGAACTGTGGTGTGCAAGAAGGGAGAACCTGCCTGGAGAGCAGCACGGGCTGCATGGTTACCAACAGCACGGGAGGGGCTTTAGGAGCTGCCGTGTTTGGGAATGAGCACAGCCACGAGCGTGGTGTGTGCAGAGCCTGGGCACCCCACGTTCCTGCTGGAGAGAGGGGAGCAGTTACTGAGAAGAGGGAACACTGCCAGCACGGGCAGTGGGTGTCCTCAGCAAATACAGCAAATAAACCTTCACCATAGAAAAGGGGAAGCAGCCATGAGCAGGGGCTGCCCTGTGGGACCCCACTTGCCCTGTACCACCAGCCCAGGCAGCTCAGAACAGCCCCACTCAACAAACATCACCATCCCCAGCACTGAATCACTGCAGCCTGGGGACCTGGTCTCCAGCTTTGGAATGCCCAGAAGGAAATGCACCATCATCCCCATCTTATTTTCTTCCTCCCTGTTCTCACAGTCCTGCTGGGCCCAGGGGTTGCTTCGTGTCACCTTTCTCAAAGGTTGTGTTTGGCCTTTCTTGCAGGAATTTTCGGAAGCACCTCCGCATGGTGGGGAGCCGAAGGGTTAAAGCACAAAGTAAGTGAGCACCTGGAAGTGTGGCTGTGAGGAGCTGGACTTTGTGGGGTTTGTGGGAATTCTGTCACGTGCAGATGTGGGTTGAGAGGACCTGGCTTTGGGCTGGAGAGAGGATTCGACCTGCTGGTGCCATTTTACCCTGCAAACAAGAAGGCCAGGTGGTCGCAGGTGTCCGGGACACGTGGATGCCTGCAGCAGCCTGGAAGCTGTTCCCGAGGACCCTCTGCCATGGCTGTGGGACATCTGTGGTGCAAGGCATGGAAGGAACGCCGCAGCATCCTTGTCCCCTGGGTTTTGGCGATCACTGGTGTGGAGGCCAGTGAGGAGAAGCCGAGCTGGGAGTCCAGCAGAGCAGCCAGAGGCCTCTCTCCGCGGCTGTGACCAGCTGTGGCTCCGTGTGCCACACAGCCTGCTGGCTGTCCCCTCCTCCCCTGTCCCACTGCCATCTCCGCAGCAGGACCTGGGGGAGAGTTGCCTGGTGGGAACTGAGAGGATGGTGGAAGGAAGAAAGAAGAGGATCGGGGAAGAGATTGGAGCAAGGGGAAAATCAGGGAGTGTTACGCCTCACTAGGGGAAGAAATCACCTTTTAGGCCTGCAAAATGGCAGTTCCCTTTCCCTGGGGAAGGCAACAATCCTCCATAACTTGGCTGGGCAACTCCTTTAGTGCTGTGAAAGTGATGTAACCTGCTCCTGAGAGCTGAGGATTGCTCCAGAAGAGAAAACAGCTTGTTCTTCCCACCCGCTGGCCAGGCATCATCTACAGAGTGCCCACAGCAAAGCACTGCTGAGTGCAATTTGCATTCTTTCCTTTCTCATATGCTGTGGGAAGTGATCAGCAAAGAGCTTTCCCCTTTCCACAGTCTTCTTCGGCATCCGAATTAGCACTGCCTGACGTGGACAGGGCTCACCTCTGGGAAGCTCAGGCGTGTCTGTGCCTCGGCAACTCTTGGGTCATGTTTTCAAAGCTTTCTTCCTGTGCACAGTAGCAAAATGCCTGGGTTTAAGTGAAAGCTGAGGATGGAGATCACCTGAAGAACTGAAGACGTGGTTTGTCTCCCCAGACACCCACCCTGGACACACTTCAGCAGGGGACAGGCTGCTCTTGTGATGCTGATCCGCGGTGAATTCCTGTGCTGGTGTTACTCAGTTCCCTGCTGCAGACCCTGTCTGCCACCAGAAATAGGTATTAGTGCCCATAAGTGGCTGTTAATCCCGGCATAATGGCTCTCACATGGGCTTGCCAAGTCAGACGTGGTGGTTGCCAGTTCCCAGGAATTTGCCTGCGGTGCAGCCGTCTGAGCCAAGCTCCCTGGATAGTGCTTGGGAAATGCCAGTGCGAACAGTGGGAGGGGAAAAAAAAGCCATGAGTAGTGCTCACAAGAGTGCAGGCAAGCAAAGGCTGGAGGATTTCCTCTTTTGCAACAAAATGTAGAAAGCATGAGCTTTCCAGAGACATCCCCTCCCAACTCTGACTGGGATGTAGAACGTGAAGGGAGAACTGACTGGAGAGCTACAGCCTTCTTCTGGCCATGCAGGTGTCATTAGCTGTGCAGTGCATGTTTCTGTGAGGCCTGGGAGTCCGAGCACTTACCCTGGGGCACTGGAATGGCCGTGGTTAAATTGAGGTTTGAGCCATGTGCGTTTAAGGAGAGACCATCGAGTGTTGTCCTTTTTCTGTGTTCCACGTCCCATCCTGTGCACAAGTGGGCACTTTGTCTCTGCTGTGTGGAAAGGACTCACGTTTGGCAAGTGGAAGGACCAGCCCAGGGGAGTCTGTGATGTGTGGCTTTGGTGGCAATCTGCTGGATGATTTGTTTGCTGGCAGCAGCAGAGGTGCTTTGGGATCTGTTAATGTCGTGCTCTGGTTTTATCCTTTAGCATTTGCCGAACGGCGTGAGAGGAGCTTCAGCAGGTCCTGGAGTGACCCGACTCCCATCAAAGCTGATTCCTTCCATGACTCTCGAGAAAGTGAGTTCTGAGTCCTTTGAGCTTCCTCCTGTGGGCAAACCCTCCAGAAGCCGTTGACTGGAGTCCCACTGGAGTAACTCCTCTGTGCCCTTCTGTCCTGTCTGTGATCCTTTTTTAGTTTCCTGAGATCGGAGCAGGTAACGCTCCAGGTGTATGTACCTGTTCATCTGTGTGTACCTGTATTGATTTGTAGAGCACAACTCATCCAACCTCAGGTTATTTTGCCAAAGGGTACCCGGTGGTACAGCTCTCTTACAGCCCTCTGTTCCCATCATCCCTTATCCTCTTGGCACCAAAACAACCTCTCTGGAAGCTCACCAGTCCAAGGCTACCTTCACTGTAGTGGGGCTAACGTGGCTTCCCATGCAGGAGCCCCTTCTGAGCTCTTTCCTAGCCTGGAATAGCTCAAGAACACAGCTGATGAGATGGAGCTTTGATTTCCTGCACAGGTGATAGCTTGGGGCAATCTGATCTTCATTTGGGCTGCCAGGAATCCCTCTGGGAATCCCCAGTAATGCTGCCATGTTCTGCTTGAGGGGACTGAGATGCTGTTGTGTTCATTTACAGGAAGGAATGCCAGCATCTTCCCACTGTATTCTTATAAAGGGAAGGGCTGTTTTACACAGATTTTATTGCAAGCCTGTAGGCAGGAGCTTGGTGGATATGAGTTTGCACACATTGAAGTGAATTTCACTAATGAAATGACCTGATCTACCAGGTAAGCACGAGATCTGGCCCGGCTAGGTGTAGAAGACCCAGGCTGCAGGGGGAGGTGTGTGAACGGCCAGGTTCAAAACATGACCCTGTTGTTTGGCGGTCTGACTGCTCCCTCAGCTGCCCGGATGCGGATGGAAAAGCCATGGAAAAGCCGTGGTTCAGACAGGCTCCAGGCGCTCCCCAGCGACACTCGGACATCCCCAAAGGCACAAACAGTGGCACCTCGGTTCTCTTTCCTCAGTCCAGCAACCATCTCTGTTTTTAACCTTTAATGGTCAATTATATTCCTTCCAGATGTTTTTTTCCCCAGGAGGCATTGAAGGCCAACAGGTAAGGTCAATTTGGAGAACAAGTTCGAGTCTACTGTTGCACTATGACTGTGTTTGTTGCAGCTGTCCTCACGCACGCTCTAAGACTTCTCTGCCAGGATCAGTCTGACCAACAAGGCAGATTTTCTTTATAATCCCTCAAAAGATGTAGTCAGAGCAGTAATTACTACAAGGAGACCAGCTTTGAAGTCTTTGGACTTCTGCTTATCAGCCTGGCAGTGCTGAAGTGTAGAGAGTCTGTCTGCGTTCTGTCTCCTTCCCCATTTCTGGAGTGACAGGGTGACTGTTGTGACTTAGCATTTGAAAACCAAGCTTGGTGACTGCGAGAGTGATGAAGTTCTGTGACCCGTGGTGTGAGCTCTCTGTGCACTCTTCATTTGTTACGTGTTTGTCTGTTTGAAGACACCAGCCCCAGAGTGGTGTCTGTCACTCTGTGGGTGACAAGAGGGCACGAGTCTCGTGGCATCTCTTGTGAGGAAGCTGCCAAGGCAGGATGGAGTGGGGAAGGCTGTTCTGCCCTTGTAATGCTCCCTGTGTTCTGGCAGGCCATGACCTTCAGGATTCCTGCGGGACTCTGGATGGTGACTTTGACTTGAACTGGGAAGCAGAAAAGGAACTTGAAGCCATGGCATGTGACGGAGAAGACTTTATTCCACCAAAAATAATGGTGAGCATTTCCAGCTCGGGCTCTGTCCTTTCAGTGCTGCTGAGTTCAGGATCTTCATGGGAAGTCTGTTTTACAGGCACTGCTTCAGGTGTCTGTGAGGGTCACTCAGAGACGAACCAAGACGTGACATGGGTTCAGATCTGTTGTTGCTGGGGATAATGTGTTGAAAGAAAACTAGAAGGAGGGGTCTGTAGTCCAAATCAGAGCAGGACTGACACCAACACAGAATCAGGTCAGCCTGAGGCTTGTTAACCCTGAAAATAGAGACCTGAGCACCACTGCCAGCTCTGCTCCCACAGCGAGGACCTGAGGGGCCTGGAATCACAGCAGAGTTCAGGCTCTGGTGCTGCTGGGGCCAGCTGAGGCTTGAGCCAGAGTTGTCAGGCACTGTCTGACACCTGCAGCCCTGTGCCTGCTGTGCCTGGAGCAGTGCCAGCCCTTGGCTGGACCCTGTGCGGGTCCCACCAGGCGCTGAACACTCCCTGCAGCCAGAAGGAGGCTGTGCAGGAGTAATCCTCACTGGGATACAGCCATCCATGGTGGTGCACAAGCTGCTCCATCCTCTGTGCACCCCAGTCTCCCCTTTCCGGACTGTTCTGGGCCCAGTGCAGCCTGGGGGCAGAGCTGTGTGCTCATGTGTCGGGGGTCAAGGAGATGGTGGCACTCTGGGGGGTTCTTGGCAGGCCTGGGGGTGCTCTGGGCTGGAACACCTTCTGTTGGGTTGTGGATAGACTGGGTTAGCTGCTACCTCGAGTAACACCTGAGAACAGCTGAACAGGGCACTGTTTGATGCTTCTGTCCAGACTCTACTGCCTTCTCCTCATGCTGTTGCACCTTTTTTCCCCTTTGCAGCTCATTTCTTCCAAGGTGCCCAAAGCAGAGTATGTCCCGACAATTATCCGCAGGGACGACCCCTCCATCATCCCCATCCTCTACGTGAGTAAATCAGTTCTGCTGTGGCTGAGAGCAGGAGTCATAGACAGACTTTTTTATTTCCCTGGTTCCTGTTAGCGTGACTCCAGAACGCTGATGTGATTTGGAAAAACTGTCAGGAAGGGGCTGGGGGTGTGTTGAACCTGATTTTGGGGTCTGGGGTAGCTTTGTGGGGGCTTGGGTCTAGGTGGAACAGTCGGGTGGGGTGGAAATGGCACACGGGGACTCTGGGCTCTGCAGGTCCAGCCAAGCTGCGTGGGAGGATTATCGAGGGGAGGCAGGGCAGGCATTGCCGGGCTTAGGGCTCCTCCTTACGCTCATCCTTGGGATAAGCAGGACCTCGGAGCTCGGCAGTGAAGCACCAACCCCATCACCCTGCGTGCAGTGGGGCATCCCTGTCAGTCATTAATTTAACCGTGGCTTTTCGCTGGGAGTCTGACCTGAGCAGGTGTCTGAAACAGCAGTGAGGAGTCATGGGTTTCTTTTTTCCTAATCACTTAATTTGCAAGGGAAGGTGGGACTGAGAGCCCAGCCAGACCGGCGTCAGTGTGCAGCAGGCAGTGCTGCTGGGGTTGCTGCATCTCTTCCTTGGAGTGTTGTGCACTTTTCCTGTGACCCTGCTGTGGCAGAGGCAGCTGTGCTGGGAGTGCAGCTGTTTGTCAGCCAGCTGGGACAGGGGCAAAGCCAGAGGCTGGCTGCAAAACATGGGCCAGGAGGGAAATAGGCATTGCTGATGCTGACTGCGTGTCAGGGACAGTCTGTGCTTTGGGCGTGTCTGCAGGCTTCAGCTTCAAGCCTTCGGGTGGATTTGGTCTTCATGGACTGTTCAGTCTTCATCTTCTGTGCTGAAATGTGATTTTGGGGGGGGGGTTACTGCTGCTGTGACCGGCAGCTATCAGTTGGTGTAACTGTGCTTTTAAAGCATCCTGGGAATGGGACTGTGTGAATATTAGAGACCATAACCCTGTCAAGGGAGCTGGTGTAGTGACAGTGCACCTTTATATGTCTTCTGTCTTGGTTTCCAGGACCATGAACACGCCACCTTTGATGACATCCTGGGTACGTGAGTGTTTCCTCCTCTTCTTATCTCCTGCCCACTGCAAATGTAACCATCAATATTTCAGTCTCTCAGCTGCCCCGTGCCTCAGCCACCACTCACAGAGGTGTTTTTGTCACCCCAGTGACCCCTGACAGTCAGTCAGCTGCTCTTGGGTGTGCTGCTGTAATGAGCCTTCACTTCTGTGGCCTGTTTTCTATGCTAAACTCCTGGTTTGTGGCAGGGAGACTGAGGCACAGGGCAGCAGATGCCTGTTCATGGTACCTGTGGTGGGGAGTGGGTGCAGTGACAGAGGGCCAGGAGGGCTGGGGCTGCTCCAGGGCTGTGGTCACTACGGAGCAGTGTCTGGTGCTGTTCCATCCTTTCTCTGGCCTGTGACACACTGGGATTTCCTGCTTTCCCCACAGCATCCATGGCGTGTACTGAGCACCCCTGCCAGCTCAGCTTCCTGCCCTCAGGACTGAAGTGTGAAAAAATAGGATTTATTTTCAACTTTGTCCATGGTTCATCTTTTCCAACATGTTTTTTTTGCAGAGGAAATAGAGAAGAAACTTAACATTTATCGGAAAGGCTGCAAGATCTGGAAGATGCTGATATTTTGCCAGGTACATGAAAGTTGCTAAACACTTGGGTGATTTGTTACAAATTTGTCTTTTTCTGTGGGGAAGGTGACATAGAGGAACCAATATTCCAAAGTCAGCTTCCATTAAAGTCACTGCCGAGGCACAGCTTTCACTTCCCATTTCCCAGACACAGAGCAGACTCAAGTTGCTGTGACAGCAGGAAATCAAATCTGATTTAGTGAGGCCAAGTAGAGAGCTGGGCTGATTCTCTCAAGGAACCCTAGGCAAAGCAGCATCAGCACAGACATAGAAAGGATTCCAGAGACAGGAACAAGCACTTGCAGTGTCATAGTTAAAGTTTCCGTGCAGCTTCAGTGTGACAGTGACGGCGGTGTGTGTGGCGGGGGCCAGCCTGGCCGATGGCTCAGCTGGGAGCTGGAGGCCAGAGGATGCAGGAGAAGGGTCAGGCTGGAGCTGTGGCTGGGACAGTCCAGGCCCTGCTGGATCTGGGGCTTGCTGGGGATTCCCTTCCCAAGTCTGCTGTTCCTCATGGTGGTCAGCCGTGGACTTCCCTGGCAGCTGTGCCGTGGGAAGTGAGGGACGTGACCTGACTTAACTCCCTCCACGTGCCCAGTGCTGCAGAGGAGCAGCTTTGCTGCACACCGACCTGGAGATTGTGACTTTTAATGTTCCTGGTGCTGTTTCAATCTGTTCATGCCTCCTGCTGCCCGAGTCCAGTTCCTCTGCAGTGCCAGCCCTTGCCTGGTTATCCCTGCTGTGCTCAGCTTCTCCTCTGCCCACCCCCAGCATCCCCAAGTGACGGGGACTTTCTTGTCTTCCCTATTACTCTCCAGCCACCCACAATGACTTTTTTTATCTATTATCGTGCCTTTCTAGAATGATGTGGGCACAGAACAGCAAAAACCAGAGAGTCCAACCCCAGCACGCTGCCCGTGTGCGGACGTTCCCTGAGCCTGTCCGCAGTGCGGGGCTGCCCTGCTCCCTTGTGGCGCTTCTGGGAACGGCTGGGCAGGACAGGAAACGCATCCAGGGTTTGTTTCCTCAGGGCCTGTGCAGAGCGGTTTCCATCTGTCTGTCTGTCCGTCTCTTGCAGGGAGGCCCCGGGCACTTGTACTTGTTAAAGAACAAAGTCGCCACTTTCGCCAAAGTGGAGAAGGAGGAAGATCTGATCCTGTGAGTGGCTGTGTTGTGTTCTGGGCTTGCATGGCATTTTTCTGCTGGGTTTGCTCAATGTTTGCAGCACATGGTGGAGCAGGAGAAGTGAAGGGAGCTGGGGTGGCTTGGTGAGGGGATGAGGAGGCTGAGGAGGCACTGAACAGCAGCTCACAGCTCGTTCAGGGGCGACAGCAAAGGTGGCAGAGCTGAGCTCGTCCCTGGAGTGCTGCAGCCCTGTCACTGGGACATTTATACTTCCATCTGTTTAGTGTTCCTGTGGATAGAGACTGTCAAGAGAGGAGAAAAAAAAAGATATTTCTTCTACTAGCAACAGCTTTGCTGACCAGAAACCAGAACATGCACCTCGAGGCTCTGGTGCTGTGATACCATTGCTAAGCTGGTGACTGTGGCAGAAATCCAGTGTGTTCCCCCCACAGCTGGCTCTGGCCAGGGGGAAATGGAATTTGTCTCTGCAAAGCCTGCTCAAAGTCCAGCCTGTTACTGAGGAGGCTGTTCACTAACATGCCAGCCTTCAGCTGGGAGTGCTGAGCAATTTTGCTGCTCCTTGCAGAGAGTAAAGCTTTGCTTGTTTTGCTGCCTACTCACTTGTGCTGGCTCAAACTTGCTTGGCTACCAGTGCGTGGCTGTGGGGGAGAGGATGTACACCAGCCTGTTCCTACACAACTTTTTGTTGGCATGAGAACTGAGTATTAAAATCAACATCTGCTCAGCAATCTCATGCTCTGGCACAAACACTGGCTGTGGAATTCTCCAGCACGTGTGCACATCCACGATTCTGAACTCATCCCAGGCGTAGCTGCTCCCAAGCTGATAAATCAGGGATCTGCAGAAAGCTGTGAACATGCAGCTGAAAGTTTGGGAGCTTGGAAGTGAACATCTCCATGCAGCTTGTGTGTCCCTGGGAGGCAGTGCTGAGGAAAGCTGAGGCTGTGGTCTGGTTGGAACCCCCGTGGAAGAATTTCTGGGCTTTAGAGCCCCCCAAAAGTCTGCTCCAACCTTCTGCCCAGGGGTGAGGGTTGTGTTTCACATCCTTCAGGCCCCGATTGATTGCCTGCTCACAGTCAAACTGCACATCAAGTGGGTGTGACTGTGAGCAGCACCAAGCACGGGCTGACATGGAGCTGCCTGGGCTGTGTTGTCTCACTCAGAACAATCTCTCCAGCTGTTCCCTGCTGATTTCATGCCCTGGAAATGAACCAGTGCACTGATAACCCTCGTGTTCAGAAAGGGCAGTTGTTGATAGAGATGGGAGAGAGGAAACTGGAGGGGATGCTTGGTAAAACTGTCACTCCAGAAGCACTCCTCAGGGACTTTGCTCCCTTCTTCTCACCTTGGAGCTCCCGTGGCTCGATGGGCTGCTCCTCCTTGTTTACCACATGATTTGGACCTGCTCCTCAGGCCTTGGCTCTGCCCCTGTTCTTCTTTGTCTGAGATCCAGTGGCTCTTCCTGAGCAGTTTCCTGCCCAGGCTACCAACCTTGGGCCCTGTCTGAGTGGTGTGTGCTCACATCCTTGGCATTAATCATGCCTGTGAGGAGAGAGAGATTTTTTTTTAATGATGTGTTCTGTTTTTTCCAGCTTCTGGAAGAGGTTGAGCCGGCTGATGAGTAAAGTCAATCCTGAACCAAATATCATCCACATCATGGGCTGCTATGTTCTTGGAAACCCCAATGGGGAGAAGGTAGGAGCTTGTGGGTCACCCCTGGAATGTCTGCTGGGCCCAGGGTGGGGCAGAGGCACACTGGGAGCTCTAAACCTGCCTCTTCTGCTGGGTGGGAACGTGTCATCCCACGGGGGCTGTGAGTGGGAGAACCACCCTCTGGATTGTGCCTTTCCCAGGGGACAGGGGAGGAAGGATTAGTGACACGCAGGACAAATAACTGAAACCTTTGAGGAGAAGAGTCGTTCAAACTTGATTTATTTATTTACAGGTGAGATAGATGTTTTAAAGGATATGGGTGGAAGGTTTTCCTGAACAAAGGTGGGCAATTCTGGATGCTCAGGAGTCATCATTGTTTTCAGCTGCTAACTCTTATCTGTTTTCCTTTCAGCTATTTCAGAATCTGAAAAACTTAATGAATCCTTATAGGGTTGCCTTTGAGTCTCCACTTGAACTATCAGCTCAAGGTAATTTATTTCCTTGCTAACCAGTCTGCCTCCTTCAGGGGGCATCTTCCTGAAAAAGCAGTTTTGACTCCCTTAAGTCCTGCCATGGTCTTTGTTTTGCTGGTAACCACCTTGAGTAGTTCAGCTGCTGCCCCTGGTTTTCCCCTTGCAGTTCCTGCACACGTTCACATTTCAAATGCCCTGCTTGTTGTGCCTGAGGCTGCAGAGGCCTCTCCCGGGATCCTGGCAGTGCAAAGGAGGCAGCTTTCCAGGCCGAGTGTAGGAGAATCCGTCATTTTTGGGGCATGAGGAGTCTGTGGGAGAAGTGCACTTGGAGCAGAACCTTTTCTGTAGCCGGGTGTGCTGGGGTCTCCTCTCCAGAGCTCAGACCACTGGCACCGAGTGAATTGTGTCAACAAGCAACTGGGGTATGGCCCATAAAAGCCATTCCACAGCTCAGTCTGCTGGCCCTTTTCCCTTTTTTTCCCCGTAGGTCAAGGTATTTCAAGGAGCTACAGGATTTTTCCTGTTCTCTGGTCAATGTCAGTAATTTGCAGAAGGACAGATTCTGAATTTGCCCGTGTTCTTTTACCTTTGCTGGAGTCCTTGGCAGGTAAAAAACCATGCAGGATTCAGCTGTGGGCACTTCTCTGCTGGCCCCAGCACTGCTGGGTTTTTCTTACCTCCCTTCACCCTCAGGAACGTGCAGGAGCTGAGCACGCTGGTGCTGTGCAGAGTTCGGAGAACCACAGAGTTCACAGAATCACCAAGTCACAGGCTGGTTTGGGTTGGAAAGGACCCTAAGGATCCCCCAGTTCCAACCCCTCCATGGGCAGGGACACCTCCCTCTAGCCCAGGCTGTGCAGTTCTCTGTGCGTGATGAGTTCAGCTGCACACGGTGCCAGCACAGGTCCCACAGCGAACGTGCTCGGATGTGTCCAGGAGCAGCTTGCAGGGAAATTCCCGGGTTTGTGGGCAGCTCAGCAGGCCAGGCAGTGGGTTCTGTGTGCGGGCATTAAAGCAGCTGAGCTTTCAGGAGGCTGGGCTGAAGAATATGTCTGAATTTATCCCCTTGATCAGTCTGGCATGCACTAAGAGTGTACCCTCGTAATCCTTTGCAAAGTCATCTAAAACTAATCTTAATCAGGCCTCACAAGTGAAAATCCCCTCCTTGAGCCCTGTCTGAGTGCAGGGTTGTTTGCCCTTGTGTTTCCAAATGCACTTCCTGGGCCTTTGCTCTGTGGCTGCCTGTGAGACCCCCTTCAGTCAGAGGGGCTGGGGGGCACAGCTGGCACTGGTGTGTCCTGTGAGCTCACTGCTGGGGACACAGGCGGGAGCAGGGCAGAGATGGCCTGGTCATTTAAAAATACATACATTTTTTAAATTGAATTTTCAAGGTTAATTTATTTTAGTGTTTCTTTACAAGGAGTTTAACTCTTGGTGTGTAGCCTCTGAAGTCCCCGTGCCTCGTGCAGGCTGTGGCTGATCCTCTCCAGCCCCCAGCCCCCCTCAGCACTCAGAGCAGAGAGGTCAAAGTCTGGAGACAGACTTTGCGCTCAGTTCCTGCCCCTGGGGACAAACCCTGCCAAGGGATTACAGGGAGCTGTTCATGGTTGAGGAGATCTAAAAAGATGTTTGGTTCTCACGGGCCCCTCCACGTGCCCAGCGTCAGCGCTGTGCCGTGGATGGGTCCCTGTGCCCTGCCCACGCCTGGGCTGGGGGTTTGTGCTGCTGTGCTCTGTCACCTCTCCCTCGTGCTCCAGGGTGTGACCCCTCTGCCTCCTTTCACTTCTAGGTAAGCAAATGATTGAGACTTACTTTGACTTCCGCCTTTACCGCCTCTGGAAGACCCGCCAGCACTCCAAACTGTTGGATTACGATGACATTTTATGAGCTGGAGAAGACTTTGCGAGAGGAAGCTCATCACCAGTGTCCAAGAAGTCATGCTTTATTGCAGAGAGACTTTTTTATTGGCACAGGGAGCCCTTCACAGCCCTACAGGAGGCAGCAGTGCTAAAGGGAGGGAAGGAGGAGCCCTCGGAAGTGTCGGGAGGAAAAGTCTCCTGGGCCAAGAGAGACTGGAGGGAAGGGGGTGACGGTGACACCTCGCTGGCCTCAGTCCGAGCCGTGGGGCCTCGGGAGGAGCTGTGTGAAACGAGGACAGGATGGAGTTCCTGGCAGAACTGAGCTGTTTTGGGTCAGAATGGGCCAGATTTGATTCCAGGTCCTTTTAAAGACTTTTGAAGCTCAGGTTTTCTTACAAAAAAAAACACAAACCCAATTAACCCGTGCACTACAGTGAAGGAGTCACCAGAGCACAGAGGGAGCAGGGGGTTGTCCTGGTGGGACCTTCTGTGCTGGGAGTCCCGGAGAGCAAGGACTGCTACACCTACTCCTGCAAGCTTAGAGCAAGATGATCCCGTTTCCATGTGAATATATACTGGGATATAGAATTGAAATCTTCTTTTTCGTTTGTTTGTTTTGTTTAATAGAAAATAAGTGCAATTTTTATAGCGAGGGAGGGGGTAAAATCCCTCCCGATATTTAATTAGTTAAAAATAACACACCATAACCAATAGATGAGGTATTTTTGGTCTGCTTGAAAATATATTCAGAATGGTAATATATCTTCTGTAGACATATTTAATCACCAGCAAACATGGTTTTAACATAAGTTAGCAGACCCTGCATGTCTGCTGCATTGGTTTGGTTCGTTCCTTTCAGAGTAGCTGTGCTGCACTACCTGTACCTGCTCTCACGAATGTATAGTTCTCCTCCAGTTAGCCACAACTTCATTACTTTCTATTTTGCTGCTTGCAAAACTATGGGACTTTAGTTTTGCTGAAATACTTTAGGTTAGAAGCACGGGACCTGGCTGGGAAGCCTCGGTCAGGCTCGCTTTGGTATAAAAATGAATTAGAAATTAATAGCCATGGTAATGAATTGTTGATGCCAGTGTTTTGCTGTGTGTTGGGAGAGGAGCTCTCTTCCCGTGTGGGGAGCACTGAGGCATTTGGCAGAAATGCTTCTGGAGGGACACAGCACGGGCTTGGAGCATGAGTTTGACTCTTCCCTCTGTTCACTTGATTGCCAGTTGTTCGTGCAGAACCCACCCCTGTCCCCTGCTACAGGACCTGTTTCTTGGTCTGAGCTGCTCAGCCCCTTCCCGTGTAGGACAGAGAAAACCCCGAGCTCTGTCAGAGCAGCCTGAGGGCCCGGGTCTCTAGTTGATATTTGGTGGTACCTTTTGGAATCTATTTATTTTTTGTTTGTTTAGGTAAGGGGGTGTTTTTTCGGTTCTGGGAATGGGGCTTTTTTCACATTCTGCTGTCCTTTCAGAGGACAAGTAGCACTTAGAGTCTGTGTAGGTCACTGGCAATTCTGGGAGGTGACACAAGTTATTTCTTTCACGAGCAAAGGAAGTAACAGGGAAGGATTACCTTATTTTCCTGATTTCCTGGTATCTGAAATTTGTTGATTGTGAAGTGAAGGAAAATACATGTACAAATCTTCTTTTAACTACTTACGAAGAGAACTAGGTGTTCTGATCTGTAGAGTCCTCCTTCCCCTGTGCCATACCTGTGGTTGTAATTTTGGGGAGCAGGCCCCTGGCTAGAACTGCTGAACCCTTTACATTTAGAGCAGTTTTATAGCAAAACTTTTGAAGAAATAATGTACATACAGGAAGGAGAGGAATAGGTGGAGAGAGATGGTTTAAAGTCACGGAAAGCCACGCAGACAGGTGTGGGCTGTTGCCTCCCCCTGGTTGGGAGCTTTGGTAGCCACGTCTCATCCCTGGACTCAAGTCAGCTTTGCCAGACTTACAGTGAAGGGGAGAACAGGCACCAGTCTGTAGCTTTTGGAAGAAAATGCCAGACAGAAAAAAAAAAGAACCCCAAATTTATGCCAATTATTATTTAACAGTGGAGCTTCCACCAGCTCTGTGGTGAGAGGTGGGAGCCAGAGGTGCAATGAAAGCACAAAGTCACATTATCTGGAGAAGGAAATGGTTGTGGGAGGATTAAAATGCTGACACAAAACTCTCTCCCTTTCTGACCCTTTCACCTCCTAACTGGAGACAGGCAAACTGTTCTTCCTTCCTCTTTCTCAAATCCCAATTCAGTGAACTTGGTAGCATGAATGTAGCATTGTGGAACTATTGAAAATCTTATTTAACCCCCAAAGGGCCCGTTTATGTATCCACTTGAGTGATTTCTCTGTAGAACTATTGTATATCCTCACTGACCACTTGTAGTACTTGGGGTGCAAAGTAGAAGGTAGATTGTACAGTAATTCCTGTGGGAAGGCGTGTGTTGGAATGGACACTATGGACTGTTCTCCTGGTGCAGTTTATGGGGTAATGACAACTGATGAATGCATTTCCCTCCAAAGATCTATATTCCTCATAGCTTGTGATGTTTATGACATGAACATGTTTTTTCCTTTGTAGCATTCATTTGCCTAAAGAGATGAAATTCTCTCAGAGCTGGGACTGGAATAGAGTTGTGATGTTTGATGTCCTGTGTGTGGCAGCGTCCTTGGAGTTAACCACTGGTGACAGAGGAAAACGCTTTTATTCCCCTTTTTCACTGGTGGAGTTTTTCAGGTGGCTGCTGGGAAAGGAAGGGGTCAGCACAGGGAAATAAAAATTGTGATTATTTAAACTTTAGAGGTAAAAATAGAGCCTGTAAAGGATGAGCCTGGCATGGCACCAGCCAGGACAGCCACGAGGCCCAGTGTGTTCCTCAGCCCCTGTGCTCCTGCAGCATCTCCTGGGAATGCCAGGGCTCAGCTCCCTGTACTTCTGCAGCATCTGGGAATTCCAGGGCAGCATCCGTGGGCTCAGCTCCCTGTGCTCCTGCAGCGTCCCCCGGAGGTTCTGGGGCTCCCCGCCGTGCCCTGCCCTGCCCGGGGCAGCTGTGGCTGTTGGGCACGCAGGACAATCTCTCATTCCACTCCTGCCTGCTCCTTCAGCTCTCACCACCCTGCTCCCGGGGTGTGTCTGAAACCAGTTCTCTCCTGTGCCGCCGGCAGTTCCGTGTGACTGGGCTGGGTGAGGGCTGAGCAGCTCCATCCCCACTGCCCTGTCCCACCAGGAAACTGCTGCTGCTGCTCCTGCGTGCTCTGGAATTGCCTTTAGCAGGGGCAGGAGTGTGAGGACACCTGGTTCATTTGAAGAGAAGCAGATTAATCCCAGATGGCTGAGTGGGTGCCAGCCCTGGCTGTTCTCCAGCCACGGGTGGGAGTTTGTGCTGCCCTTGCTGGAGGCGGTGTTGGATGTGACCTCCAGGCCTTGCCTGGGTAAATGTGTTATCACACCTGTTAAACGCAATAAATGTGTTATGGCCCGGGCTGGCAGTGTCACCTTCAGGAGTGGAGGGTGGCAGGAAAGGGCTTCAGCTGTCCCAGCCCTGCTCCTCAGCCTGGTTCAGGTGCTGGGAGTGGCCCCGAGGATGTTCTCTGGTGCCTGCAGGGAGTGGCCTGGAGAGGCCTGAGAGAGCACTGGCTCTGTGGATGTGGCACTTGTCCTGCACAGGGGTTTTCAGAGAGGCTTTTCTCTTTTCCTCTTGTTTGGCTGGGAAGGGAAGAAGCAAATTCAGGTTACCCATGGGATGTAGAAATAGGTAGAAACAGACAAAGCTTTCTGCACCTCTGCTCGTGCTGCAGCCACCAGCTTCCCTTCGCAGCTGACCTCCAGGCCTGGCGTGGGAAACACGGATTCCCAGATAATCCCTTCCCGTGTTAAAAAAACAAAAGCAGAAAAATCCTTGTAGCTCCAGCAAAACCTCTGACTGCAAAAGGCACCCAGCCAGCTCATCCTGCCCGTGTGAGGACTCTGCTCTGGGATCCCACCTGCTCCCACCTCTGGCCCGCTGGTCCCGTGTCCCAGGGTTCAGCCTCTGTGCAGGAAACTCTGGGAAGGAAATTTCTTCTTCATTCCTCAGCCTGGACTTGCTGCCTGGAGCTCAGCACGGGGTTCCTGCTTCCAGTGGTGTGTCCGTGTGCTGTGGCCCAAGCTCTGGGGGGCTGCTCCGTGCGCAGGGAGGTGTGAGGCAGGGATGTGGTGTCCGGCTGCGTGAGCACCGCTCCGGGTCCTGGCACAGATCCACCCCACAAGTAGCTCGTGCTGCTCCTGCCTTGCTGACGTGTTCCTGGGAGTTCCTGTTCCCAGGCTCTGCTGGCAGGGCTGCTCGGCACCCTCAGCAGCACAAGCGGGGTTGGCTGAAAGAATGGAAAATGCTGGTTTTAAACAGCCAGCCTGGCAGGATCTGGGAATGGGAGCGTGTCCTTAATCCTGCTGGAGGTGGAATGACAGGCTCACTCTGCTCTCTTGGTCTGTGTGTAAACATTCAGCCCCTCACAAGCCAGTTGGAGTCACACTTGGATATTATTAATGTGTTAGTCCAGGATAAGATATGTTAATTGCTGTGTGAGTGAGAAAATGCTTCCAGGGCCCTTCCAGCTGGCACCTGCTGTCAGAACCCTCCACCAGGGACATGCTGGGCCGTGTCCTCCTCCTCGGGGGCCCGGGCCCCACTGCCGGGTGGGCTCAGGTAAAGCTCAGCTCAGGTCAAGCTGAGTTGCTCTGTGCTCTGGGTTTTGCTGTGCCGGTGTCTGGAGCTGGGGACACCCTTCCCGAGGATCCCAGTGTCCTCCCAAGGGATACTGAGTGGTGATATCATTTTCCATGTCACCTGTAAAGACTTGTTTGTGATCCTGTATTTTGTCCAGCTGCCCGCAGAGTATCCCTGGCTTTCTGCATCTTCCATGGAAGTGTTTTTTAATTCTCATTCTGGAAACACAAGCCAAAGTCAACTGGAAACTGTTACTGGCGAGTCAGCCTGTTAATGATCTCCGCTCTGGGAGCTGGGGGAGTAAATGGGTGGTTTAATGGCCGTGGCCCTGATTGGGATCGCTGTTATTCCCAGGTGATCGTGCTGTGTTACCGGCACAGTTCATAGTAAGATAACCTCTTATCTTTGGGGCAGTGCATGAGCTATCAGAGAGCACCAGGAACCAGCAGCAGCTTTGGTTCAGAAATAACTTCAGCCCAATTTACTGCCAGTCGGTGTGAGAAATGTAAAGACTGAAAGGAATAAACGTTGTGGACGTTAAATGTAAAGAATCCGTCTGAAGAGAAACCACATTGCTTCTTTCCATAAATGTTTAGTAAATATTAAAGAACTAATGCAACCTAATAATTTTTCCCAGTATTGTATTGCTTTTAGAGTATCCATAAAAGTGACCTAGGTAAGGACAGGTAAGACCCATCACAGGCTGTTGCCCTGTATTCCGAGAACGGGGACAATTACTCCGTTCACTGGGCATTCCAATCTCCCTTCCTCATCTCAGCATCCCCATGGCCTGGTGGTAGCCACAGCAGGAGTAGCCCTCAACCCTTTAGCAGGAGGAGCCTCTCTGCACTGCTGAGCTGGGAGAGAGACCCACAAGCACCCGATGGAGCCACTGTTGGTCCCGTGTCCCCAGGTGCTGGTCCCGTGTCCCAGGGTGGCCCCTCCTGTGCTTTTTCCCATCTGTACAGCCGCACCCTCGGGCACAGCCCCTGCCCTGCTCCCCCCTCTCCTCCCAGGGTCTGCAGGGATGTGTTGGGTTGCACCTGGGGAATGTTTCTCGCCTGGGTGGCTGAGCTGCAGCTGCTGCTGAGGCTGTGGACTGGTCACTGGACCAGGGACTGGTCACTGCTGCCGTCCCCTGGTCTCTGGCTCAGGACAAGCTCAGATGCACATCAAGGGGATCAGAAGGTTTCAGTGAAAAGTGGGGGGGTTATGACATAATTAGTTTTTAATTTGTATTTTCAGTGCTAATTCTCCATTGTAGTGATACAGACCCATGTACGAGGTGCTGTAAAGGTGGAGCTGGTGCAGAGCTGGGAATTAAAGGACAGTGATCTTTGCCCTTAACTTTGAAATGCCCTAAAAGCCTCACAGATAAACACAGCCGAGCGAGGCCCCTGAGCAGGGATTCTGCTCCCTGCTGTGCCCCTGTGCTCAGACCTGACTTGCTGGGGTTCAGGTGGGGGCGGCTGAAGGAACCGAGCGGGTTTGTGTTCCCCATCCCAGGGAACCAGGCTGGAGTGGTACCCAAACGTGCTGGAAGGGCTGTAGCTTTTCTGCTATGTATTTCCTGTTGTTCTTTAATAGCACTATTCCTGGAACTGGGGTGACTTCAGCTGTGATACCAAGCAACAACACAACCTGAGCTCTCAAGGGCTGGGAGCCAGTGCCCTTCTGGGATCTTTTTCCCCTCGGAGTTCAGGCACCAGTTTTCATTTCCAGCTCCCTTTGCTTCTGCAGAGTGAGGGGACATCAGCAGCTTTCTGAAAAGAAAACTCAGTGCCTGAGTAGCAGGCGGAAAAGGAAACAGTGAAAATGGGTCTGGTAAATGCGGAGAAGGAGAGGTTATGTCCAGTAATGCCCCTAAACTCTGAGATGACTGAGCAAGTTTCTTTCAGTCAAATGAGGAAATGAAGCAATGTTATCAAAATAACGGGGGGAGCCCCAGACCACTGAAGTGGAATTGATCAGTTGACAAACCTTGTGAAGGTAAAACGCTCTGCTGATCCTGCCTCTGCTCTCTGAGGAGTTCAGAGGGAGCTGACAGCGTCCTGCTCCTTGCCCAAACCCAGCTCGAGCGCAGGGCGGTGTGGCTGCAGCCATCCGTGCTGGGTGCACACAGACCTGTCCGAGCACTCGGAGCCCTCCCTGCCCTCCCATCTCAGCAGGAAGCTGAAGGCACAGCAGGGGCACAAGGAGCTGGAAATGCTGGGCCCAAGAGTGCCCTGGGGTTAGAGAGCCCAGCCTGGGACATGCTGGTTTGGGGCCAAAATGGTCTTGAGGTTAACGGAGAGTTTTGAAAACAAAGACTGCGATCTCCGAGGTCTCAGTGGGCCCTGGAGCAGCAGGTCGGCTCCTTGGAAAGCGAGAAGGAGGTTACAGTGACCCCGGCACTCTCGCTGGGGTTTCTGGCTGCTGCTGCTGCTGCTGTCCAGGCATGGGGCCAACCCCGCCGGGCTCAGGAGCCCTCTGCCATCTCTGCTGCCTCAGGTTTCTCTGGGGCTCTGCTGCTTTGTGTGGGATAACCAGGCCTCGAGCATACGAATGTGTCTAGGGCTAAAGGGGTGATTTAATAAAAAGAGACATTTCTGGGAAAGCTGGTTTTTTCTTGTTTGGTTTCTTTGTTTTTGTTCTCTGGCTGAATTTATAAACCCAGGAAATGGCACTTGGCAGATGCTGTGTGAGGGAAATGATGTGCGATGAACCTGTGGTGCAGGTGAGGGACCCACAGGCACCAGGCACCTCTGAGTGGCAGCAGCTGAACACGCAGGAGCAGAGCTCCAGAGGGCCAAGAGGCCCAGGTGCAGCTAAAAGGGGAGGAAAGCAAAAAACCCTGATGATTTAAACAAGGGAGCATCTGAGAGCCACAAATCCAGTCATGGGGATAGGACAGGGATAGCACAGAGGGATTCAGGTTCCAGCAGCATCTGCGGCTTAGTGAGCATGGGGTGCTAAGGGATTTTACAGTGCTTTAGGGATTGTGCCTCTTCCTGGGAGGAAGGCTAATCCCTGAGCACCCTCCCTGACACAGAAACAGAGCCCTGGAGAAACCCAAGGGAGGTTAAAGGCCTGGTTAAAGCCCCCCGGGGAAAACAGACCGGCTCCAAAAGACAGCACGGCCCCAGGAGGGCAGAAGGCAATGAATGAATTCTGATAAACCACTTTCTCTCCCACAGGCTTGTTTGACTGAATTGCAAAGGGAGCAGCCCTGGCTTGAACTCCCAGCTGCAATTTTCCCCTTATCTCCAGTGCTGACAGTCACCTGCATGTTCATCTTCTGATAAATGTAGTAACTGCAGCCCCTCAGCACAAAGAGAAACAGGCTGGACAGCTCTGTCATCTGAGGCGTTTTTCTTCAGCCCTGGGATCTCTTAGCCTCCGTTTCTCCATCCTCCCCATTTGAGGACATTCTCCACGTGCCACCACCACGGTGAGGTGGGACATGCCATATCCACCTCAGCTGCGTGACAGACGACAGAAATCACTTCTAATCCCTTACCACCCACTGCACAGCCTTGTGGCACCACGGGTGCCTGGAGGGCCTGGCGGCCAGAAAGATGGTCTTGATATTCTTTATCCTTTGTTCTTGATCCTTTATTCTTGATCCTTTATCCTGCAACCATTCCGCGTGTCCTGGTTTGAAATCAGCACCATGGGGCACAAAGTCAAATTGCTGGAGAAGCCCAGTTACAAGGGGTTCTTTTCCCTGTTGCTCTTTCCCTCTCTGTTCGTGCTCTGTTACACGCAGCGGGTGACGGACACAAACCGGAGTGGGAGCTGTGCAGGCGACCTGAGTTTAGGGAAATCACACAGAGTCCTGCTGGGCCCTGCTCTCTCCCTGTCCCCTTGTCCCCTGGCTGTACTTGGGGCTGTCCCAGCAGATCCGGCCCCCAGCGCCACGTCCGGTTCTGTCGTGCTGTATCTGCCGCGTCCCCTTGCAGCTCCGCAGCCGCATCGGCCGTGCCCCGGCTCCGTCTGTGCTCCGCGGTGGCACTTTGCCATCACAGCATCCCAGTGCCGGCCCCTGTCATCATCGCACCTGCGTTTTGTAATCGAGCGTTCCTTCTTGTGCCAAAATACGAGCGGGATTCCCGGGAGCCTCTTAGCACCAGCAGCCGGGCACTCCGCCGGGGTTCCCCGCGGGTGTAAACACAGCGGAGCAGGGGATTAGCTCCAGAGCACTGCTGGCCGGCCAAGCCTCAGTGCCCAGCCCTTGACACTGTTTCACTGACTCAGCCGAGGATTGGAGCAGTTGACAGAAACGATAGAAGGCTCTCAAATCCTGACTGGCAGGGGAGGGGATGAATAATGGCTGGATTTATTGTTTTGTTCGAAAGGCGGGCGGGCATGCAGTGAAACGAGCAGATGTCAGGTTCAATGCCCACAAAGGGAGGCGTTTTCTTTGCGCCAGGTGCAGCAAAACTGTGTGGGATTCATTATTTCAGGATTTACGGGCTTTACATAGGCTCAAAAGCCAACCAGACAAGACCACGAAAGAGAAATCCATTGAGATCTCCGAGTACAAAGGCACATTGTTGGCCCTGGACGTGCCTGAGCCATGAGTCACCAGAGGCGGGGAAATGTCTCTACCCGCTTGCCCCGCTCTTTATCCTCAACCCCGGGCACCCGCTGCGGCCCGGCGAGGGCTGGAGGGGGATGGTGCGTGATGGACCCGTGCTTGAGGGAGTACGGCAGGTCGTGTGTGAACCTCGCATCGCCCCGGAGTTATTTAAGGCGAAAGGCAAGGAGCTGCCTCCTCCCCGGAGCGCCGGTTCGCAGCAGCGCAGCTCCGCGGGGCACACGGCGCAGCTGGGCGCGGGCAGCTTCGGCAATAAAAACTATTTCCAGTAGTATAATTTCCAGGTCTCGTTTGAAGAGGGTGCAATTGCTCTGTTGTGGCTCGGGAGTGCAAAGGTAGGAGCCTTATCAGCAGCACACGGAACTGCTCCCGTAAACACACCTGTGCTTTCGGCTCTCGGCGCAGCGGGGGCAGCCCGCCCGTGCCGGGTGCGGCTCCGGCACCGGGACCGCCCCGAGTCCTGCCCAAAGGTTATTTTATGTCACGGCGTGCCGTGTGCCCCGAGTCTCTCAGGCGAGGGTTTGGGAGGTGTGGGAAGCGCTGCGCTGCCGAGCGATCGTTTCCTGATTGCACACACTTCCCAAAGGCACCTGCGGGCGGCTGATAACAGGCGCTGACTGGAAATAACGCCGCGGCGGCACTTTCGTGTCCAACAAGGTGCTGTCAATGAATCACTGAATCACTGAATCACAGAATAGCTGGGGTTGGAAGGGGCCCCTGGAGATCATCCAGTGCAGCTCCCTGCCAAGACAGGGTCACCCGGAGCAGGTGACACAGGAGCGCGTCCAGGTGGGTTTGGGATGTGTCCAGAGAGGGAGACTCCACGACCTCCCTGGGCAGCAAAGAGCAAGGTGGGGAAAATATTCTCCCACTCTGCTGCCGTGTGCCATGGAAAGATCCACTCGTGTCCATCAGAGCTCTCTCTAAAACACTTCTCTGACCGGAGGAGCACAGACACTGCTCCAGAGCCCGGGGCTGGTTCCCTGCCGCCAGGGCTGCTCCTGCCCATGCACCTGCTCCGCCTGCGACTGCGGCCGACATCCCACGGGTGACCCCGAAAGGCGTTTTTTGCCCTCGGCCGGCACCACGCGGACCGGTCCGGGATGGGGGAATGGGCAAATATGGGTGTTTTGTGTGTGTTGGGATTCCGGGTCTGTCACCACGGCTCGTGTCCCGGGCCGGGGGTCTCCTGTGTGTGAGGGGAAGGCGGTGCGGGCGGCGGGGCCCGGCCGGTCCCCGACCCGGAGATGCGGCACCACCTCAGGTCACATCACCGTGCCCGGGCCCTGCCGCTGCCCGCCGGCCCCGGAGCCCTTCCCCCGGGCAGCGGGGGCGGAGCGCTGAC
>VZTD01001941.1:809025-829851 GCA_013397725.1 Rhagologus leucostigma
GCTGTCACCCCGCAGCCCGCGCCACCTCCCCGGGTTGTCACCCCGCAGCCCGTGCCACCCCAGCCCACCCCGGCTCCCCCCCGGGCTGCAGCCTCCCAGGCGGTCCCAGCTGCCCCCAAGGCTGCGGCCCCTCAGGCCAACTGCTTTCTCCACAAGATCAGCTCCAACTCCTTCACGGTCACCCCCCGGGGGCAGATCCCCAGCATCCGCGTCCCCGAGCCCGGTGCTGTCCCCGCCGGCCGCCCCGCAACGCCCAAGGGGCCACCAGTGCCATCCACCAGCCCTTCCCATGCCAGAGCCAACGCCAGGAGGCCAAAGCCGGAGGAGGCCGAAGCGGCCGTGTCGCCCCTGCCCAGTGCCAGTCCGGCCCCCAGTCCCACCGGCGCCACTCGGCCGCTCTCCGCCTCAGCCCCCCGGGCCGGGGGCTCCTTCGAAATCCACCCGGCCCCCAAGCCCGACTTGGCGGCCATCCCAGCCCACGACCTGCAGGCACAGGCTCTGGCCAAGCTGCGCCTGAATTCGCGCAATTCCTTCGTCTTCGTGCCCCGCCGGGAGGGCAGCCCGGCTCAGCCGCTGGCCCAGATTGCCAGGCCAGGGCCACCAGCACCGCCCTCGAAGGAGAAGGCACCCAAGGAGCCCCCGAGGGCTTCCGCCCCGGAGCAGGAAGAGCCCATCACTTCCCCACCGGCGCCTCTGGATCCGTTGGTACCTGTGACTTACATCGATGACATTGTGGAGCCGGACAGCGGGGAGATTTCTCCCAGGGCTGGTCCGGCTGCGAGGACGGGGAGCTTGGCGGCTCAGCCTGGAGGAGCTGGCCCGGACTTGGAGATGGAGTTTTCCTCCGTGCCCCTCTACAGACCACACTCTGCCCCCCAGCAGAGGGGAGGCAGCACCTTCACTGTCGTGCCCAAAAGGAAGCCCGTGTCCCCGGGGCTGCAGGCTCTCGCCGATGCCAGCGGAAGGCCACAGCGGGAGGAAGAGGAGGAGGAGGAGGACAGCAAAGGAAGAGGCAAAGCCGTGGAGAACGCCGATGGGCCCCAAGTGGGGATATCCCATAAAAAGCGCTACCCCACGGTGAACGAGATCGAAGTGATCGGGGGATACCTGTCCCTGGAGAGGTCCTGCATGAGCAAGACGGGCTCGCGCCGCAAGAAGGTAACCGGGCACCTCTGTGCTCAGCAGCCAGGCTGGATGTGGCCCGGTGCTGCTTTGGGTTTGGCTTTCCATGAGACACTGGTGGGAACATGGGCAGTGTGTTTGGTCCTTGTGGGAGCCAGAGGCTGCCCTCAGAGCTGGCTGAAGCAGGGGGTAAAAGGGACTCAGAAGTGAAGCCTTGGGGCTGGTGGAAAACAGGAGAGGGAAGGTGGAACCCCACCCCACTGATCCAAAGAACATTTCAGAATGGTGAGGAAGGAGGCAGGGATTAGTATTTCTCATGGTGTCCAGTATTAGGAGAGTTTGCAAGCCCAGTGCCTTGTTTGGTTTTACTGTCTCCTGGAACTTAAAGGGGAACCTGAGGACCACAGCTGGGAGATGGGACTTGGTGTATTAAACAGAATTTGCCCTCAGGGAGGGG
This sequence comes from Rhagologus leucostigma, assembly GCA_013397725.1. NCBI lineage: Eukaryota > Metazoa > Chordata > Aves > Passeriformes > Rhagologus > Rhagologus leucostigma. Next base: position 810,605 of record VZTD01001941.1, read on the forward strand.
GCACTGGTGCTGACCCACAAAGCAGCTGAGGTTGGGATATGCCCTGTGATAACTGCAGGGCCTCTCCCACCCCATCCCCTCTTGGAGATACGCTAATGGAAAGTAAAGTATTTCAGGAATTTAGGGAATCGGGGGGAGCTGCGTGGTTTGAACAGCTGTGGGCTTGCCCTCCCGCTCTGCTCACTGTGTCTGAGGGGTTGGACATGTTGAGCTGCCCGTGGTCACTTGGGCAGCGTGGCATTGGCGTCTTCCCCGCATTAGTGATCTATTGATAGAGGCTCAAGAATTAGGTCTCGATTAGGCAGAAAGAGATCAGCAAGAACTTAACTCCCCTTGATTGATAGGATTATACCACCTGCTCGTTCTGGATGGGCAGCTACAGCTCTGAAGATCCAAGAGATGCTGATTGCTCCAAATGCCTTTGGAGTGAGCGAATGCCAGATTTTCTCACTGCTTGGGGAGTAGCCTAGATCCTTGTGAGCCCTAAATTGAGAATTAATCTTTGTAGGGCTTGGTGAAATGCATCCGGACGTGATAAGGGGAGTGGGCGAGAGTTGTTGGGCTCTGAAAGCAGCACGCTGAGGTGGCAGATCCCGACTTTTAGGGCTGTGATGTGACATGTTTTTCCATGGTGGGAGCTGTTGTTGGACACTTCCGTTACCCAAATCCGAGTAGATAACTGAGGGACTGAATGCACACGGGTGCCTGAGGCGCTGAGCATTATAATTTGAGGAAATCCTCTGAGCAGGGTGCATCTCATTTGAAGGGAGTCGAGGAGTGCTGCTCCCCTGGCTTAACGCTGTCAAATTCCTCCCTAAGTACACGTAGCCTGTGGTGATTTGATGGTGACTAATGCAGGGAGCAGGTCTGGAGCAAGAGCACCTCGAGCAAATGAGCAGGAGTTTTGATTCTTGCTCAGTGCTCCTGAAGTTTTTCCTTGTTCTCCTACAGGGAAATGCTTGGTTAGACTGGAGCTGTTCTGCTGCCTGAACACCTGCTGGCTTGCACTCACTGCAGGTGTTTTGGCTCTGTTCAGGTTCAGTTTGGGGTGTTAATTGGGTTTACACCAAATCAGGTGTGTGGTATAAATGGTGAAAGTATTAATACAGCATGTTACGGGTGTGGGTGCTCTTAGGATAGAGCAGAGGGCATCTTGTGGGCTGGCCACACTTGGGTAAGCCCCACTCCTGATGGAGCTGAGCTGATTTTTCTGAGCAGGGGATGCTGTTGGGGCACAAAGAACAAAGCCTCAAGTAAAACAAATGGAGTGGAGCACAGTGGAAGGTGTCCCTAACAGTACCGAGAGGAGGGAGGGAGATGAGCGCAAGTCCAGTGCAGTGACTGAGTTGTTTTTTGGTTGGTCAAACCCAGAGAAATCGTGGCATGTCCAGCCTTGGAGCTGTCTGAAACTTGCCCGTGGAAAGCTTTGAGCAACTGGCAGGTCAGTCCTGCTTAAGGAATGAGCTTGGGCTAGAGACCTCCAGAGGACCTTTCCCAGCCTAAAACGTCTTAGGATATTGGTTAACTACTGTTTTGTCTGTCACTGGTGGATTCGTGCGACATTGGGCAGGTCATGGAGCTTCTCTGCCCGTGTTCTTACCAGCTTAAACAGCATTAACTGGCCTGCTGTGCACAGGAGGTGCTAAATCCTGCAAGGTGCACACACAGCTGTTCCCTAAGAACTGCCTGTGGGGTCGTCCTACGTGAGAACTTGTGTAAACATTTGGTTTCTGAGAGGAGAGGCATTAAAAGGCAAAGGAGAAACTGCCTGTTGTATTTGCAGAACTCAGGAAGCTGAAACAAATAGGGACCCTTTGGAAAATAAGATCCAGCTGAAGGAAAGTAGTAAAGACACAAGTTTCTGGGTGAAATTAAATGTGGTGTGGGAGAAACACCCTTTTTTCTTTCAGTTCCCTTCCTGCTCAGAGCACAGAGTCTGACTTTGTAGCCAGGGTCTAGAAGATGCTGATGGTGGACAAATGGAAAGATTTCTGTTTACTCCTGACCTAGAGGATGTTTGTGGCTTTTATTCTGGGTAATAAGGCTGAGTGTTGATGCCTGAAAAGGAAGGAGCTCGTATTAGGAGCATTCCTTGGTTCCTTCCCAAGAGATCACTCTGTGTCTCCAAGGCAACCAGCCAAAAACAAGAGTTCTGTTTTGTAGCTGTGTTGGGGTTTTCAGAAACTTGATTTTGGCCTGACTTGGGCAGGAAAAGACTGTTCCTGTGAGCTGGGAGCTGCAGTTGTTTGTTAAAATCAATCTCCTTTCTCTTTTGGGGTGTCAAAACCTGATGCTGGTTTTAGTGAGCAGCTTCTTGTGTCTTTTGGGGTGAACAAACCCTTTGTGTGCTAAGTATCTTGCTGTCCCAACCTCGCTTTTAAAAGGTCTTTAATTATGCTCCATACTCAAGAAAGTAGTGTTTAGTAAACTTCAGGGACTTGGAAAAGTTTAACTGTTTGCTGATGCCCAGCAGGAATCTGGGAGAGATAAACAGCAGGTCAGCACAGTCTGGAAATGCTGTGGATCAATGGGTGTCTGTGCAGTCAGGGCTAAGAATTTATTAGGAAGGAGGGTGTCAGCCGTGCCGGTTGGACCCTGCTGTTCTCTGAGATGCAAATGGCATTTTTCTTCAAATATGGCAATCCAGCCTCCCTTTTCCATCCCCGTGTCTGGACTCAGTTTGAGAAGTGGGTTTGCAGCTCTCAAGGGATGTGCCAGGAGCTGCTGGGCAGCTGCTGGAGGAGCTGGCTGAGCTCTCAGAGAGGACAGGATACATGTGCAGGGGTGGAAGGAGACCTACTGACCTTTATGCTAAACTGGGAGTGGGGCAGAGGATGCAGCGCAGTTGGTGACCTCTGCTCCGGCCTCCTCTTTGTACTCTGTTATTGCAGAGAAGTAAAGGCATTTCAGCCCCATAGCAGTGCCAGGAGGAAGGGAAGGCTTTGCTGCAGGATGTGGATCTTTGGGATCTCAGAGGATAAAATCTCGCTCGGCTGAGCTGACAGGAGTCAGTGGTGGTTTGGTTACCTGCCAGAATAACGTACAATAAAGTTGTCGGCGAGGTGGAAATCTGGGTTTCTGCAGAACACGTGGTTGGTGTGTTGGAGCGGGAGCTGGGGAGGGACAGAGCACTGCAGAGCCAGCCGGGCTCCCCGTGAGCTGGCTTTAGGCTTCAGGCTCTCCTCTCGTTGGAGGCTGGACTCTGCCTGTGTGTGCAGAATGTACCCTGACCCTGCTCCCTCGGTGTGTCACCCCTGCAGTGCCTCCCGAGTCACGGCGTGTTTGTCCTCTCTGGGGTCCGGTACCTCCTGGGGATCCTGCAGGGAAGGTGAATTCTGGCCAGGCCGCCCAAAGTCCTGTGAATAACAGGACCTGGGAGCCAACAGACATCAGGTTGTGGATGGGTTTAATGTTTTGTGCTTGTCACAGCTGGCGGTTTGCCGTGTGCTGGCAGGCGAGTCGCAGCCCAGTGAGAGCAGGGATTACGGGAACGAGGCCGGTGGGATCCAAACTGTTGGAGTCTAAAGCTAAATTGTCTTCAGAGATGTTCAGCTGAACTTCAAAAAGTTCCAGCTTGCACGGACTTTAGCATGGTCCATGTCCTAATCTTTTGAGCTGCACAATGCCTGAATGTGGCTTCCAAATTCCCACTTAAAAGTCTTTTAAAAAAATTATTCAAAATACCCCTCAGTTTTCATCATGGGCAGCAGCTTTGTTGGTCTAACATGCTGAACTTCTTGCTCTGTAGTTTTCCATCTGTTCAGTTCTGCTGGAGATGGTCTCCTGTGAGAACCAGGTGTAAGCTTGGGATGTTGGCAGGGATCAACATTTCCAGCTGTTGCCCAGACCTGTTTGGAGCGAGTCTGCACAGTGTGGAGTCTAAATACTGGTGGCTGCCTGAAGGATTTCTTTTGCAATGTATAACACAAGTAAATTAACCATAACACAAGTAAATTAATCTGGTGGTAGAAGACAAAATGTCTGCAAAAATTCCTTTGATTATGTCATCTCTGTGTTTCGGAGGGGTCAGGGCAGAGATTTGTGTTCTTTAGCTCTTGGAGAACTGCGTGTTCCTGTTCTATTTTCTGTGTCTGGCTGTGCTCTGCTGGGGCAGATTCATGTGCCACCTTTAAGGAGGGGCCGTGGCAGTATCTGACATGGATGTATTGCATTTTTAGGAGATGAGGTCAGCAGGGATAAGTCATGCTCAGGAAATAAGTGTCTTGGATGATGAAGTGCAGTCCCTCCCCTGTGGAGATGATCTCCATTAGCTGTCAGATGGCAGCAGGCTCTTTCACCCAGACAGGGCCATTTCCCTGCCCTTTGCTAATTCCACTCATTTTTTCTTCTGTGATGTTGATGGCTGAAGACTAGAAATCAGAATTTCTGCACCTACAGCTTTTAAACCACTTCACAAGCTGCCCCCGAGGCTGTCGGTGGGGCAGTGGGTGGTTTTTTTGTTTCCCCACTGCCTGCCAGCACCTTGAAGTGCTGGGACTTTGTTGTGTGAAACCCTGGCAGGGCAGATGAGTCAGATTTATCTCATCTCTGTGGTGGGAAACTTTCTGTGACTGAGGCTCTCCATGGCCTCACCGCTCCCATGCTTCTCCTCGTGCTGCAGTGACAGTCTGAGCTGGTCCCAAAATCCCCCGGTTCTCTTCCCCCCCATGTCCTGCCTGCTGCTGTCATCACTGCAGGGAATGGGACAGAAGGGCTAAAATAGAATCTCTTACGCAAATAAGAGCTGAGCCTGGCTTTGAAGCTGGTTAGGACGTGCCCGGGGCTCAGCCTGCCCCAGAGCTCGAGAGGAGATTTGAGGTACTTTGTGCTCTGAACTCTAATCAGGAGGATTACAGTTAACGTTTTCTTAATCAGTTTCCTTAATCTGTGGACCAGATTGGAGATGGTTTATAATTTCCCTCGATCTCAAGGATTCAGTTTGTCTCAGATTTGGGTATTCCTTCCTAAAACTGGTTTTTCCAGTATGTGGTTCTGAGAAGAGCAGAGGAAGGGCACTGGGGTGGCTGGGGCAGGAGTCCTGCTGGTCTGTGTTATGTGTGGGGAACAGTAGGGAAAACGAAAATAGTTAGGTTTGGGGTGCAGTGGCAGTAAAGGAAATCTGGGTGAGAGCTGCTGCAGCAGCATCTCCTTCACCTCAGGATTGTGCTCACCCCCCTCCCAAGTGAAATCTGAATTGAAAACCTATTTACAACCAGTGATTTCCAGTGACTGCAGCAGTCTGTGGGGCTGGGAGGATGTCCCTGTTTGCCCGTCTGTGTAGGAAGAGTCACATGAAGTGTCTGTATCACACGGAGCGGCTTCGCAAACATCCTGGGAAAATCTGGGCTGGAGGAACTTGGTGCTGATGTTTTCCGAGAAGCGCCCTTCAGATGATCTTGGGAACTTGGCAGGATGGAGCTGCTGCTTTGTGGGTATGGCAGGGAATGTAGGAAATATCTCAGACAAAACACTTGAGTGCGTAGGGAAGTTGTGTCGCTTGCAGCTGGTGAAAATGCAGTTCTGAGGGCACATCCCTGAGGCTCCTGGTGAACCTGCTGCACTTGCTTCTCATCAAGGAAGTTCCTTTTGCATGTTAAAAGAGAGAAAAAGGGCAAGAGAGACATGAACTCAGTTGTGCAGGTGGTACTGTTTGCATCACTGGAGCCTTTTGGTCCTCAAGTCTGGAATGAGCTCCTTGACAGGGTGGGAAGTAATTCTGTTCCCAGCCTCCCTCTATTTCCCGTGGAATGATGCTCCATGGGTCCCATTCCAGCACCAAACCCAGGTATTTGTTTGAGCTGCTCTGGGCAGTCTGGGTTGCACAGAAATGTTTGTGGGTGGCAGCTCCCAGCACTGCACCTCGTTGTAGCTACAAATGGGCTGCCCAGAGCTGCCCGTGAAACCCTCTGCTCTTGGGGAGCTCTGTGTGGTTTTTATGAGGACACCAAGTCTTGACACTAATTGCACCTTATTTATCCTGCTCCCTTTGTGTATTCAGATGAGGTTTTTTTCGTACAAGTAGGGAGATTTGCCCAGTTCTTAGGGGCCAAGTAAGTAATTTTTGAATTGCTTGCTAAGCCGTGGAAGGCTCTGGCTCCTCTGCCTGCAGATGTGAGGAGGAATAAAGGGCTCCCTGGGTGAATGGCTGCTCTGTGCCCTGGCACACTGGGGCTCCAGCTGTGCTTGTGTGGGCACTGGAATCTCCCCTTGTCCAGCACAGTGAAGGGAAGAGTTAACCAAGCCACCTGCCCCACACGCTCTCGGGGCTGTCCCTACCCTGTCACCTCTCATCAGGAATTTGAAACTTCCCCGTGTCTTGCACAAGGAGTTTAATATTTCGAATCTCCATGCATTGCTCCTATCTGCCATGTGCTTCAGCATATTGATTACACAGAGCTGGCTTTGTGGGTTGCCTTGTAAATGGAGACTTTCTTGTTTTGCCTTGTGGCTTGAGAGCTGGGATGTGATCCTGGAGGAAATGTCTCCTTTGCCAGCCACACGGGGCTTCCCTGACGTGCTCCTGCTGTAAATCTTTAGTGCTCTTAGCTCTACTCAGTAACTCACTGAGGTGCAGTTAATGGTTGAGCAAAAGTCAGTGTTGCTCTCAGGAAACACTTGGAAAAGCATGAGCAAGTGATTCTGTGGTGTCACAGCCAACTCCAGTTCCCCAAAACTCTCCTTTCTGTACAGAATGACAGAAAAGTACATTTCTGAAGTGCCATCTGCAGTTTTCTGGGCATGCTTAGAATGCTTCAGCCATAGCAGTACAGGGTTAATCCGATACAGGAACCAAGCCTCAAGTCCCCTCTGTTCCTAGGGATACTTGTCAGGAAAAACCCTTTCTTTCTGTGTCAAGGAAAGGCTTTAGAGGCACAAAAGCTCCTTATCTTCTCAATGATAGCAAATGCCTTGGTGATGTGCTGGTGCTACTGCAGTCCCCAGGGTGCTATTCCAGGCTGCCCACATAGTTTTTGTCTGGAGTTATTCAACAATTTGGGCTGACACATAACAATGTTTTCAGGACAAGCACAGACACATAGTCAAGCTCATCGCTCACTCCAAGAAAATGGCTCATTTTCCCAAAATCCTTTATCTAAAAGTTTCTTTTCATGGGAACTGTCTAGGTTGTTGACTGCAGGCTGCTGTGAAAAAAACCTAAAGGAGCCTGCAGAGGTTTGGAGTTTATGAACTGCTTTTCTGTCTCCTTTTAGTAAATCTGCTGCTCTGTGGGACTGGTCAGGTAGGAAGAGCAGGGTAAACCCTTTGGGGATCTTTGTCCACCATAAAATTCTCTGCTTCTACCCTCTGTTTCCACTCTCACAAGCAGTTATTTCTGTGCAGAGACCTTCCCTCTCACTCCGTGGCAGCTGGGAGGTTGTTCTGTGTTAGACCCTCCTCTTTATACAGCTCTGAGCCTCCATCCACCAGCCCAAAGGGTTTGGAGTTTGAGCAGCTTTTCTGCCCGGCTCGGGGGCTGTTTGCAGCCCTCCCTGGGATGCTCTGTGTGCACAGGCTTGCTGCCACTCCCGCCTGGCTGCAGTTTCAGGTATCAGGTGTGATGTCTTGTGCTTTCATCTCCTTGACCCAATCTTTAGACAACCAGTGCAGCGGCAAATGTGCCTCGATGTGAGGTGGCACAGGAGCACAAGGTTCTTCAGAACACTCCTTTCGTGTGCCCTTGATCTCTCAGAGATGTCGACCCCTGCTTTGTGTTCATGCTGGATTGACCACCCTTCCTGCAGATACCAGCCAAACCCTCCTGCGCTGCTGAGAGAGGAGGCAACTTCCTTGTGAGGGGAAGAGGAGGGGCAGCTCCCATCTCTTCTCCCTGGGACAGGGACAGGACCAAGGGAACGGCTGGAGCTGGGCCAAGGCAGGCTCAGGTTGGATATCAGGGAAAGGTTCTTCCCCCAGAGGGTGCTGGGCACTGCCCAGGCTCCCCAGGGAATGGGCACGGCCCCGAGGCTGCCAGAGCTCCAGGAGCATTTGGACACCACTCCCAGGGATGCCCAGGGTGGGGTTGTTGGGGTGTCTGTGCAGGCTCAGGGGTTGGTGATCCTTGTGGGTCCCTTCCAGCTCAGCTTATTCTGTGATCCTGTGATGGACCAGGTGTGAAAAGCTGCTTTACATCACACCCAGCAGCACCTGGCAGCCCCAGGGAGACAGTGCAATTTTGGGGTTTTTGGGAATTACTGAGGACAGAGGATGATAAGAGGAAAATTAGTACGTGAAGAGAACAGGCCTTGATCCCTGGTGCTGCTCAGCTGTTTGGATCTGGTGAGGCACTTGGTGGGTTGGGACGTGCTGGAGATGCTGTGGGATGGCAGCAGGGCAGGGATGGAGCCCAGCTTGTGCTTCACCACTTGCCATCCCATCCTGCTCCTCCAAGGACAGAGCAGGGACAGAGCAGGGATGGCAGCTCCTGCAGGAGTCCCGGTTTGGGAGATGGGCTCAGTCCTTCTCAGCCCCCTGTTCTGGGCTGCTGAGACGGGGGTCAAAGTGCTGATTCAGACTCTCCCTGCTGGAATATAGTTATGGGACGATTTTATTCTTTTAATGCCTAGAACAATTATTTGTTACAAGGTGAGGATTTGGATTGCCAAAGAGGTTTCAGTTTAAAAGGTGTAAACACCCTGCTTTGGCTCATCAGCCAAGCAGCAAATGTGATAATGGGTGGAGAAGAGAAAAGCCCGAGTAAGGAGATTGCTTCTGAAGCTGAGGATGCAGATTAACCCCCGGAGACTTCCAGAGAGGTCCCTGGTGCGTGAAAAGCTGTCCAGTCTTTGCTGTCATTAAAACTGCCTTGCAGACTTTCCCACCTCCTTTTTGGAGGTGAGGTGGCTGCTGACTGTCATTGCTTATGTTGTAGGTTGGGTTCTAGAAATTGGTTATTTTTATTTTTAATAAATCTCTGTATGTGGGGGCTCTTTGGTGGCTGGTCTGGGTGCAGCCTGAGTCCTGACAGCCTGAAACAAGGTTGATTTCCTTTTTCTAAGTGAGCTCTGCATGACTGCTCAGATTTACACTTTGTTGGGCAATGTTTGCCCTGGCTTCTCTTTCCTGGATATTCTATTACTCATTACTGTTCAAATCCTAGCAAATAAATAAATTATTTTTGCTATGGCAACAAGAACCCATCGGTTGAACAGCACAATATTCCCTGAAAAAGTCTGCTTTACTCTTTCCAGTGTGTCTGATTGCTGGGCAGAGTATTTTTATACATATATATATATGTGTGTGTATATATGGGTTTGGGTTTGTGACACAGCTGTGGGTGAAGCCTCCGGCTGAGCAAAGAGTGACAAATCCCTGCAAACATCCACAGCTGAAGGGTGCAAAATTCTTCCTTGCCACAACTGGCAGCTGCTGCTGGGGCAGAAACGGGAAGCAGTGCTGAGACAGGGCTGAGCAGAGGCCTCTGGCTGGGCTCCAGCGAGCTTGGCTCTGCTGGGACACGCTTTTCTTCTAAAGAAACGGCCCCTGTTGCCTTTTGTGTTCCCATAAAAGTCTCTGTGGTCTGGCAAGGCGCTGCTGGCTGTGCAAACCTGTTGTCTGTGCCATGACTGGGCTCTTGGTTTTCCTTTTTAGCTGGTTCCTGGGACTGAAGCTGCCTGTGTTCCTCACACACAGCGCTCAGTTGTGCTCTGTAGCCGCTCAGAGCGTTTCTCTGCCCTGTGTGTCCCCTGGTTTTGCCTCAGTGCTTTGCCCTCCCTGTTCTGTTGGGTCAAGCAGAGCTGCTTTGTGCTTCCCTGAAACCACGTTGTGCTTAGAGAGGGGAGCTCGAGTGCTGCCATAGCAGGTTTTGGGGTTTGGGGCTCTCTCCCCATGGGCAGGGCTGAGTGCCCCAGGGTCCATCCTGTGCCAGTGCCTGGTTGTGCCTCGTGTTTGCTCTGCCTGGGCGTGCCCAGGGCTTTATTCAGCAGCCGTGGGGCTCTGCCTGGTGCAGGCTCTGGGAGCAGGGGGTGGGATCTGCCCTCGGGCAGGTCAGTGTGGTTTGGGGGAGCTTGTGCCCTGGTGCCCCTGAGCCGCACACAACCGCCTGCGTGAGCCTTGCAGGCGATCTTGGCCCCAGCTGTGCCCTGGGTGCCAGGGGCTGACTGGTTGCTCTGTGTGAAGGGCTCCAGCATTGCCTCCTGCTTGAATTGGCTGTGGGGAGTGGGAGCTGTTGACTTTCGGGCTGTTGGGTGTTGACTCTGGGCTCTGTGTGGGATGTGGGTGTCTCCAGGCTGTTTCTGCTCCATTCTGCTCTTTGGTTTTGCTCCCTGCTGGGGCTGTTTTCTCCTCCAGCACTGCGTGCACCTTTGGTCCAAACTGGACTCAAAGCCATTTTTCTTAGAGATTTCCTCCAGATAGCAAAAAACCAGGAACATTTAATTCCATCTCCCAAGCCTGAATTCTAAACCCCAAGGCAAATCTCTCCTGTCTCCTTTGTTTTCCGTGTTTAGCCAAGTCCTTCTTGCCCTTCAGTGCCATTGGCAGCACTGGTAAGTGGCCTGTGTGCAGTTTCTGGTTCCGGGATAGCTCCTGAGCTTCCAGAAGCCCTGGGCACCTCCGCCCTCGTGGCCTTCGTGCCTGGCAGCGTGGCTCATCCCCACGGGACAGACACCACATTGTGAGCAGTCACAGCCTGGCTCGGATCAGGGAGCATCTAGGTCAGCAGCAAGGGATGGGAAATTCGGGGAGCAGCAACTGGGATGCTCTAAGCTTCAGGACCATTTTATTCCAACCCCTTTTCTCTGAAATAGAATCACTCTTCTCCCCATGTGTCATTTGGGGAGACTCAGGGTGGCTCTGGCCAGGGCTGGGGCAGGGACTGGGGAAAGGCAGCTGGTTCTCTCTATGCAGCTTCCATCCTGCCTTCTCCTGGGAGCAAGGGAGCCAGCCTGTGTCCAAGGTCCATCCTGCCCTGGGGCAGAGTAGCACAGAGCTCCAGCTGTGGGTTTGCAGTGTGGAGGAGCTGCAGCTGCTCCCTCTGTTACCCAGATTCGAGCCAAGCTCCCCTCGCTGCTGTGCTGAAAAGCAGCAGTGAAATGCTCCCTGTCCTGCTCTGATCCCTCCAGGGCTCCTGTCCATGGGCAGCACAGGTGGCACTGGGACTTGCTGGCAGCTCTGGCCCTTGGGGACATCCGGGTGTGACTTTGGCAGCCCCCAAAAGCGTCACTCCGGTGCTCTGACCGCTGCTGTGGCAGGGAATGGGTGCACCTGGGCAGCACCGTGGTGCTGGAGGGCTGCTTGGGGCCAGGTGCCACTTCCCAGGCTGTGGGAGATTTTCTGTATGATGAAAATGTGGGATAAGTGTGCTGCACTTGCTCCTGGCCAGTCATTACACGGCATCTGGAGAGATCAGAACCGTCTGGCTCCTGCCACCTGTCACGAGCTACCACGTCCTTTCCATTCTGTTTATAACCCTGTCAGCTGAATTTTAATTGTGTTTAGAAGTAAAGGGATCACAACACCCTTTTAGACAGCTGCTCCTGAACCTTGATCTGTGTTGGCTAAATACTTCCCTACTTCTGGCATGAACTTACTCCTGGCAAGCTTCTCCTCCTTGTTTGTCTGCTGTGTGCTGGCATCAGCAGTTCTCTGCTCCTTGGTGGTTATTTTCTGGAGTACTTACAAAGGGCTGTTACGCTTTTTCTCCACCTTCACTTTTGCTGGTGTGAAGTTTTTGCCAGTGAATCTCCTCTGCACCTGCTGAGGTGACCTGTAACCAGATCCCTGGAGCACAACGGTAGATAATGATTAGGGCAGGCAGGGCTGTAGGGGAACAAACCCTGCCCTCGGCTTTTCTTTTCAACTTGGACGAGCACATCTGGAGTTACTTCCACCACCTGCTGGGTGTTACAGGGAGGAGAGAGCCAGGCAGTCCCTATTTCCAGCAGAAATGCTTTGGTCGTTCCTGGTTTATTTAAGCAGCATCCTAATGATTACAGTCCTGTAGCCAATCCCAAATTTTCTTCCTCAGTTATTCACAGGTGATGAACTTCTCTTAGTGCAAGGGCTGCTCTTCAACACCATTCCGTTTCTAGTGTTTTTGCTCTCCAGTTTTCTTCATGACCATAAAACTTTGGTTTGCCCTTAATGAACTCATGTTTGAGTCACTTTCATTTCTCAGTTTCCCAGTGACTGTGGAAAGGTCATTAGTGACAATACTACATAAAACTGGTTTCGAACCAGAACCTTTAAGGCCTCCCCCTTGTCCAGTATTTTCCCTGTCTGCTACCAGCTGTTACCATCTCTCCTTTAGCTGCTTCCTTCTTCTCACTTCTGGTTTTAAGCCCTGTTTTATGTAGCTTAAATAGCTCTTTGCTACAATGTCCTCCCAAGACTGGAGTCCTGATCGCGGGGGTTTCTCTCTTCTAGAGCCTGGACACACAAAGGAGTTGCCAGGAATTAGCAATGTCACGTTTCCAACACGTGGATGTTTTCCTGCTTGTCTCTCCCATGAGAGACGTGGTGGCAGCTCCTCCTGTGGGTGCTGGGCATCAGTGTGAGGTGATGGCAGAGGGCACAAAGCCCCCAGACCCCTGGGCCTCCTGCCTCCATCCCATCCATTTGGCTCTGCCTTTGGGGTTTGCCTCAGTGTGGCAGGAGATCCACCAAGGCACTTGGGGAGGGATGGGGGGGATCTGCAGTGGCTGCTTCAAACCAGGGGCAGCCCTGGCCTGTGCCAGAGCCAGCATGGGGATCAGCAGGTTCTTGTGCTTCTCTCTGATAATTCTCCTTCGCTGTTGTCCAGATGAAGATCTCTTTCAACGAGACAAGTTTGCAGACGATGTTTGAGTACCCCTCAGAGAGCTCCCTGGCAGAAGAGGATGAGGAAGAGGAAGGACACGCTTCCGAAACGGAGGAGGAAAAATCTCGTACCTTTTATGTTCCACGCCCAAACAGCACTTTGCATCCCAGTACACCTAACTCAGGTGAGTGAGGCGCTGTGTTGGCACCGTGGGGTTTCTGGTAGTGTCTGACAGTGTCCACGTTTCCTACGGCCCCTTAAGGGGCTCCACATGGGGGGAGATGCAGATGGGCAGTTTTCAGGCTGTCCCTGCTGGGATCCTGGTCCCACTTCTTTTTGGGGTGGTGAGGAATATTTATGTCATCTTTCTCCTTCCACCAGATTTATCCAGCTACACCCCAAAGCACTCCGTGAAGTTCAGTGAGTGGCAGGAGCAGAAGTATGAGGGTCCTGCTGCAGAGGGGTCCCTCTCAAAGGAAGCTGATTCCCATGGGAACCAAGTCATGGTGAGCCTATAAACAAGCAAGTCTTGTGCTCCCTTTTGCGGGGGGGGGTTGTTCTGGGCAGTGGATGGGCTGTGCCTTTCCCTGCACACCTGTGTTTGTGTTCCTGCCCAGGAGCTGCGTCACTGCTCCCAAAGGAACCAACACCGTCCCACTGCCACTAACACGCCTGCCCCTCCCTGGCTGTGTGGAGGAGACTCAAGGCAGGTGGCACACTGTGCTCAGCACAGGAAAGACGTGGATCTGTTGGAACAAGTCCAGAGGAGGCCACAGAGATGCTCTGAGTGCTGGAGCCCCTCTGCTCTGGAGAGCCCCTCAGGCTGGGAGAGCTGGGGGTGTTCACCTGGAGAAGAGCAGGCTCCAGGGAGAGCTCAGAGCCCCTTCCAGGGTCTAAAGGGGGCTTGTGAAAAAGAGGGAGATTGGATTTTTTTTTTTTTAAATGGGCAGGTAATAGGACAAAGGGAAATGTCTTTAAACTAAAAGAGAAGAGATTTAGGTTAGATATTGGGAAGAAATTGTTCCCTGTGATGGTGGTGAAGCCTTGGCACAGGGTGGCTGCCCCTGGATCCCTGGAAGTGTGTCCAAGGCCAGCTTGGATGGGGCTTGGAGCAGCCTGGGATAGTGGAAAGTGTCCCTGCCCGTGGCAGGGGGGTAGAACAAGATGGGTTTTAAGGCCCCTTCCAACCCAAACCATCGCAGGACTTTATGATACTCCAGGGGCACGTTTGGAGGGGGGGACTAACTAAACACACCCGGTTAGCCCGGGCAAGGAGCCAAGGCGCCATCCAAGGGTGAGGGTGCTCCTTTGGCCCGGGTTTGACCGTGCTCTGGGTTCCTGTGCTCTGCCCACAGCTCACCCCGGCGGAGAAGGGCGGCCTCTCGGATTTCAGCAGCGAGCCCGCGCTCTATTTCTGAGGCTGCTCCGCGGTGCTGCAGCAGCGGCTGCTGGGCAGGACGGGGCAGTGCAGCCGCCGTGTCCACACGGGAACCGCCACCGAAACCGCCCCACACCGCGCCTGTCCCCGGATCCTGCTGCCAAGGGTGGACCAGATGCTCTCGGGCATCCTCGGAGAATATTTGCACTGGATTTTGGGACCGAATTACCGCTTTCAAGGCGTATGATTTATTCTGCCTGTGGCCTTGCATATTCCTTGTTCAAGATCAGCTGCTGGTTAGGCAAGTGTGGGAAGGACATCTGGAATCCCGGGATGGATGTTGATTTTTCTCAGTGCTTAGCTGAGGCTAGGCACTGTGCAGGGTCTGGACAGCTTTTGTAACCCTTCTCCCCAGCGGAGGATGGCTCTGGAGTTGGAGCACTGGGCAGTTAGGTGGGTGCACAGCTGTGATCTGACACATCGGGTGTCAGTTTGGAAAACCACTGAAGGTTCATGGTTTGTCCTTGGCATGTTTCTGGCTCTGGTTTCACCGAAACGTGGAATTCACGTGCCAGTTACGTGCTTGTGGAATTCACTGAACACCTTAAGGGAGGGATGGGAAGAGCAATGAATGCCTTCAGCTTTAGGTATTATTTTGGCACCAATCAGTAGAGGAGTGTCCAGACTGTCTCGAGCCTCTTGAAGATTCCCAAACATTGGCCATAGCTTTGGTCTGTCCTTCCCAACTCTGGCATCCAGTCTCTGGGAATTGCTGGTTATGCTCCAGTTTGCCAGTTCTTCTTGTTGCTTTGTTCCAGATCTGATTTATCTCCCTTGGTTGGGTCCTTCGAGCCACGCTCGCTCTGCTCCTCTAATCAAAGCACAGGAGGGCAGTTTCACTCCTTTCTTCTGCAGAACTTGAACAAGGAATGTGGGTTTTTTTGTTTTTTCTAGGATTTTTATAGTTCTATTGTAATTGTTTAATGCAGCCAATATGCAAAGGAATCTGCTAGAATCTTCCATTCAAGTTTTCTACTACTGTAAACTCAGGGTCAAAATTGCACTCTGGAACAGATGGAGCAGTGCTGCTAATGTGATTTGTACTTCGGGATTAAAAGAGATGTGGTGGGAACAGATCCAGCCTCTTTGGGCTTCATGGAATGAGTGGTACCCCGGTGCGGGGTGTTATCCAAAGGAACAGGCTGGTATCTTTGATTAAATTTGATGGTTTTTGGTTTGTCTATTACATGTAGATGATGAGTGTCTGCCCAAGTGACACTGGTCTGTGAACTGAAAATGCTCTGCATACCTTGCACTTGGTTTGGTGAGTGTCGTAGCAGCAGGGGAAGGTTGTTCTGCTGGAAAACACAGGATTAAATGTTAGGACATTACTTACTTGTAGCTGTTCCCTTCTGCCCTGGGTGCCTAAATACTTTTGGAAAGATAATGAAAAAAAAAAAAAAAAAACCAAACAAAGATGAGCTACTCAGTAGTTTGTTAGATGTTGGCTGGGGGTGCCACAAAGAAACATTTTGCACCTCCTTGTCCGTTCCAAGCTAATTTGAGCTCTGCTGCCTGTGTGACTTGCCAGGAGCAGGATGTGTCTGTAGTGCATCTGCCTGGGACACGACACAAGGACCATGGAATTCCATGTGTTAAGGCTTCTCCCATTAATGAAATACTTCAGGATAAGGTGCTGAGACTGGGGTAGAATGAAGGAAAATGTGTGAGTGCTAGATTTCAGGGGTGAGATTTCAGCACAGCTTTTGTAGCAGAAAAGGTCCCAGTGAGCATCTTTCCCTGTGGAAAAGCCCAGGTCAGTTCTGTTTCTAGCTCTGTTTCTAGCAAAACTGCAGGTGGGAAAGCAAAGCTGCTTTCAACTCAAGTTAGGGACAGGGTATCTGAACTAGTCTGCTGCGGATCCATGAGGAATGCTAAAGCCAGCACTGTCCTGCAGCTCAAACACCGCTCTGGCACTCGTGTGAGTTAATTCTGTGCCTGCAGCCTTGTGTGCAGGACAGCTCGGGGGTGTGGGAGTGCAGAGTGTGCTGCTGACTCTCTGCTCCCTCCCCCGGTGATCCTGCTCCACCTCGGAGCTGTGATTCACACCTCACTGAACACTCCTTTGCACTTCCCAGCTTCGTGCTCTAATCCCTGCCCAGGTACTCGAGCTCCCTCCAGGCAGAGCAGGGTGAGTGCTGTCCCGAGGGCAGGAGCATCAGCTGGTCAGTCACCTCCCGGGATGTGCTTCAGGATCACTGTGCTCAAAATGAAGGGTATTTTTTTTTTTTTGTAAATGCCTACCCTGATCTGTAGCATTCGAGGATCAGCTTTAGTGGATCTCTGACTAATACCAAAGCGCATCTGAAAGGAAAATTTACTTCTGCAAAACAAAGGCTTTTATTCAATGTGGCATTCTTGTACCACAACAGCAGCTCTCCCTGGCCAACAGGACTTTTCAGGCTGAAGAAGAAGTTTAGGAACGCTTTTGTTGACGTACTCGTTGTCCTAATGACGTGCTTTGTGGCTCAATGGCTCTACCAAGATCCCCCATTTCCTCCTTCAGGACATCTAGCAATGTCTGAGAATTGGCCAGTATCTGGGAAAGAAATAAAAATAGCTTATTTTTACATAAACTGTTTCTCTTATGAGTTCCCTTCCAATTCAGCTGATCTGCTTTGCAGCGAGAGGGGTTCTCCAGCCCCTTCAGCCTCTAATTCCTGGTGATTTATCACCCTGTCTCACTGTGGGAGTATCTGTGGGGCAGTTTCTCTGGTTTGTGTTCATATTCTGAATATGAAAGGCCTTAAGCAATTTATCAGCCTTGGAGCACAAGGCAGAGAACTTCCTGAAGCAGACTGGGGGGTTTTTGGTTGGTTTGGTGTTTTTTGGTTGGTTGGGTGGGGTTTTTTTAAGGGAGATTTGGTGCCTGGGCTTTTTAGATCAGTATTAAGTTGTGCTCAGCTGACCCAGTTTCAGCTCTCTTCCACTGTTAAAACTGCACATTTTGGGTTTCTGGCTTCAAGACTAACTCAAATCTACAGCGACCTTATGTCAGACTAAATCTGTTATTAATTTTCTCCTATTTTTAGCTCAGTGTGTACATAATCTATCATCCCTGCTTTCTATGCTCTAGGCAACAAGATATTTAGGAGACCTTGCTGCCTGTCCATCTCACCAGTTAAAAATTTTAACAGAGTCAACAACTGTAACCAAATGTGATCGTTATAGTCCCAAAAATAATTTATGTTCCTGTGAGTTTGTGGAAATCACCAAGTGGTCAGAGAGGAGCTGAGGGAAATGCCCCACAGGACGAGGTGCTGGAGGAAGATGAAATCCTGTGGGGGCTGGCAGAAGGCAAGGAGTGATCACAAATTAGGGATGTACATCCCCAGGAAAGGAACTTTGTTACTGGTTTCTGTCTGTAGGACACCAGCTGTCCTGCTCACCACCTCCTCCTACCTCCTGTGAGTGTCAGTTCTTTTCAATAAACAGGAATTCACCTGTAGGCTGGGGGTGTGACTTGGATCTCAGGTAAGGTTTCTTTTCAAAGGGGCCGTTTGTTTGTGTACTTTACAACATAATTTTTTAAGCTTTTTAAATTTTTGTGAGTTTCTCCCTTCACTTCAAGCCATCAGGTCTTGAAGGAGGTTGAGGAAACAGCTCCAGCTTCATCTGAAAAGTAATTGTCAGGGGAAAGTACTGACTTTGGGAGAGGAAGAGGAGCTGACACAGTAGTTGGTCACATTCAAAAAGCAAATGGGAGGAGAATTTAGGCAGCAGCTAATAGGGGAAAGGGTGTTTCTGACACAAACTCTGCCTGGTCACCAAGAGAAGGAAGATTGTCACTTATCTGAAAAGGGGTTGGGAAGATCCCTTTTTAAAAAACAAAAGCTGTTGGTGTGTAATGCAGAAGTGACTCCAGCTGTGTGTGGGGATCAAGCAGTCCCTGTGTGGCAGTAACACAGGGAAGGTGAAAGGGTGGGTAGAGCTGTCCCAGGAACCAAAATGACAGTGCCAGCCCTCGTGCTGTTTGCCTCCTTCCCACCCCTTACTGCCCCAACAATTCGACTCTTTTAATGACATTAGTCCATTAAAGATGAAAGAAACTACATTAAATGTTGGGCGGGAAGAGTGGCAGGCCAACAGCTCCATCAGCACCGTTGTTACCTGCATGAATTAGTGGGATTTTGGGTCAGTGTCATGTCTGGTTTCCTCCTTTCCTCCAAACTATGGGTGTGAGATGGTCATTTTTAGGGGTCTGTTCCAAAAGCTACTTTTGATATATTTTGACAATAAACTTTGCCCAAGCCCAAGCAGCACCAAAACAAACCCCAACCCAACCCTCTTGTGATGGAGTGTGTGTGTCAGAGCTGCACCCTGGGCCCAGGAAGTTGTTTTGGCTGCAGTTGTACGACCCAGGGAGCAGTGGTGGTTCATCGAGGTGCTCCCAACCAACCTTCAGGTAAATACAGACCCTGCGTTCACATATATATCTATATCCTAAACCTCCCCTGACACACACCATTAGACTGGAGGTCAGGGAAAGGTTCTTCCCCCAGAGGGCGCTGGGCACTGCCCAGGCTCCCCAGGGCATGGGCACGGCCCCGAGGCTGCCAGAGCTCCAGGAGGGCTTGGACAGCGCTGCCAGGGATGCCCAGGGTGCGGTTGTTGGGGTGTCTGTGCAGGGCCAGGAGCTGGACTCGATGATCCTTGTCCACCTCAGGATATTCTGATTCCATGGTTCCCACGGGTCCTGTCCCTGATCACAGAGAGCGCTGCCGTCCCTACTCCTCCGCTCATGAGGAAGCTGCACACTGCGCTGTCCCCTCCTCTCCTCCCGGCTGAACACACCGAGCGCCCTCAGCGCTGCTCGCTGTCAGTACCTGCCCGGAGGCCGTGTCCATCTCGGCGATGGTGCGGTCGATGTGGGCTCGGGTGGACCGGAGCCCCGCCAGGCTCTCGCTGGTGTCGGACAAGCGCCGGGTGAGAGCCGCGATCCGCGCCTGCAGCCGGCCCCGCTCCGCCTCCTCGGCCCGGATCCGCCCGCTCAGCTCCTCCCGCCGGGCGCGGAGCTCCGCCAGCCCTGCGGGGCGGCACCGTCAGACGGGCCCGCTCACCCTGCCCGGCCCC
>VZTD01001941.1:830330-866257 GCA_013397725.1 Rhagologus leucostigma
GGCTGCCGGGGCCGGGGAGGAGGGGAAGGGGCTCCTGGATGTGCGGGGGGCGGTGTCTGCTGGGGGCTGTCAGGGAAGGGCCGCGGGTCCAGCCGGTCTCTGTCCCCATCACCCCACCCAGGAGCGGGACCAAGCGGCCACAGCTTCTCCGGCCGTGCTGTGGCTCTGCTCTCACTCTGTCCGAGGGAGCTGGCGTTGGCCAAGGAAGGGTTTTGCCCCAGAGCCCGGCGTTTCAGGCACCCAAGGGTGGCTCGCAGCATTCCCACCAGCACCTGTGTCCTGCAGCAGCCACCAGCAGGGACAGCAATGATGTGTGCGGGTGTGAGCCCTGGGAGGTGGGCACTGGGCTTCCAGCGGTGGGCTGAGACCCCGGCAGGTCGCCATGGAAGGAGCAGCATCCCCCCGGTGCAGTTTGACAGCAGAGCCCGCGTGTGCTCCGTCAAGTGCTTAACTCGTGTCCCCTTCGCTTTCCAGGCAGCCCCGAGGCCCGAGGCTGCGGGGCCGCTGCAGGATGCCGAGCTCCGGGCAGCCCTGGATGTGCTGCAGTGCTACGACTTGCACTCCATCGTGGAGGAGTGGTTCATCGAGGTGCTGCAGACTGACCTGCAGGCGAATATAGCCCCCGAGTTCTGGAACTGCATCAGCCAGTATGAGAACACGGCCGAGGAGCCCCAGTGCGCCGCGCTGCTCCTGGACGCGTTCAGTCTGCTCAAGTGCCGCCTGGAGCCCTACCTGAACAGCCTGGAGCTCCTGGAGCGGTGGACCAAGGCAGGCCTGCTCTTGGGGACAGGCGCTCAGACTCTGCAGGAGAAGGTCTACACCATGTTCAAAGCTATCCTCTTCTTCTCCACGACCAAATCCTTCCAGGAGATGATCCAGCAGTTCTACAGCCGCACGTTCAGGATATACATGCGGCAGTGGAAGAAAGGAGAAGATGGAACGAACGAGTGTGAGAGCAGCATGAGTGAGACCGAGCAGGAGAGTGACCCAGAGGAGGGCGGAGGAGAGGGCCCGCTCTGTGCAGGCTGCAGCAGCAAGAGGGAGCAGTGCTGGTGCCCTGAAGCCATGGAGCAGTTCCAGCAGCTCAATGACATTCTGTAGGTATCTCGCGGGGGTGGTGGTGGCTGTCACTCGGAACAAGGGAGGGTCTGGATGGGGAGCAGCAGCAGGTTCTTTTGATACCTGAGAACAGGAGGAGTTGTGTGAGGTCGGGCTGTGTCATGGTACTAGGTAGAGAACTCAACACGGGCTTTCAGCTTTCAACTGGAGGTTGAACAAGAGCAGATCTTTAGACAGAAAGTTCCTCTCCCTGGATATGAGAATATCCTCCTCTTGCTCTGAGGCCTCTGACCACAAAGAAGCAAACTAGTGGAAGGTGTCCCTGCCCATGGCAGGGGTTTGGACTAGATGATCTTTAAGGTCTCTTCCAACCGAAACCATTCTGTGATTCTATGAAACTTCCAAATGAAGAAGCTTTTGATGGCTATAAATAATCTCTGCAAGGAAAGTGAAACAGCAGTAGTGTCATGTGTTACATATGTAGTGCATCTGTGTGGGCTATCAGAGCATGAGGACTGAGCTGGGCCTGCCTCTGTGGAACGTACAGGGAGGGTGGTGCCTTCAGGTGTAAGATTTTCGTGATTTGCTTGTGCCTTTGCTTCCACACTCTCCTGACCGTGTCCCTGTGCCCGCAGCCGCCGGCTGAATTTGCTGGAGAGGGTGAGCGCCGACGCCGTCACCACCATCTTGCACAGGATGATCGAGGAGAGGATGGAGCAGCGCTGCCGGGGCGAGTACGAGCACTCCTTCCTCAGCGAGTTCCAGGAGGTAAGGCAGGCGTGGGGGCAGCGAGAGTCCTCCTTGGGAGATGTGCAGCTGTTGTTGGTTTTTAGCAGCTCAGGCTAAAAGCAATTCCACCTTCAAACACCTGGTCCAGGGCTATGACTTCCCCACCCCTGCAGGAGAGGTGGTTAAAACTCCCCATTTTGGCCGATGCTGGAGAGGAGGGTTTGCTCTGACCTGTGCACGAAGGACTGTCCCGTTTCACCTCCTGATGTCTGTAGTAATGAGGCAATTTCTGTGCTTCCAGTTTACAAACCACAAGATCCACAAGTGCCACCCGGCCTG
This sequence comes from Rhagologus leucostigma, assembly GCA_013397725.1. Classification (NCBI taxonomy): domain Eukaryota; kingdom Metazoa; phylum Chordata; class Aves; order Passeriformes; genus Rhagologus; species Rhagologus leucostigma. Next base: position 832,458 of record VZTD01001941.1, read on the forward strand.
CAGAGGACCCTCCCTCTGTGTAGGTGAGCCCACAATTAGAATTTCTGTGGCTGTTTTCAGTCCCCTTTCCAATTCCCCTGTGAAACAGGAAGCAAGAATGAGAGAGGATACTCTGGTATTAATCTCACCAGTGGCCGCACAGAGAATTCAAATCTTTCTTTGAAGCTGCCCAGTTGCTTTGCTGCAACTTAAACTAAGTTTGTGTTGAGCTGTTTAGCCACCATGACTTTAAAATAAAATTCTTCTCTGGGTGATGGCCCTTCCAGGACACAATCCTGAGCTCTGTGCTCCTTGACCATGACCTTGCCTGTGCTGGAGAACCAGGCCTGCAGCCAGGTTCCCATGCAAGCCAGACACTCTGGATCCCTCACTGTTTGCCATGCCAACCTTTTTTGTTGCCTGCAAACATCAGGAATCTTTTTGTGTTGCTTCCTTTAAGTTGTTGTGCAACACTTTCTTCACTGCACCTCGTGTGAAATGCTTTTGGATGACCTGGAGATTGTTTAAGGATATTTTAAGGCCACCACAGAAAACACAACTGCATTCTGCTCGTCAGATGCTGCCCTTGCTTCCACGTCTTGTTTGGCCACAGAATATTGGAACATGTCAAAATTAGGAAGAGATAATTTTAAGAAAAAAAGAATATAAAAAGCACAGGTGTGGCAATCTAAAGGTAAAATAGAGAAGTCTGAGAAACAGCTCGCTGAAAATACAGGTGCTGAGGGCAAAGCCTCTTTGTAGGCACAGCAGCAGCTGCCTGGAGCGTCAGGTCACAATCAGGCTGTAACAGCAGCACTCAGGGAAGATAAACTCAGGGGGAAGAATGGGTTGGTTTGATAATAATTCCTTAAAATCGTGTTGCTTTGCATCAGTTATAGTCCTGTCTTTTTGTCCTTTAAGGGAATTCTTTATCAGCTTCTGCACGGTTTTGCCCAGGTGTTTGTAGTACTCAGGTTTGTCCTGGCAAAACTTGTGCATTTCTTCAGTGTTTCCTCAGTCGAGTAGATAATTAAAAATAAACATCAGCAAACCAAACCTTGACTTAGCATTTTTGTTTCAGGCTATCAGAATCCATTAAAAAAATATTAATATCTAGTAGTAGAGTAGAAGCAGAACATCTAGTAGAATGTCTAGTACTATACTGGTACTCAAATACTATCCCAGGAAGTAGCATATGTTTGCTAATTGATGGGGAAGAAAAGGCATTTATTTTAAACATCTGGATATTGTAATTGAGTAAGTTTGAAGTTTGACAATTACACGTTTCTCACTAAAGCTCAAATATAAAAAAATAACCTTCTGATGCTCTCTGTTCAGGTTTGTATTTTATAATTCAGTGACTAGGCTGGTATTTGGATTTCAAGTGCCTGATTTGGTTTGAGTGTCTGTGACTCCTTGGGGTGCCTTGTTTGCTTTTCACCAGTTTCAGGAACCATAGACATTTTGGGCCAAGGATGGTGTAATGGGCAGTTTGCTCATTTTCTTATGAATGGGACAGTTCTGCAAGTATAGAATGGGATGAAATCCTGCAAGAATGGAATAGGCTGCAAGCTTTGGAATAAACCCTGTCCTTTTTGGAGCCCAGCGCCTGCACGCAGTCTGTGGTCACCCCTTATCTTCTCACACCCAGCTGCACAGTCCACATCCTGTATCTTCAGTTAAAGTTCCAATTCTTTTAGCTGGGCTTTCCCCAGCTATAACCCAGGCTGAGGCGCGTTTGAAGAGCAGTTGGTGATGCTGTCCTGCTCCAGCTGCCCCTTTCTGCCGGCTGTGGGGGCTGCCTGGGGCGGGCTGGGACGTGGTTGTGCGTCCAGCTCTGCGTTCACCACGTCTGTGTCTCCCTCTCTCGTGCAGTGGATAGAGAAGGTGATTGGGTGGCTCAGCAGGGTGTTCCTGCAGGATGGCCCCTCGGCGCAGTCCTCCCCAGAAGCCAGCAGCACCCTGAAACGCTGGCGCTGCCACGTCCAGAGGTTCTTCTACCGCATCTACGCCAGCATGCGCATCGAGGAGCTCTTCAGCATCATCCGAGGTGCTTCACCCTTGGGCTGGCACTGGGTGGATGAGAGATCTCTCTGATGTGCCACACTGCCTGCCCCCGCCTCCCCTCAGAGCCTGGCACTGCTCCTGATCACTGCTTGGTTTGCAGATTTCCCAGAGTCAAAGCCTGCTGTAGAGGACCTCAAGTTCTGCCTGGAAAGGACTAACCAGAGGCAGCAGCTGCTCAGCTCCCTGAAAAGTGCTCTGGAAATGAGACTTCTGCACCCTGGTGGGTCCTGACACTGTGAGGAGCCTGGGCATGAGTGGGGGTCTACTGGGAGCTGGTCTGGTTTCGTGTTTGAGGAGTGAGGGGCACTCACTGTGCCTATCACACATTTTTCATGTTCCAGTGGGTATGGCAGCAGCTGATGATGGTATCCCAGCCCCTTTTGGCCTCATTTTTACACTATGGTCAGGAGCACAAAGTTAAGCTTTGGTCCAGGTGGGCAAAGGCCTCTTTGCACCATCAGGGCTCAGCTCTGAGCCTCCATTCGTGCTCAGAACTGGTTTCTTACGCACACGGATCTGATCTGCCCCGTTGCCTGGGGCAGTAGGGCAGCAAGCCCTCCTCCTCTGACACCACAGATGGAACAGAGGGCTTGGACCATCCAAACCCCTTCTATCCAAGCCATGAGTCTGTGCTGCAGGACTCTGACTCGCTCTGCTCCTCTCCTGTAGGAGTCAACACCTCCGACATCATCACTCTGTATATCTCGGCCATCAAGGCCCTGCGGGAGCTGGACCCTTCCATGGTTATCCTGGAGGTTGCCTGTGAGCCCATCAGGAAGTATCTGAGGTAGGAGGCGTGGGGGGCAGCCTGACACATCCCCATCCCTCCCCTTCCTTCACCTGCTCCGTTTGCGTTGCCGCTGGCAGGACTCGGGAGGACACGGTGCGGCAGATCGTGGCCGGTCTCACGGGGGATGCTGAGGGCTCGGGTGACCTGGCAAACGAGCTCTCCAAAGCTGACCCAGTGACCCTGGAGAACGGCCAGGAGAGTGATGATGACATCTCAGAGCCAGGGGACTGGGTTCCTGACCCAGTCGATGCAGATCCAGGTGAGATGCCAAGCCCAGCAGTCCTGGCTGGTTTCCCGGGTGGGCTGCAGCCTTGAGCGGCTCGTTTGCTGGTCCTCTGGAGCTGGGCTGGGCTGGGGCAGGTCCCTGTTGATCTCACACTGTTGTCTGCTGGATTCCACCAGGGAAATCGAGCTCCAAGCGCCGCTCCTCGGACATCATCAGCCTCCTGGTGAGCATCTACGGCAGCAAGGACCTGTTCATCAACGAGTACCGCACGCTGCTGGCCGACCGCCTGCTGCACCAGTTCAACTACAGTGCCGAGAGGTGAGGCCCAGTGCCCAGCCCCGGGGCTTCCACGGCAGAGTCACCTGAGTTTTCTTCTGTCTGCTGTCTGAAGGGTAGAACCTTTGGACTCAGTTCTGTCAACAGTTGTTTGTGGAGCCAGGAATGTCTTTGGCCATTTCCTTTGCAGCTTTGAGTTTGCCTCTAGAATTCCGTGCCCAGTCCTGCTTGTGCTGATAGGGCAGCATGCAGGAAGTTGGAGGCACTGACGCCCTCTTAGCTCCATCCCACATGTTGAGATGACCTACCCAAATGGAAGGGATGGGAAGATCCGTGTTTCTGAAACACAGAAAGTTCCACCTGAACACAAGGAAGGACTTCTCCAGTGTGAGGTGACTGAGTACTGGAACAGGAGCCCAGAAAGGCTGTGGGGTCTCCTTCCCTGGACATATTCCAAACCCATCTGGACACAGCCTTGAGTGACTGCTCCAGAGGACTCTGCTTGAGCAGGGAGGTGGAACTGGATGAGCTCCAGTGCTCCCTTCCAGCCTGAACCATTCTGGACTTGTGTCTTCAAAAAGCTGCTGGCCTAGAGGAGGTGGCTGTTCCTCACTTGGGTACCAGGAGCCATCCTGGGCAGACTGTGCCTTGCCAGGCTTCCTAGGAAGAGCACCCTTGTGCCAGGGACTCCCTTTTTTCGGCTGTGTGGTGAGGGGTGGAGGCCAAGCCAGGCTGGTCCATCCGAGGGCCCCGTGTCTGACCTGCTGTGTCTCTTTGCAGGGAAATCCGCAACGTGGAGCTGCTGAAGCTGAGGTTTGGTGAAGCTCAGATGCACTACTGTGAAGTCATGTTGAAAGTAACTTCCTTTTGTTTTTTAAATCCAAATCCTGCATGTTTGAGCTCATTGGGGAAGGGGAGAGACTTGAGGAGTGACCCAAAAAGGGTCTTTTAGGAAAGTGGGGGTCCCAGAATGCCGGTGAGGGGCTGCTTTGTGACAGGCAGAAGTGCATTTGAATCATGTCTGTTTTTAAGCCCTGTGGGTTGGATCATCAGCTCTGGGGAATGGTTGCTCTGGTGCTGCTGTCCCTTCTGCCCTTCCTGCAGTATCCTGGCGTTGAAGAGCTGGGCTCCTCCAGCTCCTCTGGGGTTGGGACTCTGGAGTTTGGTTCTTTGGGAGCACTCTAGGAAGAACACAGGTGTGGAGGGCCTCCAGTGAAGGCAGTGTCGAGTTGTAACCCCTTCCTCTAACGTCCCACAAATTTTTCTGAGTATGTAGCAGACTTTCAAGTAGACACACCTGATCATGTCCTTTCCAGTGTCCCCATCATCGTTTGGAGACAGCGCTGTTCACCTTGTTTAAGCCTCTCCTTCGCTAAGGGTTAGCACTGACCCTGAAGGGAAGGAGCCACCTCAGCCTCCTCTGCCTGTTCCAGGACATGGCCGACTCGCGGCGCATCAACGCCAACATCCGGGATGAGGAGGAGAAGCTCCCGGAGGAGGAGAGGCCTCCCTTCAGCCTCGTGGCCGTTATCCTGTCCAGTGAGTTCTGGCCACCGCTCAAAGAGGAGAAGCTGGAGCTTCCAGAGCAGGTCAAGGAAGCCATGGAAGCATATTCCAAGAAGTATGAGAAATTAAAGGTGAGGCCACCTTAACCGTCCTTGTGAAAGCTGGATGCTTTACCCAGTCCCCTGGATTTAGCTGCTGCTCTGCCCACGCCGTGACAGTGGGGTTTGCAATAACCCAGCACCAGGTTCCTGCTGGGAGATCTGCTGTGAGCAGCTGCTTCCCCCTTTTCCCAGGCCATGAGGACCCTGAACTGGAAGTACCACCTGGGGCTGGTGAGCCTGGACGTGGAGCTGGCTGACCGCACGCTCTCCCTGTCCGTGTCTCCCGTGCACGCCGCCATCATCCTGCACTTCCAGACCAAGAGTGAGTGCCGTGGAACCCCTGTCTGTGCTTCCACGGGTGGGAAAGCCATGTTCTTCGGGTGGCTGGAGGCTCTGAGAGCTCTGGCAGGAGGACCAAGGCCTGGTTGCTTGAGTTTGGATCTCCCACAGGGTCTCCAGCACACAGCAGGGCCACAGCTCTGCACCCATCCGCTTGTTCCCGACAGTGCCTCCCCTGCCCTCCCCAGCTTCCTACCAAATCCTGGCATGCTGGGGCCTCTCCTCTCTGATCTCCGTGGTCTCTGCAGGTACCTGGACGCTGACAGAGCTGAGTGAAGTGCTCAAGGTGCCCGTGACATCGCTGAAGAGGAAGATGACGCTGTGGCTGCAGCAGGGAGTCCTGCGGGAAGAGCCCGAGGGCACCTTCACCGTCATCGAGGAGGAGCAGAAGGACCAGGTGGAGAAGGTTGTTCTGATTGACAGTGACGAGGAGGGAGACTCTGCCATGGCCTCACAGGCTGACCAGAAGGAGGAGGAGCTGCAGGTACCTGTCCCCACGATGATGCAAACACCCCCTATTTTGGGTTTGGGGAATCTGATCAAGATGATGGGTTCAATTTGCACTTTGGATTCACATTTTCCACTGCAAGTGGCTGAGTCCAGCACAGACATTTGGGTTTTGAAGTGGGTATCTCTTGGTTAATCTCTTGGTGCCAGATCACAGCCTTCCCTCCAGACAAGTGCCCGGCTGCTAAGTCAGGGAACCATTTGGAAATCTCCAAATTGCTTTTTCTTCAGTTTAAAAAAGAAAAAACTCCGAGACGTGATTTCATATTTGAAAATAGTCATAACTTGTTTGGATGCACCCGAGCAACACTTTTTGGCACTTCTGACTGCCCAAAAGGCTTACCCAGCACTAACAGCTGGATCTCTGCCTTCTCTCTGTTGTGGTTCCTGGACATTCCCAGTGCCTTTCCTGCCTGTGAGTCACGCTGTGTGTGTGTGTGTTGTGCAACACAGCGCTGCCATACCGGTGTTCATCCACGGAGGGTCATGCGTGTGCTGCACGTCAGATCCCACTGTCTGTGTGTCCCAACACTCTGCTGCTGTTCTTGGACTTGCCCTGTTTACAGAGCCCGTGCTCATGGCTGAGAGCAGAACTTGCTGCCAGCTGCATCCCTGCCTTGTTTTTGGGGTGTGGGATATTTGCTCCGTGCTGTAGTGTCAGCGATTCACTGTTGCCTGTGTCCCTCTGCAGCTGTTCTGGACGTACATCCAGGCCATGCTGACCAACCTGGAGAGCCTGTCCCTGGAGAGGATTCACAGCATGCTCAAGATGTTTGTGATGACCGGCCCCGTGGTCACTGAGATCGATATCCAGGAGCTGCAGGGATTCCTCCAGAAGAAGGTCCGGGACCAGCAGCTCATCTACTCAGGGGGGGTCTATCGCCTGCCCAAGAACTGCAACTAACCTGGCAGTGTCTCTGCCCCCCTGGGCATCCCTGCCTGTGCCTCAGCTCTGCTCCAGAGTGCCACCAGCTCTCAGTGTCCTGCTGGGGGCTTCTCTGCCCTGGGGGTTTGCTGTGCCCCCTTCCCCAAACGGGTGTCGCTTTCCACACGGCGGCAGCTCAGCAGCAGCCTGGGCACCCCACAGCGTCTGGGTCTGCTCCCCCACATTCCTTCCTCCCCTACCTGAGTGCCTGGGCCCACCTCCCTGGTTAATAAATAACAGCAGGCTCCTTTTTCCAATGATGCCAACTCTTTTCTTTCCTCTTGGCAGCTCCCCACACTGGAAGGGCAGGCAGGAAACTCCCCAGTCTGCCGGGCACCGTCCTTCTTTCCTTGGTCTCTACGTGCAGCCCCAGGAGGTTTTGGGAGGGGACTGTTGGCTCCAGCTGCTGTCTGGGGCTCTGTGTGTGGCTAAAGCAGTGTCTTGCAGCTGGATGTGATGAGTGAGACCCTGCCCAAAAACAAGGCTTGGTGCTGTCTGTGACAGGGAGGGAGCAACTCCAGGGTGCCCTCGTTTGGGGCTTTTAAATTGTGTGGGGTAATTTTGTTGTGGGATGAAGAATGCTTTAGATGGATGAAATATAACAGTCCTTCAGGGCAAGCTGGTTAGTCCTGGAGGAGATCCAGTGGATTATCCAGGCCCTGGTGGGATTGCTTTGCCCTGGCACAGGTACCTGTCTGTGTCCCAGCACCACGGGGCTGCCCTCGGGGACAGTGTCCTGGGGAGCTTCAGAGTCGCTGGCAGCACACGAGGGAATTGGGTGGGATACTCGCAGAGCTGCTGGGTAAACACTGTGCCCCCCACCCAGCTGTGGAGCAGTTTCAGGGTTGGATCCCATCTCCACTCGGTGCTGTTCAGGCTCCCTCAGTCCTGCTTTCCACGTGGGTTTTGCTCATCAGGAGGAATATGCTGGGAAAATCTGGTTTTTACTAAAAATATGTTTTCTGTGAAGCAAACCATGAGTTTCCACAGCCCAAGGAGTCTTTCTCCTCCTCTGCTGAATCTTCAGTCCCAGCCTGTGGGCACTGCAGCAGCTGGAGTTGAGATACCAAAGAGCCACAGGTAAAACACGGGAGCAGCTGTGAGCCCGGCCTTGCATCCAGGTGTGTGAGAGAGCTGTGGAACATAGAAATCACCCCCTATTTAACACTGAACCTTGTTTTTCAGTGCCTGAAGCCCACAAGGCTCTGTGGCATCCCTCCTGCAGCTGCAGGCAGCAGGGTGCAGCAGTTCTCTCCCCCTTGGGTACGTTGGTGTTTTCCTCTGTGGGTAAAGGCACAATTTCTTGATCCTCCTGGGGCACTTTGCTCCTGGCTGGCAGGGGTGTGGCACTGGGAACCTGGTGTGTCCTGGTGTGTCCTGGTGTGTCCTGGTGTGAAGGTTCCTCGTGCTGAAGAGGATCTGGTAATAACTCAATAAACCCTAGTGTGTGATTACTCCAGGTAAAGCCAAAAAACCCAAAGGGCAGCAAATCCACAGTGGCAGCAGCAGGGCAAGGATGGACACCCATGCCTGAGTGCCCAAGGAGCCTTTTCCTTTCCCTTTTCCCTTTTCCCTTTTCCCTTTTCCCTTTTCCCTTTTCCCTTTTCCCTTTTCCCTTTCCCTTTCCCTTTCCCTTTCCNTTTTATTATATTTTATTTTTTCGTGAAAGGACACTGAGCACAGGGAAGGATCTGGCAGGGCTGGCATTGGTGGTCAGTGGGGTCAGTGCCTGCCAGCCCGGGGTGTGCCAGCCCCATCCCACGGAGTGTCCCACGGAGTGTCCGGGTGCGCTGCGGCTGCGACGGGGCGGGGAAAGGGCTCCCTTTGATGTGGGGAGATGAAAGCAGCTGCCAGTTCGGAGCAGAGCTGGCAGCAGGGCTGTCCCCAGTGACCACAGAGCCACTGCTGGGGCACGGGACACGGCCCGGGGTGACTCAGGGCCTTGGCTGCGTCTGCTTTGCTTATGGATGCAAAAATATTGATTTATTTACGCGTCGTGCAGGTGGATTTGTGGCTCTGTGGTGCTTCCCCGCCCCAGTGCAGGGGCTGACTCTGGGATGAGATGAGGGCCACTTCCAGCCCTTCCCAAAGCCATGGCTGTGCCCTGGAAGGACACGGGATGAGCATCATTCCCATCCTGACTTTTCCCAGCTCCCTCCTGCTGCCCCAAACGCTGGACCCCTGGGATGGGATGAGTTTGTCCATCCTGAGCCAGAGGATGAGCAATGCCACCACTGAGGGGACCTGGAGTCACCTCTCTGCCCGTGGGAGGTCCCGAGGTGGAGGAGCCAGAGCCACCAGCTGAGCTGTGGTGTGGTTGTTTCAAAGTGTCACAACAGGAAAAACTCTGGTTTAATGACTGCTTCAGCTTTCATGGAATATAAAAGTCTTAAAGTTAATTGAAACAAGCTGGAAATGTGATTTTTTTCAGAGTGAACAGAGGAAGCTGGGGGGGGAAGAAAGGCTTTGTGCTGTTTGCTGTGCCATTTGCTGTGCAGCCCCGTTCCTTCAGGCTGGAGCTGTGTCTGCTGGCCAAGGCAGCCCCTGTCCTGTCGCCTTTGCAAATCACTCCCACTCCAGAGGAAAGAGAGAAAAACGTATTTATAGCTCAAAAATGCACTTTAAATTATAGAATCATAGGCTCACGGAATGGCCTGGGCTGGAAAGGACCTCAAAGCTCCTCTTGTTCCACCCCCTGCCTGGGCAGGAACACCTCCCACTACCCCAGGTTGCTCCAAGCCCCATCCAGCCTGGCCTTGGACACTCCTTGGATGCTTGGGGATGGCTCCAGTTCTTTGGGGGTGTTTCACAGATTCCTTGGTGGACGATACAAACCCTGCTGTGGACACGGGGGAAGGTGGCACGGGGATTTCATCCGGTCACCACTCGTTACACGAGGTGGTATCGATGGCACTGGGGGATGCTGGTGGTGGGACACTGTTGGTGACAGGAGGAGCACTGCAGGCACTCGCTGCTCTCCATATTTTCCATATTACTTCCCAAATTTTCCATTTTTTTCCTGGATGTACCCCTTCTGTTTTCCAAAGCAGCGTGAGCCACAACTTCCCAGGTGCAGCAGTGCTGGTCCCTGCCCTCTCCCACTGCCTGGTGCTGGGCCTGGATGGTGCCTCCTGGCATGGCCATGACCTTCCCTTTGGCCCTACAAGTGAGGGGCTGAACCTGCCAAACCCATTTTTCTTGGCTTTTACCACTTTTTTACCATTTTAGCGAGGTAGGGGTGGAGCTCAGCTGGAGGAGAAAGAAGCAGCGGGTTTATCTTGGGTTTTAGGAGTGGTCATCTGACCCAGCACCCCTTGAATGGCTCGAAAACAAGAAATGAGATAAAAATCCTCTGACACAGAGCACTCCCCTCCTTTACCTTGGTCTATTTATAAACTGTTTGGAAGGGTCATGACAGCCCAGGCAGGATGCGGTGTCCCTGCGGGGGACATTCCCCAGCCCAGGGATAAACTGTTTGGGTTATTTAGGATGTGTTAAAGCTGCTCCCAGAGGCTGGAAAGTTTTGCTAAGAGTGAGATTGGGAAGAGTGAGGGGTCTGGCTTGGTGGCTCCAGGGGTGCATCCAGGGAGTTTACCCCGGGGTTTAGGATTCAGGAGGGCTGACGGTTCAGGGGGGACTCCAGGGAGCAGCAGCAGCAATTCAGGGCAGACCAACACAAGGTGGGTGATGTAAAAGGGAAAAAATCCACCCACCAGCCCAATCCAGAGCTGATGTGGCCGTGGAGCCGGGGGGTCACACTGCAAAAGGGCAAATCCATGCTTGGAACAAAGACCTTTGGGTCTGGGAATGACCCTGCAGGGCTGGATTCTGCACCCCTGCCGGGGGCTGCTGACACCCCCTGTGTGGGCCCTGCCCACCGTGGATCAGATTATTTTATGATATTCTTTTACTCTTCCCTTTCTGGGGCTGCAGGAGGGGCTGGCTCCAAGCCAGGGCCCATGGGGCTCCTCCGGGGTTTCTGTGTCCCCACCCCGGCCCCATTTTCCCTTCTCCAGCCTCTCACTTAGTTTGAGGGCTCCCTGCCCGCTGCAGCCTTCACATCCATGGGCCGTATTCCTGATCTCTACATCCGTTTTCCTGCTGGCTCCAAGCCCGTGACCTCTTCAGCTGCTTTTGCTTTCTTTTTTACTGGTTTTCCTCTTTTTTTGCAGAGCTTCTCTGGGCAAGGCCAGTGCTGCAGGTACGGTACACTCCATCCTGGAGCTGCTGGGGGTCACACTGGACTCATTCTGGGCTCCGAGCACCCCACAGCTTCCCCAAAGGGAACCCTGCGTGGTTCGCTCACCTGATTCTGGTTTCCCTGGGTGCTCAGAGGGGGTTTGCCTGGGTCTGGGATGCAGCTGCTGCTCCTCAGCCCTGGAAATGTTCTGGCTAAAGAGTCGACATGCAAAAAATTGAAGGAAAACCCTAAAACTGTCACATAAATTGGTGCCACCTGAGCTCCGGCGATGCCTCCTGGTGGGTACCAAACCCAGCGGTGCCCAAACCAGTGGGTACCAGTCAGAGGCTGGTACCAAAATCTCGGCTCAGGGGCACCGTCCCCCTCTCCCCGGGGCGTTCTCTGCCCTCTCTCCGTGTGGGAGAGGCCGTGTTTGTGCAGGATTTGCATCCGTGGCCGCAGGAAGGGCCGTGGCACCGCTCGTCCCCATCCTGGCCCGGTGCCCGTTTCCTCCCCGCGAGGCCCAGCCGGGGGGGCCCGGCCTCGGCACCCGCAGAGACACGGGGCACAGGGCTGGTGGCCCCAGTGTGCTCCCAGATGGCCCCCAGTGCGCTGCCCCCACCACTGCACTGCCCTGATGCCCCCATGTACCCCCCATGTGCCCCCCAAGGCACAGCCCCCCCTGTGCACGGCCCACACATCCCTTAATGTGCTGCCCCCCACCCGCAGGCAGCCCCCAGCCCATGGCAGTGCCCTCCAGGAAAACCAAGTCCCCCCCAAAAACATGACCTCTGTGCCTGCACGTCCCCCCCGGTGTGTCCCCTCCCCACGGCACACAGCAGCTTGTCCCCTCCAATTTGGGGTGCTGGAGGTCCCCAAAGCCCCGTGAGGGGGACACAGCCCCCACACTGGGGCCAGGGGCAGCTCGAGGGGATATTTTGGCCAGGAACATGAGCAGGTTTTCCATCGTCCTGTCCTCCTTGTCCCCACTCGGGACAGACACCTCCTGGTGCCATCAATGCCCCTGCCCTCCTCAGGTGCTCCCCAGGATTTTTTGGCGGCCACCCCAGACTGAAGCTGTGATTTTGGAGTTGGCATGGACACCAGGGCAGTGTCCCCAGCCCTGCATCACCGTGTCACCTGCATGGCCACCCCACGGCTGGCAGTGGCCAAGCTGCCCCTCCAGACCCTCATCCCCCCGCGCCATCCAGCTCCACCAGCAGCACGAGGGTCCCAGGCAGGTCAGTCCCACGTCCCCACTGTCACCAGGAGCTTGTCACCCTCTGCTCTGGCAGAGCTCTCCGTCCCCATCTCGGGAGGGGTTTAGAATCCCCATTTCCAGGGCAGGCTGTGCATCTTCCACCCTCCCTGGTTTCCTGCTGTGTTCCGGAGGTTTCCATTCCCCCTCACCCCCAGCTGCCCACGGCGTGCTGGAATGGCTCAAACTCCTTCCCAGTTACAGCAAAACAGTTTTTATTGGGCTGGTGAGCCCTCGAGGGGGGTGGCAGCTTCTTGCTTCTCTGATGTTGCATCTTTCAGAGTTTTGGAGGACACTCTGTTTTGGGGTTTTTTTATGGTTACCAACCACACTGCTTGGGGGAAACTCTTCCTTCCCAAAAACCCGAATTCGCCAGAAGAGCATGTCTCTTTATGGCTGCTCCCAAAACGCCTGCCAAGCTTCTCCGGATGGGATCTGTGCTCTGGATCAGCCCTGCCCGGCTTCCCGACCCCGCGGGCAGCTCCCAGCTGCTGGGTGTCAGCTCCGGCTGAGCTCCTGTGCCTTCGTGACACAGAAATCCCCACATTTGCAAGGATTTGTTAGGCAAATCCCGCTGGCCACAGCACAGGCACATCCAGCTGCCTGGCACGGGGCTGGGGAGATTTTATGGGTCCGGGCTGTGAGGATTTGCTCAGAAAATCCCCTCCCCTGAAGTGGGGGGGATTAGTGTGCATCACAGCCGGGGTGGGATCTGCACTGTGATGCACCAAAACCCCCCAAATTCGGGGTTTTCCCCTTATTTTTGGTGCAGTGCTGCTGGGCTCACAGGGTGCAGGTTCCAGCTGAGGGTCTATCAGAAAATAGGAGCTTGAAATAGCAGCAATAGATCACTTCGGGCTGCTCTGGCTTTACCAAACCGGCTTGTTTTGGGGGAAAAAAGCCTTGGCCAGGTTGCGCGAGTGCAGGTGAGAGGTGGGACGTGCCAGGGCGCTCATCAGGGCCGAAGGAAAGGGGAGCGCAGCCGAGGAGGAGCCGCCGTGATGAACTTGCGCGCTGCTGGGTGCGGAAAACCCCCACTGCTTCCTGCTCTGAACGGACGGAGCGGTTTTCCCCGGGGAGTTTTTGTCCCCACAGCAGGACTTGGTCCCACGGCCGCCGAGCAGCCTGGCCCTGGCTGTCCCCGTGCTGCAGGGACACAGCTGCCAAGGGGCCGAGAGCTCCGGGGACAGCGGAGCAGGAGCGGCTGCAGTCAGGACCTGCCCAGGGACGGACAAACCACCTACTCTGGACTTGCTGGTTTTTTCCAGACTCATTATTTTTCATGGACTCACTCTTTTCCCCCAGACCGACTCTTATTTTCTCCCTGTTTCCCCTGTTGGCAAGGGGAAACACCCAAGCACCGCGTCAGCTCCAATTAACCCCTCTCGGCAGCGTCACCGCTTTGACCTTTAGGGCGACGGGTTCCGGCCTAATGACTAATGAATGACACCCCGGAGGGTGGGGATGTTTAGCCGGGGCTCTCGGGGGTGTCCGGGCGATGAGCTCACCCCGCTGCCCCGGCCCGGCCGTGTTTGCTCGCACGATGCCGCCGTGACGGCAGCGGCCGGGGAGGGCTCTGGGCAGGACGGGGACAGGGAACCGGCCGGCAGCGGCCATCCCTTGCCACGGGGAGAAGGAAGTGCCGCACGGGGCCACTCCTCCTTAGCATTTCCTCTCCGGGGCCGGTTTCTGTACGGATGAGAGCGGCGATAGAGGAGCTGCCGGCCCGTCCGAGGCGGGCGGCGGGCGAAGGGAAGCGCCGGTGACCGGCCCGAGGGGACACCGCGGGTAACTGCGCTGGCATCGGCTCCCCCGTCCTGCTCCCCACCCCTCAGTGGTCACCAGGGCACCCCTCGGCTACTTCCAGCTCCATCCCTGCCACCGCCTCCTGCGAGTCGCGGCTCGCTCCCCTCCACCAAAAGCCGCCTCGGTTTTTCAGGGATGCTCCTGCTCCCGGTGGTTTGGGATGCTTCAGGCTCTTCCCCTCCGCTTGCTGTCCTCCCCTTCGGGCTTGGCTCTGGGGCTTGGCAAAACCTGGGGCTGGGCTGGCGGGGTTTGGTGGCGAACGGGCTCTCGGGGGGTTGCTGGCTGTCACCGCCGTCACCCTGCGCCGTGTGCTCGGGGAGCTCCGGCCGAGTCAAACCGCGCTGCTCGGCTTGTTCCCAAACGGGGCCCCCGGGCAGCTGCGGTTCGGGATGCCGGGGCCGTGCTGGCCCCTGCCGGCGTTCCGGACTTCTCCTCTCAGCCGCTGACCCCTTTATCTGCAGCTCCCGCTGACGAGGGACTGCTCTGTTCCGCCGTCCCCGTGGAAATGCTCCCTTTTGGATGGAGGGTTTGGCTTCCAGCTGGGGGTGGGGGGGATAACGATCTTTAGGATTTCCCAGCTGTTTCCCTTTCCCAGCAGCTTTGCTCATCCAGAGAGGCTGGGTTTGGGGTGCAGCCTCCCCAGCCGGGGGTACTTTAACCAGGGACACGGTTCTCCTCTGGCCTCTCCTGCCGCCAGAGGCTTTTTGTCGCCTGCCCGGGGGCTGTCTCCATCCTGCTCCCCTCTCCCAGGCTGCCTCCGGCTGCCCACACAGGCTCCTCTGTTGTGGAAACGTTGTTTTGGAGCAGCAGGGTGCACGAATGCAAACACTGCAAGAGCTGAAGCAGGAGAGCTGGAGGCTTCCCAGGAGTGTTTCCAAGTGCAAGTTTTCCAGCGGTGTCCAGGCTCGGCACAGAACAGCGATCAGCAGTGTTTACACGAGCACTGGGATGCTGCAGACCGAATTCCCGGGTTCTCTTTCCTGTTGTTCTCACCAAATATTAAATTAAGCTGCCGAGACCGCGTCCTTGCAGGCTGGCACAGCCCCCTGCCCGGCCCTGACCCGACACTGAGTGTGCAGGGGCTGCTCTTAGAAACTTCCAGTCCTGTGTAATCCCAGCAGGTATTAGGGACTGAGTCATGGCGTTAACAGGGTTATTATGTTCATGACTGGACAGATTCCTTGCTCAGGATGGGGTTTTGTCCTTCCCCCTTGCCTTGCTCGGGTCATCTGGAGGGCTGGGCAGCCCACAGTGGTGGGATGGATGTGCTGCTGGGCTTTTGGGAACGAGGATCTTGAACGTCTCCCAGCTGATGAGAACCCAGTCCTCACCATTCCCCGTGGGTCTTGTAGGGCCTTTGGGCTCTCTGCGTGGACATGGCAGTGGGAGAGCTGGCTCTGGGCTCTGAGCAGCCAAATCCCTTCACGCTTCAGCTGGAGCAGCACCTGGCTGTGGGCTGGCAGCATCCGCGGGGAGTGTTTGGGGTGTCCCGTGCTTCCCTGCCAGGAGCAGCCTCCCAGTCCTTGAAGGGAGCCTTTGAAAAAGAGAGAGACAAAATTTGTAGCAGGTCCTGTTACGACAGGACGAGGGGTGATGGTTTTAAACGAGAAGAGAGTGGCTTCAGATAGATATAAGGAAGTTTCTTAGAATGAGGGTGGTGAGGCCCTGGCAGGGGTTGCCCAGAGTGGCTGCCCCATCCCTGGAAACATTCCAGGCCAGGTTGGATAGGGCTTGGAGCAACCTGGTCCAGTGAAAGGTGTCCCTGTGCATGGCTGGAGGTAGAATGAGATGGTTTCTGAAGGTTCCATCCAGCCACAACTATTCCATGGTTCTGTGAACCTTCTGTTCTCTAAAACTTATCCTGTAAATTTCCATAGCCTCTCCCCTGGCATTTAACCAACCCCCTCTTCACCTGCAAGGGCTTGGGGCTGGGAAGGTCTCACCCTGTGTTTGTGGAGATGTGTGTCACTGCCTGCAGGGTTTTCTCATCCCTGGCTGAGCTCTGTGGTGTCCCTGCTCCCTTGGGTCCGTGCTGGTCTGAGCTGCAGGGGCTGCTCCTCAGTGGCTTTGGGGACAGTTGTCCCTTTGGGGACCTCAGGCACTCTGTGAGCGAGGCAACGCGGGATGGAGAGGAGCAAGGGTGTGCCTCCAGGGTGGCGTGGGGACAGCCCAGGGCTCCCAGTGGCATCCTTTGGGTGGCATCCCAGTGACGGTGGCATCCAGCCCTCCTGCCTGGAGGCCTCAGGGCATCCTTGTCAGATCTCGTCCGGCTGGTTTTGCCTTTGCACACCAAACCCTGCACAGGGTCAGGAATTAGGTCAGCAATTAGCACTCGGGGTTAATTGCTGCACGGCAGCGGCAGGTCCGTCGATGATGAGGAGTGGCCTCACCTGGCTGCCCGCGCACAAATCAACTCGTGCGCGGAATGGGAGTGAAGCTTTGCCTTTCAGAGGAGCCAGGGAGGGCGCGGGGTGCAGCGAGGAGGCAGAGGCAGCATTTCCCAGTGCCCGTGGCTCTGCACAGCTCCCGGGCTGCCCTCGGGCTCGGTGGGTGCCGGCGCCCGCGTCGCGCAGGGGAAGTAAAACCTTGTCCAGAGCGTGACTTTGTGCAGGTTGTGACTTCCTGCTGAGCTGGAGCGAGTTAATAACAAACTTCCAGACCTCCTTGTTCCCTCCAGAGCCGTGGTGCTTTTGGCAAGACCCGGTGTTGATTTTTTTAAGGACGGCTGATGAAAGCGGCTTTTCCTCAGCCGCCCGCGCCGGCTCCCTGCTCCGGGGCTGGCGGTGTCACAGCAGCAAACTGCCCCTCGTGTCAGCGCTGCTGCGGCCCAGAGGTGTCGGAAAAATGCCCTCCCACCATGACACAGCTTCTGCCACCGCCAGCCTTGTGCCAGGCAGGGCCAGGGCAGCACATGGAGGTGGTCGTGGGGCTGCGTCCAACCCTGCAGAGCTGTGTTCTCCCAGGGGTTTCCCTGCTGGGTCTGTGCCTCTTTGTCACATCCCTCTGGCCTCTCCTTCTCCTTGCTCGCCGGCTGAGGTTTGTCCGTTCAGATGGTTATCCCAGGATGACCACGTCCCTGAGCTCTCCTGTGCAGCTCCAGGGTCTCATGTGGCAGCCCCTGTGTCCCTCCCGCATGTCCAGGGGTGTGTGTGGGCACACAGGGCAGGGAAGGACCGTGGGGGTGGCAGGGCTGGGGTGCTGTGGGGCTGCCCCGCTCCTCTCCCCACAGCCACGTGCTGCTGGCAGGCTCAGGCACAGCCACGCTGGTTCTCTGCAGCCCTCCGAGCCCTTCCCATCCAGGGGCAGCTCTCGTCTCACCTCCCTGCCAGGCACAGCCAGGAAAATCCTCCCGCCGGGAGATGCCACCACAGCCAGGGTGGCACCTACAGCAAGTTACTCCCACAGCCCGAGAGGTGTCCGTGGGTGGAGGAGCGACTGTTCCCACAGGGTGTGTACGTGCCTGCGAGCGTGTGCTGGCACACAGGTGGGGCTTTGTGTCTTCCTTAAATTTAGCAGGTGTAGGGAAAGAGGACTGGGCAGCTCTGGTTCGGAGCACGGGTCAGTCTGTCCCGCTGTCCTGCCTCCTGCTCACAGCAGAGCTTCCAGTTTTAGCCCCAGCCGGCTCTGATCTTCCCTTCTGCGTCTGAGGGCAGCGCAGGGTTTGTGTTATAACATCAATTTGCATTAATTTACACTAATTTCACCTGTAGTTTTGCACATCTAGCCCATCTTCCAGAAAGTCAGCTTAGGTCTGAAAGTCTCTGCCACTGTGCAGAGCTGATTGCTGCAGGTTTCTGCCCATTAGAAAGGGGGATATCTGTCTAATTCCACTGTTACCAATCACTTCCTGATGCTAGGAAGGTTGATTTTACATCACTCCTTTTCTTTTTAGAAAGATGATGTGAATGGGCTGTAAGAAGCAGACGAGATGGAGGAAGAGCTGCCCTGCTCTGAGGTGGATGGAAAAAGCGTCCTCAGGGATCTGGGAGTGGAGATGCCCTTCGTGGAGAGCAATCCCATGGGAGACGCATCTGGAGCGGAGCAGGACGCAGGAGAGGTGCCCTGTGCTGAGAGCAGCACAAAAGAAGAGGCTCCTTGTGACCCAGGAATTGTCTTCACTGAGGGCAGCGTGGAAGGAGAGACGCTGGGCGCTGTCAGAGACGGGGAAGGGGAGATTCCTGGCACCGACAGCGATGGGGAAGGGGAAGTGCCCTGTGACGCAAAAGAAGAGGCGTCTTGCTCCGAGAGTGACGTGGAGGAAGTGCCAGATGCTGTAATCTCTGCTGCTTCCAAGAAAATAACTTCTATTTCCTCTCCCCTGCGGGCCATCGTCCGCCTGCGCCGGCGCTACTGGGGGCTGAAGAAAGGCCGCCTGCATTTAGAGCTCCCTCGGGAAAAGCCTGCGGAGTTTGTCCACACCAGGCTGCTCCAAAGGCAGCTGTCCCTGAGCAGAACTTCCCTGTACAGCCCTTCCATGACCTTCTTTAATCAGTCTGGCTTTGAGAGCTCCCAGTACTTCACCTTTGACACGTCTGTGGAACATTACTCCATGAAGAAGTGCAGGCGGAAAAAGAGCCGGAGGAAATCCAGGATGGTTCTCTACCCGGATAAAACAAAAAAATACCTCCCAGCAGAGGAGAAAAGCAAGGCAAAGCGCTGCCTCCTCTTGCTCATTGCCATTATCTTCTTCCAGATTCTCAATGCCATAGAGAACCTGGATGATAACCTCCAAAAGTACGACCTGGATGGTTTGGAGAAAACCATGCACCGGGAAGTATTTGGGCAGAAGGTTGCTGTGGAAAGTATTGTGGAACTGCTGAAGGACTATCTGGCTACCCACATCCACAACAAGCCTCTGGTGATCTCTCTGAATGGCCCCACAGGGGTGGGGAAGAGCCACGTTGGCTGGGTGCTGGCCAAACATTTTCGCTCTGTCATGGACAATGACTTTGTGCTCCAGTACTTCGTGATGCACCACTGCCCCAGCGGGGTGGCTCCCCTGACCTGTGAAATAGATCTGTCTAAGAAGATTTCTGACATGGTTACCAGAGCTGAAATAGAGGAGAAGACCCCGCTGTTTATTCTGGATGAGGTTGAGCTCATGTCCCCTGTCCTGCTGGACACTCTCAGCCGATTCTTTGAACCCAATCAAACCAACGAGTTCCTCAATGCCATCTACATTTTAATAAGCAACCTGGGAGGTGCTGAAATCACGAAGTTTGTTATCCAGAATGCATCCGCTGAGCTCCTGCAGCAGCAACGGGGAGCTGAAGAGCTGCTGAGCATCATCCAGCCAGTCCTGGTCAGTGTCCACCCTCTGTGGAAGGCTGCAGACATCATCCCCTTTGTCCTTCTGGAGAAGTCTCACGTCATAAACTGCTTCCTGGAGCAGATGAGGAGGGAAGGGCTCTACCCCGACCAGAAGCACATCGAGAATTTGGCAAGTCAGCTCAGTTACTACACTACAGGGGACAAGCAGTACTCCAGGATGGGCTGCAAGCAGGTTGTGGCCAAAGTCAACCTCCTGTAGGGATTTACTGCAGACACCAAGCCCTGCTTTTGGGATTTGCAGAGTTCTGTGCTCGTGAGGAGTGTGTTACAGCAGGCTGTGCTCAAGGTGTCCTTTCTCAGCCCTGCACGGGCTCTGCCCTGGTCCAGGGAGAAGAGTGGCAGCCTGGGCAGCGTGGTCTCTGTTCTCCTCCAGAGACTTCTCTTTTTCCTGATGTTCTGTGGAAAAGGAAGGGCAAGGAAGCCCGAGCTGCCTCCCGGTAATTGCAAAATGCTCTGTTCCTCACATTCTCATTTGGGATTCTTGTTGCTGAGGAGCTGTGAGATGGCATCAAAAGCTGCAGGATAAATAGGATTAAACGATCCCTGGGTCCCTGCCCCTGCAGAATATGTCACCTCATGTGTCTCACTCCCTCCAGGCTCACAGCTCTTTGCTGCTCTTGGTGCTGGCTGGTGTGTGCAGAGCAGAGGCAGGGCTGGACACCTGGCACTGGGATAATTTGTGGCTCCTGCCCCCCCCCCAAACATGCAGGCACTCAGACCCCTGCCTTCCCCAGCTCCTACGTGACCGCATCCTCTGGAGAACACTTTTTGGACCTGTTCCTGAGCTGCTGCTCTTCTGAGCTCATCCCTGAGCTCACCTTTGGCACCTGCAGTGAGATTTCTGCCTTGCAGGTGTGTTTGGGCTCGCCTCAGAGGTTGCTCAGCTGTGCCAGATGGTGCAGAAATAACCTCTGGATTGTTTCAGGTCTGGTGGTGACACCTCCTCCTCAGAACTCTTCTGCTTTTGCCTCTGAGGACACGTCACCGTGGTCAGTCATTATCTAGAAGGCCCAAAGCAGCAACTGATGGATAATTAAGCAACACACACTGGAAAAGACAGTTTGGGCTGATGGAGTGGGAATCCTGGGCTTGTTCCCAGTCCTGAGAGGCCAAGAAGAGGCTCTTTGCCATTGAGTCCCAGGTGAGATGTGGCCTGGGAGCAGCTCGGGAAGAGCACACAGCCATGTTTTGTGCAAAACTGAGCAGGTATTTATGACATTGTTTTCTCAGGTTGTGGTTTTGTACAAGATTTCTACAGCTTGCTGTGAATTCCCAGACAAGAAACCCCGGGGATGTTTGCACTGGGGGTTGGATTCACCTCTTTCTAATTGTTGGTCTCCAAAGACTCCGTCACAAACTCCTGCTTCCAGAGCTATTGTCAGGAATAAACCCAAACTATCCCGAATAAAATAATTCAAAGTACATTTCTTTCATTTGACCGAAACGTGGATTTCCTCCCAAAATTCTCTTCTGGAGCCATGTGGCTGCGCTGCCACGCCTGCGCTTCCCAGCGCCTCGGGCTGGGAGCAGGGCTGCAGCTTTGTGGTGTGTTTTTTGCAGACGCTCGATGCAGTGTGGGTGCAGCAGCTCCAGGTGTGCTCCTGGTAAGCCCAGTCCCAACCCCCCACAGTGCAGCAGTGCCAAAAGCTGGGGGCTGCACAGCTCCTCCATCTAAGCCACTTCCTAAATCCAAGTGTCCTCAAAAACCAACGCGTGTGAGCTGGTTTCCACAGCTTAGAGAGACTGCACTGCTAAGACAGTTGGGATGATTTTATCCCGGGCAAGAAACAGTTCAGGAACCAGCATTCCCCTCCTCTTCGAGCTGGGAGAGGGGCAGATGTTCGTTCTGGTTGTTTTAACAATATCTTTTGTTTGTAAACACCCACCCGAGGGGTGTTTGGTTGTGCCAGAGGTCCCCGGGTGCCTCCACACCAACCATCACCCTGTGCAGAAGGGGAGGGTGGCTTGGAATGGAGCTGAGCAGCTGCAGAGTTTGTTTCCAGCCCTCTAGGACTCACCTGCCCTACATCAGGGCTCCCAGCCCTTCCCTGAGCCTGAGTTTTGCGGAGTGCCCTGCGCACCTTGAAGGCCTGCCAGGGTCTTTGCCTCCCACCAGGCTCCTCTCAGGGCTCAGAAGTGGGACTCAGCTTCCTGCTGCATGAAGATCACCTCACCCCCAGCCTCTGGAGGCTCTGGAGGCCCTCATCAGACAGCACAGGAACCTCCAGGGTACGGAGAGCACTTTCCCTGCCGGAAGATGAGGATGTCTGCCTAGGTTGTCCCCAGTCCCAGCTCGATGCAGGACTCGAATCCCAGCTCAAATGGCTCTTCAGGTTGTCCCCAAAGGCTTCCTCAGCTGGCAAAAGCTCTTCCTGAGTCGGGGACACATCTCTGCTGTGCTTGGCGCAGTGATTTGTGGCAGGCTGCCCCCACCCTGCTGCAGACACTGTGTTTGGCCGTGCTGGTTCCGGCAGCACTGGGATGGCTGTTCCCTGTCACTGCTGGCTGGGGCTCGTGGGGACACCTGCAGGTCCTCTGCACCCTGCAGCTGCACCCCAAAGCCAGAGCGGGGTTTGGACCGAGCTCCCTTTTTGCATTTGCCCTGGGGAAAGTGCAGGGTGATTCCAGGCAGCTCTGTAGTGAGGGTGCTGCTGCTGCCCACGAGCGCAGGGCAGTGAGGGAGGAGGGCGAAAGGGAATATGGAATAGTTCAACGCTCTCAGTGTCTCGAGAGCACAGGCTGTGACCCCGCTGGCCGGTCTGTGCTGCAGCGTTCCCGGGGCCGGGTTCAGGACAAGGAGTCCCGTGAGCAGGAACTGAAATTGCTCAACTCAGATTGTGTGAGCTGGGAGGGGTTTGTTTTATTTCATACAGTGATTATGAACTCCTGTGGGCTCGGAGCACGGGGCAGGAACGCTGTGGCCGGGGTTCCCTGGGCACTCCTGCACCAGGGATGTGGGAGCACGACTGGGATGTGCCCTGTGTTTGTCCACGGACATGGCCCAGCTCCAGCCAGAGGAAGGCGGCTGCACCTACACGTTCTGCAGGAGCTCTGGATAACTTCAGCTGCCTCCGGGAGAAGAGCTTTGGGTTTAAATATTCCTAAAAAGGACCTAATCCCAGCTGCCTCCCTTAATCAAAGCAGCCTGTCTGAAGCTGCCTCCAGAGGTGGGTGCTGGCTGGTGGGGCCAGCCTGGCTGCCAGGCTGAGTCCTCCTGGGACTTCTCTGCACCACGGGAAGGTGTGACGACACTGGAGCAGAGCTCTCTGTCACAGCATCACCCCGGTCCCTGAGCTCCCCGAGTGCTGCTGGGGCTGCTGCCACTGCTCTGTGCCCACCCAGCAGGACCCTGTCCTCTCTCCTGGTGCTTCTGGCTGTCCCAAAGCCCACAGAGGATCTGTGATGTTGGCCCAGGGCACCTGAATGGAGTTTGCAGAGAGGCAAATGAAGGTGCTGCTTGCAGGGGTGCAGGGGGATCCCATCTCCGCGTACACCAGTGACGTGTCCTGTGCGAGGAAAAGCTGCTGCCAGTCCCTACAAGGGATTTGTTGCTTTCTTTCCAACTCCTGTGGTCATCGCTAAACAGGTGAGGTGCCACCAGGAAAGCAGGTTTTGACCGCAGTGATGGCAGGGGAAGATCAGGGCTGCAGCAGAGGAGAAGAGAGCAAGGACAGCCCAGGGAAGTTTGGGCTGCAGTTCCTCCGAGGGTGCAGAGGGAATGTCTGCAATGGCTTTTGAGACCATGCAGCGATGGGGTGAGGTCTCAAAAAGGTGGAGGGAGGACAAGCACCCCCTCTCCTTGGGAAGGAGGAGGAGGGAAAGGCAAATACAGGAGTGAATGCAGCACCTGTGAGCATCCTGAAGAGATGGGAGAAATGACACCCAACATTTTTCAAAAAAAGTTGTAACCCCAGAATCTACTTTCTTCCTCTTGCAGGATATTCAGAGAATAGCTGTCAATAGTAGCTGGGATGAACTGGAAGGAGTTTTCCAGAGCTGGGGAAACGAAATATTCCATAAATGGTGGGAGAACAGAGTCAGACACGGTTTGTCTGCCCGTGGAATTTGGAGGGGAAGGGGAACTGAGAGGCACCCAAGCACTGCAGGAGACAGGCCTGGGATGGAAAGCCTAAACTGGAGGAAAGGTCTGAAAGAAGGTGCTGCAGAGGAGGGTGGGAGCGAGCAAATGCACGTTCCAGGATGGGGAGGGTGAAGGGCTGAAAGGAAAACAAGCCTGGGGGCAGCGCAGCACTCGCACTCCGCAGGAGGGATAACACCCCGGGGCTCGAGAATGGCAAACATCCCACTGAAATGTATAAATAGGTGTGTTGCATATGCAAGGGGTGAAGTAATGCGGGGCCACTGCTGGAGCAGTGTGGCCATATTTGGGCACCTCTCGGGGAGGGAGACCTCGGTGCTGTGCCTCCCCAGCATCCTGCCGGGAACGGGGAGCGCAGGACGGGAGCGATGGAGCCCGGGGAGAAGTTTCAGGTGAAGCGTGATAAGAGGTTTCAAATATGCAAAACACGGGCAGAAAGGAGACAGCGGCGCTTGGTTCTCCCAGCCTTCCTCGGGCAGGGTGTGGAGCTGGCTCCGGAGTGAGGTTTATGTAAAAGTTTGGGGAAATTGCTGGAGCTGTGGAGGTGCAGCACCGAAGGGGATTGAGTGGAGAGGCTGCAGAGTCGCTGCCGCTGAGCCCGGGGACAGAGGGTGGTTTAGGCAGAGACACAAGACTCTGCTCAGGGGTCTCAGGAGGTCCCACTCTGCCTGTTCTCTGTCACCCTTCCAATTCCAGCAGGAACTTCCCCCTGCCCAGCACAGAGCTGCCCTCGCAGGCAGTGCTCAGCCGCCAGAGATGTCACCAATTTTACATCATTCCTCTGTAAAGGATTCGCCTCAGTTCCAAAATTCGCCTGGATTTAGGTGCGAAGTTTCGGGCAGCTGCATCTGAAAGCTGCCAGCCTTGGGCAGTGTGGTGAGATCAGCGAGCCACTGCCCAGATGGATTGAATTCCGGGTGGGATGGGTTAGAGGGACGTGGGAAGCAGCCAGCACTGAAACTGGAGTGTGCAGAAGAGTTAGTGATGCCATAAACGAATCCGGAAACTCCTTTACTTCCCTTTGACACTTTCCCCTCATCAGTTCAGTTTATCGATATGTATTAGGTACTATTTTAGGGTCTATATCTAGAGCTACCTCAGGGAAGAGGTAGCCATGCCCAGGAAGTGCCTGCAGAAGGAACAGCCCTCCCCAGCACGGCTGGGTATTGTCCAGTTTCAGATGTGGAGCTGGTGGTCTCTCCCTGTCTCCTGGGCAGTTTGGGATGTGGCATCAGCTCCTGCTCCTCCTCCAGCTCTGGAGGTCACAGCACAGAGCCACTCACAGCTCCACGCAGGATACAAACAGTCCAGGATTTTCCGTGGATGCTAATTTGGGTTTTGTGCTTCCCGTGATGTCTTATCAGTGCCCTCAGGCTGGAATTCAGCTGCCCTAATTTTGGTAACTTGAGGAAGCCTGCCTGGGATTTCCCCATCCCTGCCTCCTGAAAAAAGCCTGTCCACCAACCCAGGCCTGGGAAAAGACCACCTGGAGAACCCTCCCTGAGATGAGTGGACATTTTTGTGGCCAGCAAGTGAGATGTGAAAGAATGTGAAGCATTAATTGCAGCCAAACCCTCTGTTTTCACCTGTACCTTTGCCCCTCTCCTGCTGCTATCCAAATGTGCCTCACTGTCCAAAGGCTCTCACTCAAACCAGATCCGTGTGGTATCTTGCCTGTTCTCCTGAGGAAAAAAAAGTTAAAAAATTTTTGAAATCCTGCAAAAAGACATTCCCAGAATTTATGGTTTCCTTTCAAACTCTCTGAGCCACCCAACGAGATTTGTGTGCAGCAGTAGTTGCAGGTGCGACTGTCTGAAATCAGGGAATCCTGTGCTGCATTCCCACCCAGTCATGCCCAGCTGCCAGGTTTCCCTGGAAAAGCTGTGACTGAAGGATTGTGTGCCCTCTCAGCTGGCACAGCCTGGTGTTTCTGTCCCGTGCTTTTCCTGACATATCAAGCAAACTGCCCGGTTTTTCCCGGAATGACTTCACTTGATCCTGTGGGATCAAGGTCCCTGAGTCACGGGCTTGCTTTGCCTTCACTGAGGTCCTGCATCTCCCTGGGTGCTGTGGGGGCCTTGGAAAGTCAGTTCTGAGCTTTTCCTTCGAGGATAAGCTGGTCCTTGGCTTCAAGGTTGTTCCTTCTGTCTCCAAGTGAAGCAGGGCTCGTGTGCCTTGGGTTTGCTCCAGCCATTCCGGGTGATGGAATGAGGATTTCTGCCCCTCCCTGCAGATCCTTGCAGCACAAACAGCGCTGGATTCCTGGGTGGCTCGAGGTCAGAACATGATGCTGAGTGTTGCAGAACTCTTCGGCCTGACGTGACCTGGTGTCCTCAGCTCCATCTGTGCTGCGGCCTCCGTCACCTCCAGCTGCAAAAGCCACTCCTTGGTGCTTCCTTCTGCCAAACATCCGGCACCTCCAGCTCCGAGCGCTGCTCCCGATGCAGCCACGGCTCAGGTTTTGCCTTTGGTGGTCAGTGAAATGCACTGAAGTCTCTGGGTTGGAAAGGGTGGATGAAATCAAATTCTCTGGATCCAGTTCAACAGGTATTTTTCTTTCTCTTTGCACCTGGTGGGCAGAAGATCTGCTGCTTGCAGTGCTGATTCATCTCCTCACCTGAGGAGGATCCAGTGACCTGCTTGGACAAGCTCAGCTGGGAGTTGTAAATGCATCCCTGTGTTACACTGGCATGACAATAATGGGTAACGGGGATTGGAAATAGGAGCAGGATTTGTCCCTACAGGTCCCCCCCCTCTTCCTGGGGCTCCTTCTGAGGGTGGGTTCATACTCGCCTCCCTCCAGCTGAAAGCTGGCCAATGCTGGGGAGATGGATTAGGCGGGTGAGATGTGGAACTTCACTGAAAACCTCTACGTGATGAACAGCAGGTGATGCCTCTGGTGCCAGAGCTGGAGTCAACCCCTGGGTGCCTGTGCATTGGGAGCTGCCTGTCGACTGCACCAGGGTGACACAGCTCAGCTGATGAGACAGCTGGAAAAAGCTGATTTGATCTGTCTTCCTCCTTGAATATGACCCTGATTAAATAAAGGTGAGAGTTGAATGTAACACCAAATCTTTGGGTTTTGTCTTTGAACATCCACCCAGCAACCAGGTGTCCGTTTGGGGCAGTGCCTGTGGCACTTTCTCCTGGCCTGAAACCCCATGGTCTGGAGGGATGTTATCAATCCCCAGCCTGACTCACTCAGGTGTTGGGACCAGGGTGGTTCTGAGGGCCCAGACACCACAGGGCAAAGCAGCAGCAATCCACACAAGTTATTTCTTCATTGTGTGCTTCTTTTAAACCACTAATGTGACTTGGGTGCTGTCTGACAGCATTTCACCAGCCCAGACAGTGGTGGGCAGTGACTGGGCCGTGGTCGCTGAGAACAGTGTTTGCCATCAGAATTAAGGGATGAGCCATTCCACCCCACTCCAGCCAGCTTCCCTGAGAGATGGTGACTCAGGAGCTGCTTGAGCCGGTTCAGTACATCTTAGGAGCTGCTTTGCCATGAGGGGGGGATTTTGGGAGCAGCAGTTTGTCTCCCAGCCCTCTGGACTTTGCCTTGCAGAGGAGAGGGGGGAAAAGATTACCAAAGACCGCTGAAGTGCTGTCTTTAAGCCCTGGCTGTGCCTCAGGTTTAAGCACTCACCTGGGCAGCACAAGGGAGAGCCCTGAGGGAGGGTTTTTTCAGCAGGAAGTGCCTTGAGGGGAGTGAGGGGCTCCAGCTGCAGGTTTGACCGGGGATTAGGGGTGATGGCAAAAGCCACCGGCAGTGTCGCCACGTGGAATGAACACCCCATCACCTTGGACGTGTTGGGTGGCACAGTCCTACAGGTGGGACCCCACGCTCTGCAGTCACTGTGTTATTTTATTTTCGCCTCAGTTTCCAGCGGAATAAGCCTGGAGTGAGAGCTCTCCCGTTGTGACAGCAGGTGACACAGTGGTGGTTTACAGTGCTGGGAGCACAGCGGTTTGATGCCTTGTGACTCAAAGCCAACATCACCTTGGTCTTCCAAGAAGCAGAAAGCAAGAAACGTTAGGGAGCTCAAAGGGCAAGAGGAGATGTCAAAGAATAGTTTTTAAATTGTCAAAAGATAGTTTTAAAATTTAAATGTTCGCCCTTTGCTGCTTTGTGGTGGCTAAAGGCTGCCTAAAAATACTTAGGACTGATCAAGTTCTGTTTATCTGATCTGGTGGAAAGTGTCCCTGCCCACGGAAGCAGGGTTGGAACCAGATGATCTTTAAGGCCCCTTCCAACATAAACCATTCTAGGACTTTATGATTCTATTGTTTGATTTTACATTAGCCGTGCAGAGATGACTGTCCAGGGTCTTTTTACAGAAATCCATCTTTCATTCCCACCTGCTCAGGGCATGAGGTAGCCCACAATGACCAAAACACATGAAGTTTGCAGCTAAATCTTCTAAATTCATGACAAAGACCTGAGAGAGCTGGAGCCCTTTCCAGCAGGTTTGTGGGCACTCAGCCCTTTCAGGCTCTGTTTAGTCATTATAAGACACAAAGAATTCGAACATGAGTGCTGTTTTTCTCCTTTTCTGGGCATATCTGAGATGGAGCTTGCCAGAGCAAGTGCTGAGGTTGCTCATTTTTCTGGGGCAGAGTGCTGAGGTTGCACAGGGTCATAACAGAAACTGCGGTCTCCCATCTCCATCCCTCCAGCTCGAGGCCGGAGTCACTGGTGGATGGGATGGGAAGGCAGGGGACAGCATGGCCATCCTCAAATTCTGTTCTTTATAGCAAATACATGAATTTCAATGAAGGATACACTCTCAAAAGCACTGAAATGTCTCGAGGCAAAGCCTTGTGGTAGACAGTGGTAATAAAGGAGAACAGAACCGGGGAGGAGAAAACTTGGAGCGTGCTGTTAGCAGCGAGTGCCCGTGGGCAGATACCGGGCAGATATGGGGTGCTGGGGTAGAGACATTCCAGAGTGATTTCTGAGGCGGCTGGGCTCCTCCCATCATCACTTCACTCATCAAAGTAAGTATTTATAGCACAGGTAGGAGCAGGGGGAGAAATCAAAGAGGAGCTTCCCAGAAAGACGCATAAATCACTCCAAGAGTTCAGCTCTGGGGCTCTGCATTTTTTGCTTTAATGAGAGTGAATAAAAACTCTGGTGTTATTATTAATATTTCTTAATATTATTTCAGCGGTCTGCTTTTTGCATTAAAATCATCTTTGAGGTATTTCCATAGAGTTCTCCCAGCTTTCAGAGCTACGCCTGCAGACTGCTGAGGACATGCTGTCTTGCAACAGAGAAAACATTTTCTCCAGCGCAGATCTGCTCAAAAACAATTCAGAAAATCTGCCCAGGCCGGTGTTTGCTGCCCAAGCTGTCAGGAGACCTTCAGACCTCTCAACAAAGCGAAGCAGGAAAGCCAGGAAGGTGCTGTACCCAGCCCACGTGAGAAAATACTTGCCACGCCAAGAGAAAGACCCAGTCAAGCGGTGGCTGCTCTTCTGTGCTGGCGTCATCCTCATCCAGGTGTTAATTGAGGCTCCCGAGCAGGAGAGCCTGGCTGGGGGGCAGGGCCCCGGTGAGAAGCTGCTCTGTGCCGCAGCATCCCCAGGAGCTGCCGGGCTCGCACGGAACCGCTCCAGAGAACACGCAGCTACCGCAGCAACCCTTTCCTCCGCAGCTGCGGGGCACCAGGCTCTGGGGCACGGCACGGCCGGTGTGCCACAGCGAGCCCAGAGCCATCCCCACGCCTCCTGCAGGCGCTGCTGGGCCGGCTCCTCCCGGGCGGAGCACTGAGCCGGCTCTGCGGGGCTGCCCCGCTCCGGCCCCCGCGCATCGGCTGCCGGAGCTCCAGCGGCTGCACGGATGGCCTGTGGGCTCCTGCACCCCTCCAAGGGGACACCGAGACTCCGGATGGTGACACGGGGCCAGCAGTAGCCAGAAGAGGAGTTAATGAAAGCCCAGCAGCAAGAGCTGGGCAGTTTTTCCTGCTGATTTGTTTGTGACTGTGATTAGAGACTGTGGTTTCCACGAGCTGTAACGAAAGGCTTGCAGGAGTTAGACTTTCCCTCCTGGGCCGTGTTTGTGCTGTGCTGACCTGCCTGTCACTGTTGCCTGACTTGTTTCAGTGCCTGTATTCTCGTGCTGTAATTCAGTGTCAGTTCTCAGAAGTTAAACCGAAGTAGCTCAGCTCTCGGAGTAACAAGAGTGCAAAGCTCCCGTCGGTAGCGCTGTAAGAATAAACTGCTGAGATCAGACTTCCACAGCGTTGTTTTACAATTTAGATTTTAAAATTAAGATTTGCTGGCCATCCTGGGGAAATGAAACTGTCCAAGCAGCAAGGATAGTGGGGTGGGAGCCACGGCGTGACCTGGACATGGGCATGCTGGTGGTGAGCTCTGGGAGAGGTCCATGAACCTGGGGCAGATGCCACAGCTCTAGTTGGGGAGATGGGGCACCAGATGAACCCAGCACTGGGCTATCTTCTGGGAGAATGCTGCGAGGTCCCTAAAACTACAGGACACGTTGGGAGAAAGGGTTGATCAAGGGGTGGTTGAACCAGAAATCACCAGTGGCCCTTTCTCACACTGTGCTGGCCAGGGGGTTACTGGGTGGTTCTGTGCACGAAACATGGGATTGGCCCCGGCTCCAGGGCAGTGCAGGGGTAGGTTTTTTGGAGAGAGTGATGGTGTGTGGGGACTGCACAGCAAGGGGCAGTTTGGGCTGGGGCAGCTGCCCTCAGACACGAGCAGGCTGTGGGAGCCAGGAGTGAAGAAATCTGTCTCAGGAGCTGCTTCTGCTCCTTGGGGCTTCTTGCAAAGAGCCACTCATGGCTGCTTGCAGGAAATGCAGAGTGCAGGATTTCCAGCGGATGATATTTTCAGCTTACTGAGTTTGCTGGGTTGTTTTATCAGACAGCCCCTGAGGCTGGGATTCAGCTGCCCTAATTTAGGCATCCTAAGGAAAGTCTGAGTAAGGCTTCCTGGGATTTTCCCAGCCCAGTCTCCTGGGAAGAGGCTGCCAGGGAAAGGTACCTGAAACCCCTTTTCCAAGCCATGCCCATGCTCCAGACTCACATCTCTCGCGTATCAGGGCTTCCCCCCATGAGGTTCATCCCCAAAAGGCCGTGTTGTGTCTGTGCAGCCCAAGCTTTGCCCTCCAGGTCTCCAGTCCAACCATCCACTCTGCAAAACAACTTCAAACTTCTGCCAGGTTGCTCAGGGCTGTGTCCAGCCCAATTTTTAAAATCTGCAAGCGTGGAGACTTCACTACCTCCTCGGCCAGTCTCTTACACTTGCCTGGGGCTTAATTCCAATTAATTCCATGCCACATGATGACAGAGCTGGTGAGCCTCACACAGCTGTTCCCTGAGCAGAGTGTCCCAGAAAGCAGGTGTTTTCTTGGGAACAGCAATTTCCTCAGGTCTGGATAAAACCAGGACTCAGCTGTTTTGTAGCGACCCACAGCAGCCAGGTGTGACCCAGGGAGGGGAGGAAGCTGGGTGACACACGCGGTTATTGCAGAGGAGGGGTGGAAAAGCCGAGTGCAGCACTGCGGGCCAAGGCAGAGGAGAACAGGGAGCTGCTGCAGCCCATGGTGAACACAGAGACCTGTTTGCCTCAAGAAAAAAGGAGATGAAAAAGCTGGATCACTATGAGATTTTAGCTGTTTGACTTCTACTAGAAAAAAAACCTGCAACCCGTGTACAGCCAAGGAATTGTCTGGATTAAGGAGCAGCTGGGACACAACTTCTGTGAGTGAAGATCCAGGATGAGCCCTTCAGAGGAGTGAGTAGGGGAGGACACACAAACACAAGGAACAATTTATTGTGAAGTTTTGTAAAATTCAGGAATTATAAACGCTGTTGGAAACAGAAAGAACTTTTAACAACGGTGTTGACATCTCTCAGAGTCGGTGGGAGAAGCAAGGTCTTCCCCCAAGCCCAAGCAGATCCAGAGGCATCACGAGAGGGCAGCAGAGACAGGAGCTGAGCAGGACACACAGGCAGTGGCCTGCAGCGCTCCAGACGCCAGATCTGAAACGGCCATGGCGCAGGTACAGGGCACTGCTGGGGATGCTGCCAGTAGGAAACCAGAATCCGTCAAAATAAACGAGCGTGCTGGGGCATAGCCCAGCAGGACAGACACAGAAGGCTTAAACAGAACATCCCCCACCCCTGAGTCCTATCAGTGGGAGGTTTTATTGTTCATACAGTGTGAGATGGTGAGCTGTGGTAAAGCCAGAGACTGTTCTGGGCAGATTGTCATTACACATGATCACATTTCTGACCCAGCAGTGTCCCCAGGAGTGGATTAATTTAGTACTAAAGGTGTGTCCTAGTGTGTCCTATAGGACCAGGCATACTAAGAGATCCTAGTACTTAGACTGGATACCAGGAAAATTTTCTTCTTCTCTGAAAGGACAGTCAGGGATTCGAACAGGCTGCCCAGAGAAATGGTGATGTCACCATCCCTGGAACTGTTAAAAAAATGTGTAGGTGTGGCACTTGGGGACATAGTTTAGTGGTGAACACGGTGATGCTGGGTTAATGGTTGGTCTTGGAGGGCTTTTCCACCCTCACTGATTGTACGATTCTATGCAGCCCTTCCAAAGATGCTCCTAAAGGGGTACCTTGCTCCGTATTTCCCTAATCCTGCAACATGAACACTTGACTGCCCCCATGTCCATCCAGACTGGACCTGGAGCTGCTCAGTACTTTTTCCCAGGGAGATGTAAGAAGATTTTTCACACCCTTACTAGTACAGAAAGCTCTGCAGCAGCTTTTTGACTCTCCACCAGGCGTAGGAGCCGGCCCCGCTTCAGCTCCTGAGACACAAGGGCACCAGAGCTGCACCCTGCGGAGGCGTGCCATGGGAATTATAAACACAGCTGCTTTCTTCAGGCATGTTATTCACCCCCTGGCTCACTCTCCGTTGGACTGATGATGTCTCAGGAGCATAATGGAGAACATATTAAAGTGTTTTTTCATTGCTTTGCCTCACCTAGGTACTGCGTGCTGCTCTGCTCCGTTGCACAACTGGTTGTCTGAGAAAGGAGAGGCTGAAAATGCTGCTGTAAATAAGACTTACAAAGGAGACAAAAGCTGGGGGAAGTGAGAAGTAAGAATGCAATAAATCAATGAGCAATCTAATGAAGACATTGCAGGGTCTGTAGCAACAGAGAGCCACTTGGCAGAGCTAAAAGCCATGATACTGAAAACTGGTTGGTGTACACTTATACAGCAAAAAATGAGTTAAAATTCTTTATGGGAGACAGAAAGTTTGGTTGCTATGACCACAGGATTACCTGAACACACAGTATTTCTGCTTTCTGGAGCAAAGCAATGTCCTTCAGCATTATCTGCTCCTAAACAGTATTTTCGAATAGTGAGGGGGGACGTGGGGGACATAGCTCAGCTCAGAGGCACCTGGGACACAGCAGGGCCCTCAGAAACACGGGGACAGAGAGAGACCACGAGGTACATGGGGACGTGGAGGGATATGGGGTACGTGGGAACATGGGGACGTGTTTCAGCCCCAAGGCATATGGGGGCACAGCTCCTTAAGCAGCCCTGAGGCACACGGGGAGATAGGATCATCAGAGTTGGAAAAGACCTTCAAGCTCATCCCATCCAAATGTCCACCCAGCACTGCCACCATAATCCCATAACCACTAAAGCGCATCACCTGGGTCACATGGAGGGACCCTGAGGCACAGGGGAACATGGCTCGGCCACGAGGCACAGGGGATGCAGAGAGGCACAGGGGGACATGGAGGAGCACAGGGGGCCGTGGGGGAGCTGTGAGGCACATGGGGGGGACACAGCCGTCCCAAAATGTGCACAAAGGGCGTGAGTGCACAGCCCTGATGCACAGGGGACATGGAGAGACTCCCATGCTCAAGGGACACGGACGCACAGCCCCGGCCCTCGGGGGCCATGAAAGGGGACAGGGGGCAGGGGTGCACAGCCCTGAAGCACAGCGGACGTGAAAGGACTCTGATGCACAGAGGACATGGCTGCACAGCCCTGAAGCACAGGCCACATGGAGGGACTCGGATGCACAGGGCACACGGGTGCACAGCCCCGGCGCTCGGGGCACACGCGGGTGCCCAGCGCGGCGCTGAGGGGACGTGGAGAGACTCGGATGCACAGGGCTCACGGGTGCCCAGCGCGGCACTGAGGGGACATGGAGGGACTCGGATGCACAAGGCTCACGGGTGCCCAGAGCGGCGCTGAGGGGACGTGGAGAGACTCGGATGCACAAGGCTCACGGGTGCCCAGAGCGGCGCTGAGGGGACATGGAGGGACTCGGATGCACAGGGCTCACGGGTGCCCAGCGCGGCGCTGAGGGGATGTGGAGAGACTCGGATGCACAGGTCTCACGGGTGCCCAGCGCGGCACTGAGGGGACGTGGAGGGACTCGGATGCA
>VZTD01001941.1:866681-959076 GCA_013397725.1 Rhagologus leucostigma
TCCCCGCGGAGCCCCCAGAGGCTGCGGGAGCGCTGCCCGGGACCGCGCGGTGCTCGGGGCAGGGACGCGCCCGGGAGCCCCGCAAAGCGAGCGCCGGGGCTTTGTTCGGCCTCTCCGCCCCGCCGGGAGCGGCCCCGCGCCCGCCCGGGAGTTCCCGCCGGGGTTCGGCTCCCCGGCCCCGCGGGTCCCCCTGCCCCGCTCCGGCCCTTCCCGCGGGGGTTTTTGGTTCTCGCTGCCCCACCGGTGGCTGCTGGGGCTGTGCGAGGTGGGAGTGAAGCCCCGGTGCGGTGCGGAGCGGCCGAGTTTGTTCTGCTCAGGTCCCGAGATCTGGTTCTTCCTCGCAAGTTTGAGAGCTGGGCACTCGTGCTGCCTCATGGCTCGTTTGTCTGGGGTTTTCTTCCCCTTGTAAAAAACAGAGCTTTCCATTTTTTTTTTCCTTAAGCCGACCTTTGTGGGAAAACTTTGCTTTTAGACTTTTATTGTAGCCTTTTTTGGTTTATGCCATTGCTTGTTCGTTGGTGTGTTCCCTCATCCTTTTTTTGTGCTGGATGCACTGTTCCTTTGGCTGCTCTGCCTTCTAAATGCTTTTTAATGGAGAGGTAGGATTGGGAAAAGATAAAATATGAGAATCCGGGACTGTTTTGTGTCAGCTTCTCTAATTGAAATGTTGTAAGCCAAAGGGGAAAGAAAAGAAAAAATGATCAAGTGGAGCTCAGGGCACTTTGCTTTGTTGGAGGCAGAGAGGGAAAACTTATGAGGGAACGACTGAGATTTTTGTTTCACTTTATTTCTCTTCTTTTGAGGCTGAAAGATAAACAAGCATTTTGAAATGCTTTGGTTTAAAATGCCGAGCTCTTCATTTTCTCTTCAGCTGACTCCATTAAAAAAAGAATAATCTTTTAAAAAAATGTAGAAGAGCAGTTCTGCAGTTGTGGAGCCAGCAGCAGTGGTGTGTGTGGGCAGAGAGGCCTTGCTGCTCTTCCATCAGCCGTTCCTGCCTTGTCTCTGTGGACTATAAAATTAGAAAGGCTCCGATATCCATTCAGTCTGATGTCTGGGTAATGCGGGCTGTGGACATCAAGAGGAGCTCTCTGTGAATTAGCTGCTGTGCTGCTCGTGGCTTGCTCAGCCTGTGGGTTCTGGCCTCTGGTGTACAATTAGGAAAGTAATTGTATTTTAAGAAGCCTTGAATCTATTATCCAGGTGTGTGCTTGTCCCCTGGGCAGGTGTCAGGTGGTGTGAGCTTTCTTTTGCTGTGAGCAAATGATCTCTATCCTTCTGATGGTCACAGGCTGCAGTCTGAAATTTGCAGCATCTTAGGACCACTGAACAGTTTGAGTTGGAAAGGATCTTTAAATCTCTTCTAGTCCAACCCTCCTGCAGTGAGTGGAGATATTTTCAACTATCCCAGGTCGCTCCAAGCCCTGTCCAAGCTGGCCTTGGACAGTTCCAGGGGTAGGACAGCCTCAGCTTTTCTGGGCACCCTGTGCCAGGGCCTCCCCACCTTTATTTAAAAAAACTGCTTCCTAATATCTAATCTACATCTCCCCTCTTTTACTTTAGAAGCTTTAACCCTTGTCCCACTTAACCTAAAAACTTTAAAACTTCCGAGAGTGAGACCCTGAGGCTCCCTGTCCTTTTCCTCCCCTGGAAATGGCCCAGGTCACCTCCTCCTCCCCCAGAGCTGTGTCCTTGCCTTTCCTAGGAGTTTTTGTCTTTCCAATTCCAGTCAGTGTCCAGGAAGGCTTTTATTTGTCGCATCTTTTCTGAATTTGCTTTATGTGCACGCTGCGAAGCCCAGCCGTGGAGAGCACAGGTCTGTGGTGAGGGACGGAGAGCCAAGAACAACTCCAACTGGCTGTAATTGAAAACTGTCAGCTTTGCAGCGAAGGAGGATGTTCAAAGCATGTGGCTTGGGGTAGCTCCTCGGATAACACTGAGTGGAGAACTGGATCTTCAGTTCTAGAGAAAGTCAGAATGTCCAAATCCTGGGGAGTTCTGTTGGCTGGAGTCCCAAGGTGAGATGGCAGTAGGGCCATGGGTGGCTTTCCTTCAGAGTTGCTGCTGGTGCTGTCGTTCTGCACCATCTGCTGGGGTTGCTGTTGTTCTGGAGATGTCCTAAAATGACTTAGAGCAGCTGAAATATCCAAGTCACTGTGTTTTGGAGTAGTCTGCTTGTTGAATGTTTCTTGCCCATCCTTCCCCTCAAGGTGGCTGTTCCCTGGGGAAGCTGGGTGCAGTGGGGGTCTGTGCCCTGGAGGGACCAGCAGAAGGTCTTTGGGTGACAGGCCCAGGAGGAGAGCAGTGTGCCCACCCAGGTGTCAGGTGATTTGGGAAACTCTTGGCTGGGCTGAGGCAGCGCGGGGCAGGTGGGGGCGTGGGAGAAGCCTGGGCATCCAGGAGGAGATTGGAATTTGGGAGAGAGGCAGTTCTAACAGGAAGCAAATGCTCACCGTAGCAGTAAACAGCACAGAACAGCTGCTTCTGCCCGGCGGGGGTGAACTTCAGGCAGTTTCTCGATGAGCTTGTGGGTAAAATTCCCTGTTTCATTCCCCAATACTCTGCCATCCTCCTGGGCTGTTGTATCTGCTGGTGTTTGCCAGACATTGCCTAAACTGCTCTTAAACTGCAGCTGTTTTTGCAGGTTCCCAGTTACTGTACAGTTGTTCTTACTGTGTTTATTTTAGTGGTTATAAACTGATTTTTAAAAAGGACTTGGAACTTGAGCTGGAAAGTCTCCTTTTTCTTCTTTTTTTATGATTTGGTTGAGAAGCTGCATCAGAGGAGCCAGCAGCTGAGCCCTTCAGTATTGCCCCCCTCCCTTTATACTTTGAATTTTCTGAGCTGTGGTTTTCCAGGAATTTGGGGGCAGTTGTCCTGTACCTTGATTTTAGTAGTGGACATCAGTTTGGGGGTGGGGTCGGGGTGTCTGCTCTTAATCTGGTAAAATTAGGAATTTGGCCAGGGAGTAAAAACTTGAAAGAGACTTTTTTTTTTCCTCATAACATTTTGTTTAGCATGAATGTTTAGAGTCAAAGCTATGTGCTTCTTAAAGACACAGGAAGCATAAAGCTTTTTTAAGGCAGTTATTTCGAATTGCTGTGAGGTTCACAGTGTCATCTGGAGCTAGAAGTTGCCACCATTGACCAAAAAAAGTTGCAGCATGACTGTGATCCTGCATGGTCCAGGGCAAAGTCCCTCACCCTGATTTGCACAGTGGCTTCAACAACTACGGGCTGAAGTGTTTGTAATACTTAAATAAAGTAACTTTTGTAAAAAAGTTACTTGACTCATATGAAGTAGCTTTTGTAAAGATACAAATTGAGGGAGAACCCAGTGTGATTAACCTTTTCCTCTGCTCTCAGGATAATAAATGCGTGTTGCCTGATCTTTGCTGCCTTCTGTTTGTTTCAGAACAGTTACTTCTGCAAGTTGAGCTGAAAATAGGTGCTGGAAGTGGTGAATAATCACTTCACTTGGAGTAATCCACAGCTGGGAAGAGCCACGGGCTCAGTCCTCCAGACCTCCTTTGTTAGAGACAGGCTGGCTTTTTTTCCCCCTCCCTCCTGTGTTCTGTGCTGAACATTAAACAGTGATTTCTATGCAAGAATTTTAAGGAAAGTCTTTCAAAGCACTTGAATGACCAGCGAGGGGCAGCTGGGAAAGGGTTGCCAGGGAGATGCTGCTGGGAGCAGCTGAGGCAGGGTGTGACAGCATGGAAGGAAGTGAAGAAGGCAGGATGCTGCTCTGATCTTCCCTCCCTCCCCGCTGAGTGCAAGAGCGGTGGTCCTGCTTCTGGGAGCTCAGGGGATGCAAATGTGACCGAGCGTGTGAGCACAGGGCTCGTGCTGCTCGTTCTGCTCATCACAGTGCCCTGGGCAGCCGAACTGGGAGCGCAATCTGGGAATCAAACGCTGCACTTTGTCCTACGCTCTGCAGTGCTGCTTCGCCAGGGTTTTCACTGAAGGGTAAAAGATGTTGCCTTCTGGGGGTGTTGTAGCACAGGGAGGAGCGTAGGGCTCCTGGATGCTCCTGCAGCATCACCAGAAACTCAGGTAAAATTCTGTTAGGTCACTTTGAGCAATCTCAGGACAAAGCTGGCATTCCAGGGAGTTTATTGCTTGTTCCCCTACTCTGCAGAGCTCCCGCTGTGCTGGTTATTTCTGTCTTCTGTTGCATGTCTCGGGTTCATGTGAGAATTGTGAGGAAATGCTGAAATGCACATCCAGAAATTAGGAGAATATTCTGTTTTACACATTGGGATGATCACTGTTGCATGTTTAATGAATTGCTTTTCTGGATGCTGCTCAGCTTGCAGCTCTGAGTTTGTCCTTGCACTCTTTCGGCGCCTGCTTGAGATGAGTTTTGCTTGAAAATGTGAGTGTTTTCAGGCTGTGGAGAAGGCAAATAGGATGCTGCAGTTAGGTGTTGGCAAAGTGTCCTGTCTGGAGCTGTGTGGGAGGAGAAATGGTTTCTTGGTTGTGTTACCCCAATGGGGAGAAGAGCAGCTGGGGTTTAACAAAGTGGTTAAAATTATATAGGCCCCCAAACCCTCCAGAGACATCTCTCCTTTCCTAGAAGCTTCCTTTAACAAGCTGATTTCTCAGGCTGATTGCTTGCAGATGAGATCATGCAGAGTGTTTTGCAGGGAAAGAATCTGAACTTCGACTGGTGAGCCAGAAAGTTTTAACACGCAAGTCACATGCCCGGTGTCCTCATGGCACACACAAAACCCCAGAGACGGCGACAGGGCCGAGCTCAGGGTGGCTTTGTGCTCCAAAAGGAGCTTTCTGAGCGCACGGGATACCCAGGGATGCTCTCAAGTGCTGGGTCCTGTTGCTTGGACAGCAACGGGAGATGATGGCAAGGAAGTATTTCATCTTTCCTGAGCTCTGTTTCTCTCTTTAGTGTGTGTGGGGTTGGGATAAGCCCAAGCAAGGGAAGGCTCTCATCTGCCTTAATTCCGCAGACGTTTTTCTGCTGGCTTCAGCAAAGGAATTTATGTAGAATTGATGGTGTTTTTTCTGTTAATGCATGAGAACATTCTGAACAGGGAAGGCTTGACGGTAATGTTCTGCTGCACAGGATCCCAGCAAATCTCTGGCCTCACTCTCTAAAGGGATGCTGGTTTCCATTTCTCTTGATGGCAACTGGGTTACTCTTCCAAAATAATCACAGCCATCATTTGAGAGTGTTGAAATTTAAGCAAAGCTGTTCTGAGGTGATGCTGGGTGGTGTTCTCAGCACAGGGAACTTTTGTTGCCAGTAGCTTTAAAGTACAACCTGTTCTCACAGGCAAGGTAGGAAGGCACCTTTCTGATGCCAGAGCCTCTTTGTGTCTAAAATCACTTCTTGCCAATCGAGAAGGCATTAATTGTGCAAAAATGGATTGGGGGTGGGTGGAGTTTTTATTGGCTGTGGAAGTAGGAGCCAAAGAGCCACTTGATCCCAATCTCTCTTTAAAAAAAATTAACAATGGAGTCAGACTGGGAGGGGAAAGTTTCAAATCCCAAACTTTAAATCTATCAACGTTTTATGCAACTTGAAGACAGGAATGCATAAGGCAAGATGTGTTAAAACCTCCTACTACTCCACAGCTATATTCTGCCTGTATTCTCTGGGTCACTCCTGTGAGTTCTCTTTTTGAAACAAATAATGAAAAGTGAAATTTACAGATCAGCACAGGCTTTTTTCCTGTCACCTAATCATGTTTGTTCCATGGGAGATTATCAGTAACTTCTTCCAACATTTAATTTCACACAGGTATTTTACACAGGTGGAAAGTCAAGCACATGAAAGTGGAAAACTCCTGTAGGCAGGTTGTCAAACTTCATTTGGCTTCCTTGAGAGTGTGTACTAATGCAAGTACTGCGTGCACAAAAGATCTGCTTTTTATTCATATTATTTTATTCTTTAGGTAAAATAGTTGTGAACACAAGTTGCTTTGGTTCCGTGCCCTGACTGGCTAATAATCCCTTCTTTTGATGGAAAGGACTGGCAGAACACTTGTTGCTCTGATGGATGGCAGTGAGGTTGTATATTTTTTGTAGCAGCTCAACCATTTCACTCTTCACTCTGCTTCCTGGATGGGATCCTGCTGCATCTGCCCACCTGGAGCCTGGCTGATGGTCATCCCAGACCTGGCAGGGTACACGTGGGAGGTGATGATCTGTACTCTGAAAAGTGTTGCCTAAACCTTGTTTTGTCCACG
Source organism: Rhagologus leucostigma (assembly GCA_013397725.1). Taxonomy (NCBI): domain Eukaryota; kingdom Metazoa; phylum Chordata; class Aves; order Passeriformes; genus Rhagologus; species Rhagologus leucostigma. The sequence goes on from VZTD01001941.1 coordinate 872,893, forward strand.
AAGCTTCGAGTGTGGAGCTGTTAGAACCCCAGCCCACTCAGAGCTAATGCTTGCAGAATGCATGACCAAGGAATTAAACTGGGTGGAGTCATTCCAAAATTTGGATTTGGGGCCTGTCTGCTCCTAATGCAGCAGCTTTGGGTGTTTGCTTGGAAGTGCTCCCAGCATGGATGATGCTCTCCTGACCTGATCTGACTTTTCTTTCTCGATGCTTGGGTGCTGTGCCCAAATCTGTCTGCAGAGCTCTGCAGTGCAGAACTCCGGTGTGCAATGAACCTGAAACAAGTCAGCTCCTGTCAGGAGATGGCACGGAGATGATCAGCTCCTGTGTGCCCTGGGGGAGGGAGGAGGGACAGACAAACAGAGTAAACAGTTGTGTTTCTTCCCCAGGACTGTCCTGTGTCCTGAAGCTGCCAGCTGCAGTTTGGAGGCCAGAGGAATAGGGCGGGGTATTTTCTTCCAACCAGATGAATTTGTGCTGTGAAAATGAGGAGTTAGTTCAGTTTCTCTGGGAATAGCATTTAAGGTGTTAAAATGTCCCACCCATCAGTAATGAAGAGCTGCTCAAGAACAAGCAAATACAGAGATGGAGCCTGCAGAGCACACTGCCTTTGCAGCTCTTCTTTTTCCTTGAAGAATGAGAGTCTGGGCATGTTTTTGTCGCATTTATCATTTGGTCGTGGTGTCAGTCATTTGTGTTGCCCTCTCATGGAGACCTAAACTAGCCAAGTGTCAGGTTTTGTTGTCCATCTCGATTACTGTTTTGTTATTTCACTTGTGCTTGTTTGTTTCTGCCCGTCAAAAGGTAAAAAAAAGTAAATTAAACACTGTAGCAGAAATAGCTGCAGCATCAGTATTCTCCAATAGGAAGATGTCAGCCTGTAATGAGTGCTTTTCACTGAGCTCAGCCTGTTTCTGCTGCTCCTGACAAGCTGTCATATCTTCATGCTGGGTAATGTGATCTTCCAGGAATGTTTATCTTCCATTTCTGCATTTGTAGTGGAGCTGAGCTGGGGGTGCTGGGAATGTGCCTCCAGTGCCCTGCTGTTGTTCGGGACGAGGCGCTGCCCCTGTGCTGCTGAAGGGAACAAACCAGACCAGCAGAGCAGCCGTGCAGAGCTCCCTCGCTTTTCCCTGGGTGAGGGTCCCAGCGCTGTGAATTCATCCTGTGGACTTTATGTTTTTAAGTGCGTGTGTTGTGCATTTCTCTGGATTGTGATGGATATTATTCTAATAACTTCCTGAAGTGTCCTTCCCCTTTCCATCGGTTTGATGCCTTCTGTCTGCATACTTGGCTAGCAGCAATCTTATATTTTCTTTTATGTTTTGGGGCAACCTGGTCAGGGCTTTACTCTGAGAAAATGAGCTTTGCTGGCCACTGTCATGGGTGGATACTGTGGGTCAGCCCTGGCAACACCATGGGTGGACATCTGGAAGGAACAGCACTGATGGCAGTTTCTCTAGTGACCTACAACCCTCTTTCATCTCAGTGCCAGCAGCTGCTTCCCCATCACCCTCCAGACAGCACCTCGCTCTGCCTTCTTCCCAAGGACTGAGCCCACCAGTGATTAGTGTGGTTCAGTCTCTGCTATGGCATTTTTTGGCCTTCTCCCAGCACTGGAAGGACACCAAATGGCAGCAGTACTGCTGAGACCTTCCCTAGAGTAAAGACTTATAGTGGGAAATGAATTTTCTAGTTGCTTCTAACGTCTTGAGAGCTATTGGCTGCCTGGTTTTTAACCTGTGTTCCTGGATTATTGCAGGCTATTGTATTTGAATGCATAGCTGAAGTTAAATTGCCAAAAAGGAATCTCTTCTGGCGGGTGTTAATTTGTGCAAGGACAGTGTGACGCAGTGTGCTGACCCTGTCTGAGACCCGTGCAATACATCAAGGCTCGGATCCTGGCACTCCAGTACTCCTGCCAGTACAGAATTAGCCCTCGTTGTGTCAGTGCCGACTTCTCTGCTAACCAAGCTTTTAATATTATCTACAAGGATCTCTCCAGAGAAACTTGATGCAAGTCTTCCTTGCTGGCAGTAATTCCTCTGCCTCTACTCATTTGCTGCCACAGAATGATGGAAGCACTGGTTGAAACGATATCTGGAGGTCTCTGGCCTGACCTCCTGCTTGAAGTGGGACTGTCTCCAGCATGTGAGTGATCACCTCAGCCATGGCTTTGTCTGGCCAAGTCTTGAACACGCCGGGGATGGAGCAGGGTCTCACACCAGATCAGCTTTTGCTTGCTTTTGCTTGGGAGTTGTACCTAGTGAACCACCTTGGAGAATGGGTTATGCATTTCGGTTGGAATGACCTCATCCTGCAGGTTTGAAAACATTTAAGTGAGCTGTTGGGAAATGTCCCAGTAGGGTTAATGTAATGTGTAATGGATCCGAATCCTTCTGTCTTTTCCGTGCTAACATGGGAAACGTGAGCAGACCCCCGTGCTGTTGCTGCAGGAAAAGGCAGGGATCCTGTTAGGTGGTTTTCTCATGTTTGCATGGGGAATTGCAGGTGAAACAGTGCCTGTAGGACATGTCCTGTTGCTGCAATGAGCTCACGGGTGTTTTCCCGTGGGGATTAGCTGTGGTGTTTGTCAGGAGGCACAGGATGAGCACCCCTTAGCATCCTTTGCCCCAAGGCCGAGTGTGGGATTGATGCTGCCCAGACTGAGGCCACACATGCACAAGGCACACAGTTGCCTTTAATCCACCCTCCTCAGCCCCTCACCACAGGTTTTTCCCAGAGTCTGCTGCATTTATTTCAGAAAAACTCCCAGGCCATGAGATGAGTGTGTGCACGTCTGAGTTACCCATCACAGTCCTGCATGTTAAAGGGAGCAGAACAGCTCTCTACATCTGAGGAGTAAACTTGCCTTCCGACATGCCACGAGCTTCTGGACACAGTGGGTGTCCAGGGATGGCACGTAGTCAGGCCAGACCAGAGGCCTGCTGCTGTGTCTGGGCTGGGCTGGATTTCTTCAGACAGAACTGTGGATTGCAACACCCTCGTGCTTGCTCCGGCCAGGAAGCCTTGCTTGGAAGGGAAATGGCTGAGATGGAAAGAGCTGCTGAGGAGGTGGAAGCTTCCCTAGCCAAGGCCTCTCTGCTAGACTCAGCTCTGGATCCCTGGACTGTGCATCCCCTCGTGCAACAGGGAGATTCAGGAATTATGCGAATGCTTCAAGGACACTGAAAAGGAGAGCTCCTGTGGTCTGGTCCTGATCTTGGCACTGCCTTCTGCTCTGGAGATTCATGTTGTGTTCTTCCTGTTGGGGTGCAAACCAATCCTTGTGTAGGATGAGTCTGATGTTGTGGAGCGAGCAGCAGTGTCCTTGGGTGGGTTACAAATTCTCACTTGCCAAGGGGCCCTTTGGTATCCTGCGCATCTGAACTGCTCCTGCCTTTTGTTTCCATGCCAGAAAGGGCAGCCAAAAGGGCTGGGAGCATGGACTTCTGCGTGCTCTGGTTATTTGAAGATGAGGGTCCTTGCTGAGGAATCACAGAAATGTGGGGATCACTGTTGTCAGCTGCTCCCCACGTGCTTGCTCCGGTCCAAAGTGCAGAGGTCAGGTTTGGGGTTGTATGGCTGGAGGGTCCTGGAGCAGCAGCTGTAAAGGGCTTCAGGGGTGTCAGCTACAGGCTGACATTGGCTGACAGCTCTTTTGTTACCACCAGTTTATCCACGCACCACTTACTCTTGCTGAGGTCTGTCTTTGTGTGCCGCACGGGGAGGAGCTGTAGCGGCATTGCTGCCACAAGCTGAGCTCTGCTCGTTCCATGGTTCAGTTGTGTTGGTGTTCCTTGCTGGGAAAATCACATGGCTGATGCTGAATCTCTCCCTTCCCTCATGCTGTTCCTCCTTGATGAAGCTTACAGCCACTGCTTATGGTTTGCTTTGGTTTTTCTGCTGTTGTTTTCCAAGTGTCTGCAATAAAATCTCTGGTGAAGGATGCTGATTAGCTTTTCTCTGAGCTGGATGTGGAATCACTACTCAGACATTGGTCTCCTCAGATCCCCACAGCTTGTAGTTTTGAGATGTGATATGCCAACATAGATTTATCTGGGAAACTTCTGGGAGAGAGGAACAGATGTGGGGAAGTATCACTGTGGGAGAGACAGCAGGGCTTTGTCCCCAGCAGTCCCAGGACCTGTATAGATCTGCTTGTCAGAACTCCTTACAGCATCTCCTTGCTCCAAACTGCTGACAGGGATGATGTGCAGAAAGGTGTCCCTGCTGCCGTGGTGGGGAGGAGCACGTGAAGGAGAACACTCAGGATGTTAGATACTGCCTAGTGCTTCAAGAAGAAAGGCCAGCTTTGAAAGAGGCCTTGTGCCTGCTGAATATACCAACTGCTTCCAGGGATTAGGGGTCAAAACCCCAGAGCAGAGGTTTTCTGGCTTGTGGGAGCTGAGACTTTCCTTGACGTGGCAGTGATCCTCATCTGCAGCAGGATGCCGGAGGGTACTCGGCTCAACGTGCAGACAAAAGAAAGGCTGGAGACGTCGTGCTTGGGCTGGTCCTGGTGTCCAGGGATAGGGAGGGATGTCTGTTTGCAGATAATGGTTTTCTCTGCCCCTTCCTCGCAGTTGCGTCAGCGAAGATGGCCAGGGAGAGTGTTTACAAGCGTGTCCTTGCTGAGCACTGCTCTGTGCCAGCAGCTCAGTCCTCGTGGATGACGTGTTCTCTGGGCCTTTGTCATCGCAGCAACTAAAGCTGAGCTCACTGCCCTGGGTCTGACCTGGGCTTACAGCACTTCACCCTCATCACCACCTTCGAGGCAGCCCGTGGTGGGGACCCTGCTGTTTGAACACAGGGCAGATGGGAGGCTGCTCCTGTTTGGATCTTTCCTGGTAACATTAAAGCTCTGAGAGGGATTTTTGGAGCTGGAGAAGAGTCGTTGTTCCTCCATTGCCACCTCGCTAGCCATTCTGATTCCTGGGAGAGGGAGCTGTGGTGGCACAGGGATGCTGAGGCCTCTGCTCCCATGTCCCAGCAGGGCAGGGCTTTGCTGAGCAGCTGCCTGTGTGCCCAGAGACAAGGAGCTTGGCACAGCTGCAGAATTGTATCAGCTGGGGACATGAGGATGTATCTGTCCCAGGGCTGGACCAGAGGCTGTCCTGATGATTTGGGAAGTGACTGAGAGGCGAAGGAGAAGTTCTGCTCTGATACTTGCGCTCTTGAGGACTCTGATCATCTCCCTTCAGAGCAGGAAAAGTTTCCTTGGCACGGGGTGGGGGGAATGTGGTGGAAAGTAAGTGCTCCACTTGTTTTACACCCCTCGGGAAGGGTGTGTCCCACATCAGGTGTCTGTAATGTCACCACATGCACTGTCTTGTCAGCTCTGAGCCTTCTGTTGCCCTGCAGAACAGCTCTAGTCAGCTCCTGGTATGTGGAGATGGTTTGTCAGTATTTCTCGGAAGACGCCACGTCTCGAACTTGCCCTTCTCATCATGCCAAGCTCTGCCCCACTTCCCTCTTTTCCCAGGTTTATGGCTGGCAGTGGATTTCTTTGCAGTGGAAGGATGATTCCAGCAGAGCTGGGCTGAGCAGATGTTTTGTGGGGTAGTGGGAGTGAACACGCTCACGCTGGGTAAGGACAGGACAGGGCTGCAGGGTGTAAACAGAGCACTTTTACAGCAGCCTTCTGTGTTCCATCAAAAGTTCCTGGAAAGGTGAAGGCGGGAGCTGGCTTTCACCACCTCTCACTGAAAGAATAAAAAGCTTTAACATTGTGCAGGTCCAGCCTCCTTAGTGGGGTTGTCCTGTGTTCCTCAGCTGTGTCTGTGTTTAGCCCGAGGCCACTCAGGAATGTCCTGGTCCTGTGTGATGAGATGTTGGTGCTCACAGGACCACCAGCTCCTGCTGGAACCTTCCTGGGAAAAGGCAGGTGGAGGTCCTGCCATAGCACAGGAGGCAAGGAGTGTAAGGCCCATGGAGCAGAGCCCCTGGGGAGGGCCAGGACCTTTTCTGGACCTGTTGTGCTGCTGCTGCAGGACAGACCTGGCAGAAGCAGCTCTTGGGTGCTGTTTCATGATGTTCCTTGTTCTTACTTGAATGTGTGTTCCCATCTCACTGTTGGTAACTGGGGCAGTTCTCTGGTCACAGGTCTGGTGCAGGTCCCTTGACATTTGCACAGTGGGATTTTGTCACTTTTCTTCTGCAGGAGCCTTGTGCTGGGTACAGAGGAGGATCCCCTCAGGTGTTCGAGGCCATCAGACTGTCTTGAGCTGTTTGTGTAGTGGCCTTCACCTCAGTGTCACCATAATCACAAGTGTTCACTCATTTATTTCTCCCAGTGCCACCTGGCTTGGGGTCAGCAAAAGGCAACTTCTGTATCCCAATGTGATCAGCTCACCAGTTCATCACCCACAAATTCCTGATTCCTGCTCAGCATAGTAGGTTATTTTTAAGCACTGCAAGGAAAAAAAAAATTGGAAACTCTTTCAAGTCATTATTCTGTGCTTTGTGAGTTCACCTCTTATCTCTTGGAATGCATTTGGAATACTTCTGGGATTCACATTATCGTAGAGATGCCTTAAACCCAGCGAATTTGGCCTGCATTGGGATAAACAAGCTTTTGTGCCTAAATTTGTGTGTGGAATTTAGTATGTGCTAATGGGCCTTCATCTGTTAATTGGAAGGATCTTTTCCAAGGCCAAACAGAATCTGTTGGAGAAACTCTCACGGTGCCAAGTCTGGCCTGAGCTGGGTCCTGCTCCCTTCTGCTCCCTCGCCGTTTAGGAACCTGCTCGTGCTGCGCAAAGCTGTCCTGTGCACAACCAAAACAGGGCCTGTTGATGTTATTCCTGGTCCTTTGAGAAGATGACTTAGTGGTCACATGTGCTGCTATGAGGTCATTAGGAAGTCTCTCAAGTACCCAATTTGAGAAGCAGTGATGCTATTGCAGAAGTATGCTCCCTCTGCGATGTGAGATGCAAAAACTCTCCGAAGTACTGGAGTTTGCAATAGCTCTGAGTGGGATCTGTTATTGTGCATATTTGGGCTCGTTCCAGTAAAAAAAAAAAAGCCTGTTTTCTGCTTTGCTTTATCCCTCGATTGATTAGTGGATGTGTACTGTGGGATCAAGTTACATCTCAGAGGGCATCCAGCAGAGAGCCTTTTTCTGTGCTGAACTGCTCAAGTGAGTCTGACTGCAAGGTCAGCAGTTTTCCAGCAGTGTTTTGTGCCTCCACAGCAATGTCCTTCCCCAGGGAAAGGAGCTGCTCAGATCTGTTTGTGGGTTGAGCCGTTGCTCTTCCCAACACCATAGGGAAATCAGGGGCTTTTTCTAGACCCTTGATGTTGTTTCTGTGATATGCGTCTGCTTTGATGCTTTTATTGATGCCACTCCTGGACTCCCTGTTCCTGAATGTCCAGCGTTTCCTGCTGCCACAAACTGCCCTGTGTCTTGCAAAGGGAATTGTTTGGTCCCAGTTTACGCCGGGGGCCTGTATCCAGCTTGGTTCCCATGTACCATTACGTTCTCAGGGCAGGCATCTTTGTTTTGGGAGGAGAGTGCCTTGGAAGGGCATTATCAGAATGAGCAACACCCTTTTGGAGCAGGCAGAAAGGGATCTGCTGTCTTCCCACATCCACCCTACTGCTGGTCATGTCCCAAACCATTTACGAGCCTTAGGGACTATCCCATCCCTCTGTGCTGATTAACTAGTGCGCGGAAAAATTACCATGGGGGCAAAAAAGAAAATAGTTTTCTGTTCTCAGAACAGAGGTGAATTGTGTGGCTGGGATGGGGTAGGGAGGCAGGGAGGAAAACGAGAGCAAGGTGGCATCTGAGTGCATGTCTGACCACATCTTGCAGCTCCCAGCTGTATTTTCCGGCTGGGACTTAGTGTGGGCACAGTGTGCTTCATGTCTGCTTCCCTTTTTCCTTTGGGATACCCAAAATACCTGCTGCTTCCTTTGAGGCTTTGCTGTGATTGCTGCTGGAAGCTGGTGTAGCCTGTGGGGTTCTGCAGGACGGGCTGAATGGCTGCTGTCCCCTCTCTTCACCCTCCTGCTGCGGAGTCCCCGTGAGTCCTGTACAATGCTGGCATCGCTTCCCAACCCGGCTCTGCTGTCCCAGCCCTGCACCGCTGGCCCTGGGAGGAGTCTGAGCCCTGCCAGGTGTGTGAGTGAGACATTGCAGCCCTTCCCCTGCTGAGCAGCTCCCTCGCAGGAGGCAGGCTGGCACCTGCATTTCCCAGCAGGCAGGGTCAGCACATTCCTTCTGCTCTTCCGTCTCCCTGTGCTGCCGTGGATCCTGCTGGGGTTGTATCCCAGCCCTCAGATGTTCCTCTCAAACCCCAGTGCCCTTGTCACCCAGGTGAGTGTGGCCCCATCCTGCTGTGCCCTCTGGGTCTCTCCAGTGGCCAGGGCAGCAGAGCCCACGTGGGCAGGGACGGCAGCGGGTGCTGGGGGTGGAAGGGTTTTGCAGGGCTGTGCAGCCCAAGAGTGGTTTCGTAGCCCCTCTGGCAGGTTTGGGTGGTCTCACAGAGTGTCACAACCTGCTGGCCCTGTGTCCTGCTGCAGTCCTGCTTGTCCTGCCACCATGGAGCCACCTGCCCGTGATGTTCCCACTGTCACCCTTGGTAATTATCTCCCCCGAAGTGTCACAGCCTGGTTTGAGTTCTGTATTTTCCCTCAATTTCTGTGTTTTTAGAGGAAGGGTACTGCCTGTGATGTGCCGTTCTCAGACAGCTGCGTGGGTGACCTCCACCCCTGTGGGGCCCTGACCTGAGGAAAGCAGTGGGGTGAGCTGTTGTGGTGAACATGCAGAGAGCCCTGGTGTCACAGCTGGGCTCTCCCTCTTCCAGGAAAGACTTTGGAAGCTGAAGTCCAAACGTCTGAGAAGTGCCCAGGGTTATAATAATTCTGTTGGCTAGGCTTGCTAATAAATGACTAGTTCTGTCTCTGCTTTTTACCTTTCCCCGTGGATGGCAGAGGCTGGTGAAGATGAAGGCGAGGAGCGGTGATGTTCCTGCCGGGATTCTCCCGGCGAGCGCAGGCAGCTGCTTTAAACCAGAAGGTGCAGGCTGGCTCTGCGGTGCCTGGCCTGCCCCTGGGACTACACAGGCCCTGCTTCCTGAGCAGGAGAGCAGCTTTATGTTGTGGTTTTACTAAATGAATTCAAAGCTTGGCCTTCCTCCAGGCAAAGTCTGGGCCAGGTGCCAGCGGAGCAGCCCCCAGGGAGAGCACTGGAGCAAGGAGGGGCCAACAGCAGGGAAGAGCAGAGGAATCCAAGAAGGCAGATTTGCCTAGAAAACAGCTCTGTTTCCATCTGCTGGGTCGGGAGTTGCTATAGGAACTGGGATGATAGAGGCAGGGCCATCTCCTGGGCCTGTCTGTGTGTGAGGAGGGAGGGAGGAGGGAGGAGTTTCTCAAGTTTGAACATATCATGTGTGTGCTGGTGGAAAGTTGCGAGGAATGTCGAAACTACAGCCTGGCTCAACCTGTGCAGTTCCAGAGAGGCATGGCAGTTGTTCCCTGTGCTCGGCAGGCCCTGGCAGAGGCAGGTAGGGTCCTTCCAGCTTAACCTGGCTCTCAGCTTGGGATCAGCTCTCTCCCTTCTCTCCCCTCGTGCTTCTCTCCTTGGATAAAGCCTTTGGAGTCTTGCTGGGAGGGATTTGTGGAGGTGGCGGTGCCGGGAGGCGAAGGCTTTGCTCCCTGGGCTGGTAGGGAGAGGGTGGCTCTTTGCACCCCCGTTTTCCCTCCTGCAGCTCTGGGAGGGTTTGCAAACCGTGCGTATTCCCTCAGGGATGTGTGCCTGGGCACCTCTGGGACCTGCAGGGTGTTCTGTGGGCACAAACGCGATGCTGGCTGTGGGGTTCTGGGCAGAAGTGGTTTCTGGGGCTCTCAGGGAGCATGTGCAGTGTTTGAGCTCTGAGGTGCTGCTGAGATGTGCCAGGGCTGAGGCTGGGACAGATGTGCAGAAACGAACTGGCAGAGAGTGCCTTGTGGGCAGTGGGAAAGTGGGGGAATGTGCTCCTGTCCCCTGAGCCCCAGCAGCTCCTGCCCCACACGAGTTCTGTGGGTGTGCATTGCCTGTGTTCACTCACCTCATCTCCCGAGGAGAGGCAGACCCTGTCCCCTCCTGAAGCACCTACTGCAATTTCCGTCACCATCAAACTTTCTCAGGCTCCCATTTACCCTGAAACATGGGAGTATGAATATGCAGGAAGGTGCTCCTGAGAATCCTCGTTGTTAGGGTTGACCATGGGGCTCTCTGGTAGCAGCCCCTCCAGATAAAATCTGATTTATTTCCTCAGTAAACCCATTTTCTCAGGTGCTGAGAACTTTCCAAAATAGCTGTGTTTCCACCAAGAGCGTTCCAGGGTCGCTCACTGCTCCGCAGGTATTTCTTTAATAGATTTGGCTGAAATTTCATCTGCTCTTTTTGTGTCACAGAGGATAATCTCTCAAAAAAAGAAAAAGGTGGGTAGTGTTGTTTCTCTTTTTGAGAAGCTGCACAATAAGCTGCTGAAAACTGAAATGTGATCTCTATCCACAGAGGCAGAGCTTGCCAAACTGGCTGGGATCACAGCCCACCTACTCGGGCACCCATCTTATCACAGGCACAGGAAAGCCCCAGAGCCTGAGTGCAGCCAGCTGTGGAATAACCTGCCCGTGTAGGAGATAACTTTCTGGTCACATTAATTACTGGTTTGCTTACGCCTGGCTAGAGGAAAATTTATCTCCAGCATGCTCTCTTTGACTCCATTAATGGAATCGCAGATGTTCTTATTATGGAGATCTACTTCCAATGTTTTATTGAATTACTCCCACGTTGCTCTGTGGCAATATGTCCCAGAGGCTCAATGCACATGGTATGCTGCGAAATTTCATTTCCTCAGTTTTAATTTGTTGTTTTTTAATTTCAGTTCATTTTCAATATGGAAAAGAGGTAAATGGGGTCCTTTTCTTTTTTCGGTTTAGGCATCATTGTTTTACATGTTTCTTTTTTCCCCCTCTCGTCTCTCCTGCTTCTCTTGCCTTTGCCTCAAACAAAAATACCAGGATTTTCCTACTGCTACCTGCCTTATGTGTAATTGCTAAATCTTATTACATCTCTGTGGGCTTCTGTTTTTTGTTCTGTCTTGAGAAAATTCAATCAGAATTGGTCATTCTGCCTTGCCCAAGCTGTGAAATGCTGCTCGAGTTTTTTCCGCCTTCTTGGCTTCTCCTTTGTTTATAAGCAGAACATTTGCTTTGATTGCTTGAAATACATCGTGGTAAGCAAAGATCTTCTCTGAGCTGTCTCTAGTCATGGTGGGTATTTTGCTGGAATGTTTAATTAATGGCGACTTCATCTCTGTACATGGGAAGTTAAAATTTATCTTGCAGAGCTGTACTGGTAAATAGTAAACCCAGCGGAACATGGTTGGACCTGCCTGGAAATCCTCACTGGAGTCTCCAGGCTCGGTGCTGTGGTTTCAGGTGATGTGTGAGTGTTGCCACTCACTGCTCCCATCTCTGCCAGGCACTTCATAAATTAAACTTTAAAACCACTTTGGGTCGTAAACAAAGTTTGCTCAAGCCAAATGCAACAGCTGTGTGTACCCAGACTCGGCTGCCTTGGCTGGAGGTTGTGCTCAGCCCCTGGAGAAGTGGTCCCCACTGAGGTCACAGCCTGTATTGTCCCCTCTGGCTCCTGGGGTGCTGTGGGAGGGCTGGAGCGCTTCCCACTCGCTGCATTTTGGTATTTGGAGTTATTGCAATCTGTGGAATGCAGTGAGGGATGATAAGTTATGCTTCTTTCTGATATTGGAAAAGCTTCTTCAAGTCTGGTATCTTCCTGTGGCTGTAGGGCATGGCTCTTGACTTTTATTAACATTTTTTGGTGACACTGGAGCAGAGCCCATAGTGCCTCTCCAGCAAAGGGGCTCTGTGCCAGCTACAGGTGCTCTGAGTTTTATTTTCACAAATATGAAGAGAAATTGCAAAGCTCATAAAATGTAGCTTTTGATAATATCGGCATTTCCGTGGCGGTTTGATGAAGACTAGATGGGCAGTTTGATTAGCAGATGTTCCAAAATCCTGTTTCTGGTTCGATTTTCACTGAACTGTCTCTTGGAGCTTGGCTTCCACCCTTGTTGGGACAAGAAGTTCTCAGGTACTACTGCAGCTCTATGCAACGGTTTGCTTCTCTTCTGGTTTTGCAAAGAGTTTGCCCCAGTAATCATATTTTAGCTTTTAAATAGGCTCAACTATGAGCAATTAGCAAAACAAAGGTTGTAGATAAGGACCTGTTGCTGTAAAGTCGGTATTTTTGAAGGTAGGCAGTTGATAAGGAAAGCTAAAGATAACTGAAAAAAGCGCAGCAAATAGATCATGGGGCGGTGAGAAATATTTTAAAATCTTTATAACAAAATAAATTTCATCAGCGGTGATTATATTGTTGGGAAAGGTTAAACCTAAGTGATTGCTGGTAACAATGCAGAGAAGTAAAACATTTCTTTTCCATTTTTGTGGAGAAGCTGGATGATGTTCTCTCAGAATATCTCCCATTGCACTGGTAACCAGGGAGGGTGTTAAACCCAAGATAACATTTCAAAGTCTTTTGAAACTTGAGCAACACTGGAACTTGTTTGTTTAAAACAATTTGGCAAAGCAGCTTTCTGAATCCTGGCTGCCAATTTGTAATAAATCTGGGAAGACCAAAGGAGTTCCAGAAGTTTGGGAAAAGATAGATGTTGTAGCAGTGTTTTAAAACAGAGAAGGGAGCAGGTAACCAGCGGGCAGTGGAGACCAACCTCTGTCACATTAAAGAAGGAACGTGCTCAGCGATCCCTGTGCTCTGATGGAAAGCAGATCATGTCCAAAAAATCTTCACAGTGTGGGTTTAATGAGATTCCTGCACTGGTTGCCAAAAGTAGCTGCATTGACATCATATACCTGGATCCTGAGGGATCCAATCCTGCTGTCGACCAAAGGCTGCTGCTCCCAGGAGGCAGAAGAGGCTTTGCTTTGGGAGCAGGAGTGTGTGGGATCCCCTGGGCGGGGATTGACCCCTGGCATGTCCTTTATGCTTTCCTAGATGCCTCAGCCCTGCTGGTGGCTGGTGGGCTCTGAGCTGAGGAACACCCACCTGAGCAGCTTTGGTGGGCTCTGATCCTTGTCCCCCGTGCCAGGGTGGCAGAGTCTGTCTCCCTGTCGCTGGTCAGCACCGAGCTGAACGAGCTGATTTAGAAAGTGCCACCTGATACCCCTCAAATATAGTTACCAGTGGGAATGTGATCCCTGCGCTCCGTAGGCAGAGGGCTGAGGAGTCGTGCTCCTGCCATGCTCTGACATCAGTAGGGGACAAGCTCAGTTATTCCCAAGTTTCTCTGTGAACAAGCCAGAGGGAGTCATGGCAAAATCTGACTAGAGCTGTCCCGCTGCCTGGAGGGAGCCTCTGTCTCACCAGGGAGAAACTTGGGAGAGAATATTAAGTAAATTAGTACTGAAACTTGGCTTCCCTGAGCAGCCTGAAGGAGCCAGGGTGGTTTAGTTGGGACAAGAAGAAGCTCTGGGATACCCAGGAGCAGATTATCAAGGAGGTGCATGGCAGGAGGACTGACAGTGATTGTCAGCTGAAATAACAGGAGGTTCTGCCCTGGCACAAAGAGGGAGAAAGTTTTGCCTCTGCAGACAGTCAAGCAGTGGGAGACGTTGTCCACAGAGGTGGAGGGAGCCTCCATCCTCGGGGGCTTTTAAGACACAGCTGGACAAAGCCCTGCACAGGCTGCTCTGAAATTGGTGCTAACCCTGCTTGGAGCAGGAGGTGGGATTAGATGCTCTCCTGGGGATCTCCTCCAGCCCAAATAATTCTGCGGCTCAGGAACCTGATCTCCTTCTGAGTGCAAGTTTGAGCACAGTTAAGTAAAAGGTTATGGTGGAGCCCCCTGAGAACGAGGAGGGAGGAACGTGGTTTCGATTGAGTGCTCTTAATACCCCATCTGTCATCTCTGTGGTTAACATGTCGTGGGGATGGTTGCTATGTGAGACTTTGCAGTGGAAGATTGTAGGTCTTGAGAGGACTATTGCTGACTTGTAGCTGATATATTTTAAGGATTGTTTAAAAAAAAAAAAAAGGAAAAAAGCTGGAGAGAGATGCCACAGTGTTAAGGAACAGTGAAAATGTCACTGTGCTGGGTGCTCTTTGGGCCTGTCAGGGTGGGAAGGAAGCTCTGGAAAGGGACACTAAGGGACACCGCTGCTTGGGCAGGCAGAAGGGAGGTACTTGGAACTGCTGGTTTGTGCACAATCTTGTTTTCCTGCCACTTTTGTCCTACAGAAACAGCGACACTGGAGCCTGCAGTTGGGAACTGGGAACTGGAGCCTCTGCAGCTGAGCGGACCTGTATTTTGGAGGGTGTGCTGGAGGCTCCCCTGCCCCTGCTCTGGGTAGGGGGCCCCTGGGGAATGGCCATGTCCTGAGCAGGGGCCCTAGCAGGTCTGGCTGGGTTGTGGGAAGCGTTTCCAGGTTCCTCAGTTGAGATGAGCACAGAGTTCCCGTGCCTGGGTTGGTGGGGAAGCTTTGGTTTTGGTTCAGCTGAGCTAAGCCCCACCATTGTGGTGCAGTGAATTTGCATTTCCTTGTCTTTGGCTTTGTCTTTCTAATGGTTTCTAATCTTGGCCTTGTTACTTGGATGGATTAAATTACATTTAATGCATGTTCATTTATCCTCGAGTCTGGTTTTGTGACAGAAGTGCTCTGGGCAGTTTCACAACCTGAGGACACCCCACTCCTGTAGGACTGGCTGACAGGCAGTGGGAAAAAGCTGGAGGATTTATGGGTCTTGTGCAAAAACACCAGCACTTCTCTGGGCTGCAGGTGAGGCACTGCCTCATGTTTGAGTCCATGTGCTGAAGCTCCTCCCAGTGTTAAATGCTGTGGCGTGGGTGACTGGAATGCTGTTTTTCTCCTGAAACCTAGCAGGAGTGAGGTGTCACTGTTTTCATAATAACCCCACTCAGCTGTTTGACTACAACGTGGAAAATGAGGCCCAAACCCTCCTGAGCCCCAGGGCAGGCCTATCCCCCACCTCTCAAGAGAGTGACCACAAAGTACACCCGGACCTCGATTCTTTCTTCTGCCACTGCCTCAGACCCAGCTCTGTGGTGTCCCTGTCCCCACCCCAAGTGCCACTCCTGAATGTCGTCCTTTTAGACCCACTTGTTCTTCATTTGTGTCTCTTGTGGTGATGATGGGTCTCCTAATGCCACCTCAAAGATGATGCTGGAGCCTATTCCTGTCTCAGTTTCCCTGTTCCTGTGATTTACTTCTCACATGTATCTTGATTAACCCAACCCTTTCACCTAAAATCTGTTTGCTTTTATCTGTCCAGCCTTGTTGCTGCTCTGGACATCACTTTGAGGTGTCACTGTTTCTGCCCAGTGTCCCCCACCGCGTTCCTAACATTGCAATGGGTTTTTCCTCTTTCTGACCACCTCTGTTGGTGCTTAAATCCAAAATCTCCCGTTGCAGCCTTGCGCTTCATGTCAGATTCTTGCTGGCCCTGCCCAGCTCCCCTGTTACTCTGGCACGACGATTTTTGGTGTCACTGTTGGCACTTGTTCAGGTGTCACCAACCTGTCACATAGGGACGTCTCCCCTTGCTGCCTGGTTGATTGAATCCAGGAGGAGAGAGACCACACTCTGAGTTCACCTGAGGGGAAATTTGTTGCCTTCTTTTCACAGGGCTCCTGCACGAGCAGTGTGGCTTGGTCCATCCTTCACCCTCCAGCAGCTCTGCTGGAGTGGGTGGCCATGTTCTCTGGCCAGCAGCCCTGCTCTGTTTTTTCAGCCTTGTGCCAGTATTTGCATTGCAAACTAAGCAGAACATTTTAAAAAGTGATCAGAATTCTTTCTGCTAAGCGTTTTCATCACCAAATTCTCTTTGGTCCAAGCCGGAGCTGCGTGGGCTGCGTGTGCTCCAGGGGAAGACTGCTGGGGCTGGGGTCTCTCAGATTAACTCTGAGGCAAAGAGAAATGCTCTACCATTGTTTTGGAGCCAGAAAAATGGAAATCACACTTCCCAGCCTCTTATTTCTTCAAACATCAGATATTGCCCCAGTTGTTATCTTTGCTGCTTGCTCCTTGAATTCCTTTAGGGATGCTAGGAGATGCCATCCTGATTGTTCCTGGACCTCTTCTGGGGATGCCTTGATTTGGGATAGATCCTCCTGTCCTGCGCAGAGCTCTGTGTGTGATACACTCTGTGTCTTGCCCACGACCCTGGAGTTTCTTGGCGTGGCTCTGGGCACCTGGAATGGGATTCCTGCAGCAAACCCTCAGGTCCCACTCCGGGGTAATGATCTGCAAAGGAACCAGTTAAAACAAATGCCTGTTTCAGTTGGGATCTAGAGAGGCTTGCAAACATGCCAGACCTCCGTAATGGATCTCTGGAGGGAGAACAGTACCTGGAGGAGCTCCAAGTCCCACCTTCTTCATGCACATCACTAAAGAACAGCTCCCTCCTGTGCTCGCCGAGCCTTTGCTGTGCCGGGGACAGCGCTGGGTCGCAGCCAGCTGCTTCTCTGTGGAGGCATGGACTGGCTTTTCAGGCATGGTATCTGCGGGTTTATTGGGGAAAAGTGCCCCCTTTTGCATTTCTTGGTGAGTTTTTCAACAAGTAGATTTTTTTTTTCCACTGTCCCAATGATTGTAACAGGATTTTATTCTCCTGCAGCCAGCTGTTAGCAATTAGCAACTTGATCCAGTCGGGCCTGGGAACAGAATTTAACACTTTCTTGCCTCTCAGAGGATGTTGCTAATCCTGTTTTTGCTGGTTTCGGGCTTGTGCTGTAGTTTTGGCACTTGGTGTGTACGTGTGGGCAGGGTGGGAGGATAGGCATGAGTACACCAAAGGGCTCTAATGCAGCTGAAAGAGAAGTATTGAGCCATTTACACAGAAGAAGTCTTTGGTAAAGTGATTTCCAAGCAATTTGTACAAGGGGTTGTATTTAGTAGCAATTCCAGTGTGTCCTAGCACTGGGAAGTGTGAGTTTGGGAGTCCAATCTACTCCTGGCTGAGATTAAGACTCGGCACCGGTCAACATCAGTCGTTCTTCAAGCAGTGATTTCTGCAGTTGGAGCTCCTGAGTGGGGCTGAACCTCCTTCCAAATGTTTCACCCTCTGAAGGAGTGAAAACCACTCTTGGTGACCTTGCTTAGAACAGCAGCTGCTGTGGAGCACTAAAAGATGAGAAGTGGCATTGTTTGGTCCCTCTGTGCATCACCTGTCCCGGGACTCCCATACAGGCACTTTGTGGTGGTCCAGGACTGGGAACCAAATGCGGTGGGAAAAACAAACCCAGCAGAACCTGAACCAGCTGCTGAGGTCCCTGTGCAGGGCTGAACTGCTGGAAACAGTTCACCGCTGCCACACAGAAAGGTGAGAATTCATGTTACCAAACTGGCAGTGACAGGACTAGTCCGGACCAGCCTTTTCCTCTGTCAACAGTGGAGACACATCCAGAGAGGATTCATCCTGCTTGCCTTGGATACTCTCTAGGCAAAGGCCAAGTTTCAAGTTAAAGCCTTGATGTTGCTGACAGGTCCCTTTGTCAGGTCCTGTGGCAGGACAGTCTCCCCCAGTGCTGAGCTCTCCGCAGTTCCCTTTGCAGGTCTGGCTTTGGGAGCTCCCAGGACACCTTAGCAAATCACCTGCATAAATGAACACCCACCAAGTCTGTCTTCAAACTCTGCCCCTAAACTCCCTTACAAAGTCTGCCTCTGCTTGGGTAAACAACATCTCTTCTCTGTGGGAGTTGCAGTCTGCCCTGGGGTGCTGGGAATCGGTGTGTTTTCATCAGCGATCGCCTCCTTCCATTCCAGGGGGAAGGATGACCTTGGATGCACAAAGAGCTGGAGAGCGCTTGGTCAAAACCTCTTCTGTGGTTGCCAGACCCTCCTGCTGAGATCTGGGCTTGTGCTTTGCTTTTGCAGGCTCACCACAGGGGATGCCACGGGATCCCAGCCCCTTCCCAGCCCTGGCCAGGGTGCTCGTGTGGGGAGCAGGAGGTGGCTGAAGTGGGAGGGGCCTGGTGATTTTAAGGTGTTTTTTGGTTGCCTGGCTGGGCACAGCCACCCAGCATTAGTTCCCCCTCCTGCCTGCGTGTTTGGCTCCCTTCCCAAGAAGGCCCTTAGTTGTTTTTCAGGCTCGGAGCCATCTTTTCTGATAGAATCCAGTAGGGACAATGGCCAGTAGCATATCCTTGGGAAAGAGAATAAAAACAGGGCAAGCTCCAGTGATTCTAACCCCGATTTACCTCCTGGCCGTCCAGCAATCTGCAGCTGGGGGATTTCCTGAGCCAAAGGTTTTACCTTTGGATTTAAGAAGTGGTGTATCTGTCTGTTCTGAATTTATCCAGTTCCTTGGGTATCCACAGCAACTCAGGGCCGTGACTTGTACAGTTTAATTATGTTGGGTGGAAAAAGAGAGCCTTTTGTTACCAATTTCTGAGCTAATGGCATCTGATGCTCCTGCATGCGTGCCTGCCCTGGCACACTGATGGGCCCTTTTATAGCCTCTCCTCCTTTGCTAGCAAATCCCAACATTCAGCGTTGCCTTTTTACTGCCACTCCGAGGATTCTTGAGCAAACACCCTCTGGTCCTGGCAACTTTACATTTATTGATTTGTTCTGTTTTCTTTTCTCCTGGCATTCCATTATGAGACAGAGCCTCTAACCTGCCTTCTGTAAAATTATCCTCCAGGATGGGAGCCTCCCGAGGCTCTTTGTAGTGAATGTGGACACAAAGAATTCACATAACTGCTGATGTGACCTCCTGTTCCTTTAGGTGTTATCATGGCTTTCCAATGAAATTGCCAATGTTTAAGCCCTTTGCTGTTTTCCTAGTTTCCAAACAGGAAATGAAGCACGCTCACCCGTGTGAGTGCACACACACTTTTGGCAGCACTGTGGACGTGCAGGGAGAGGTTATTTTCACCCTGTTTTGGGTGAAATCTCAAGGTTGTGTGGCAAGTTCCAAGCTGTCTGATTGGCTACTTGGTGCCAAGGCAGAGTTGGATAAAGCCTGCTTGGGGAGCCAAGTTCATTTGTAGCTGCAGTTTCACTACTTGATAATTTAATAAGGGAAGTGAAGAATTGATGAGGGAGAGATTTCTTTGCACTGGATTTGTTTAAGAGCAGTTAAGAGGGTACATCCATCCACCCAGGAGCCACGGCAGCTGAGGGCATGGAAGATGGATGGCATTGGGAGCTTTAGGAGTGGTGGGGACAGTCAGGTGATCGCTGCTTCTTCACTAAGCCTCTGATCTGGTGATGAGCAGAGCAGGGCTGAGGTCAAAGGCACTCTTGAAGGCAGGGAAGATTGCCCAGCCTGTCACAAGGCAATGACACACAGCAACCCTGCAGCACAGAGAAGTCCTGTCTCTGGAGGACTCATCCTCTCCCTTTGCTTTGTCTTTCAGAGATGTAGATGGCAGCTGCTGCCTTTGAAGGACTCGCACCCGTCTGACCCTGAGCAGCACCTCCGGTTGCTACCATGATCTTCTGCATGCTGCTGCTGGCCTCCCTGCCCGAGCCCTCTGGCACCGAAGTCAACCCTGGTAGGGAGCTGCCAGGCTGGGAGAGGACTCATCTCCCTCCTTTAGTGTGCTCCTTCTCAGCCTGTCTTTGCCTCTCGTGGGGATTGAGTGTAAAGGTTGCATGTGGAGAATCACTAACGTAGTTCCCGAATGTCCTCTGGACTGAGATGTTCCTGGACAGCTGTGCTGGAGTGGGACACTCTCCTGCCAGTCCCAGGAAGGCCCAGGCACACGGATGTCCTCCTTTCTCTGCCCACCCAGGCCACCCTTGAGCTGTGAATATCCCTGCGTCACTCTGACTGTGTGGCCTGCAGAACAAAGCTCCAGACTGGCTCAGAGCTTCTGTGCTCGCTGTGGGAAACAAATCACCAGTTAGCAAAGCATCAGCCACAGCTCTCCAGCCAGCAAGGGGCGTTCTGGAGAGAGAGGTGTGGGAGGAAAGGTAGAAAACCTTACCTAGCACAGAGATAGGGATATGAGTCCCTGTGGAGGGCAGGACCTCTTATCCTACAGCATTTGGCAAGATACAGACGTGATGGAGATGAATAAGATAATGGTCTGCAATGTGTTGCAAAAATTCCTGTAATGAGGTGTTTTGAGCTGGAGACAGTCTGTGAAATGAATGAATTTAATCCTTTTCCAGCTTGGCTGAAGGTGTGGTGAGGCAGCAGTGCTACCCTGAGGGCCTGTGCTGGCTCTGCTGGGGCTGGCTCTGTTTGTTTGGAGCCCTTTGTGGCTGGCTCTGACCCTGCTCTGGCCTGTGGATATTTGCAGAGGTTTGAGGTTGTGCTGCAAGCAGCCAGAATGAAGTGAGGGCTGTGGGGGAGCTCGGCAGCATTCCTGGGCTCCCAGTTACACAGCATTCCCTGCACTGGGCACCCCACCTCACACCCAGTGTGGAACTGGGGCTGCTATCTGGTTCTGGTGGTTAAACCTCGTGGAAGAAGGGGGATGGCAGCTGGAGGGTCAGTCCCACGCAGATTCCTTTGGGTGGTGATTGGTACAGGAGTCAGCGCACCCAGAGGTGCAGGAATAGCTCTTCCACACCAGCTCCAGGGAGGTGGGTGGGCTCTGAGCACAGGTCTGTGGTCCCACCCTCCTGCAGGAATCTCTTCCACCAGGAAATAACCACTCACACGTCTCAGCTCTGCCTGTGACATCCTCAGGCAGCTTTGCTTCCTCAGCTCCCCCAGCTGCTCCGACGCCTCTGCCCGGGGCTGTGCCCTGCTCTGCCCAGACAGGTTCCAGCACCATGGCCCAGCTGGTGCTCCTTGGCTGTGATGCCACAGGCTCCGTGCATTATCCTGACCTCCCGATCTGCTCCAGGAGCAGCCTGAAGCGTGTCCTGCGTGTCCTTATAAACCACAGGGGCTGCTTTGGGGGTGATTTCAGACCTGTGTAGCAGGGTCCTGGTGAGTCCTCTTGTCTTGCAGCAGTTTTTTGACCTCACTGGCAGATGGGCTGGGCCACTTCTCTGAGCCCTGAGTGTCTCCTGAGTGCACAGGGAGTCCTGGTGGCACCTAAACAGAACCCAAGGATGGTTTTGCTCAAGATACGTGCATTTGGTGAGAGCCTCATGCTGCTTGTTTTGGTGAGAGCTGTGGCCACCCACAGAGTGCATCCCTCAGTGCCAAGGACGCTCTGGGTTCTGCTGCCAGCCCTGGGGTTGTGAACAAATGGGTTTTGTTCAGGATTGCAGGAAGACTCAGTCCCCTAGAGTCCTTCCCAACTAGCTCTCCATCTGGCATTGCTGGACAGTGTGTGTCTGACCTTTAAATAAGGTGTGACCAGACAGGACTCCTACTGCAGGAGCACAAAAAGCACTTTCTGCTTTCAGATGGTGACCCCACCCTTTTGGAAAATCTCCATGTATTTACCCACAGTTCAGCAACAGATCAGGTTTTACTGATCTGTGGTGGGACAGGTGAGAGTGATGACATGGGCACGACAGGCTTTTAATTAAACGTGCCTGGTGATTTTAAAATAAATGAGTGCTGATCTTTGTTGTTTGCTTGCCTGTGTTCCCATTTGCAGCCATCTGTCGTTACCCCCTGGGGATGCACGAGGGGACCATCCGGGATGAGGACATCACTGCTTCCAGCCAGTGGTACGACTCCACAGGGCCCCAGTATGCACGGTGGGTTCACTTCTGACAACAAATTTAGTCCTTTTTTTCCCCTAGATACCCCAATATGTGGTTGAGGAAGAAGATCCCCCACCTTTAAAACCTCGCTGCTTTTGTATTCAGTCTGGTTAGCGCACAGTGAGAGGCCAGGAGGCAATGGTCACAGCTGTGATACACGAAATTCTGCTTAAATATTAGGGGAAAAAATCCTTCTCTATGAGAACGAAGTGTTGGTACAGGGACCCAGAGAGGTGGTGATGTCTCAGTGTTTGGGGACTTGGCTGTACCAGGCCTTGAGCAGCACAGCCTTGGAGCTGGCCCTGCTGTGAGCAGGGGATTGGACTGGAGACTCTGAGGTTGCCTCTGACCCCCATCTTTCAGTCACTCTGTGAATAAATCTCCAAAGGATTTGTGACTTACAGGTCGGCTAGGGACAGTGCCCCTGGGATTCTTGTGGAGTGCTTTAAACTAAATCATAGGAAATCCTTTACAAGGATGAACATTTCAACAGCATCCTATTGAGGAAATGGGCTGTGCTCACTCTGACTCAAAAACCTTGGAAATGCAGAGTTAAGGAATTGTTAAGCAAGCAGCTAAATGATTTTCTTCACTGTCAAGGAGGCCTACAGTCTTTATCATAAGCTTTGCTTTTCTATTTTTTGGTCATTTTATTTCTTTCAAAGCTATTAACTGATGATTCACAAAAGAGTTGCAGATGTGAATTTCCTTAGAACTGTTTGTAGTGGTGATATCAAACATTCCTACAGCTTTGGTGCAAGTCAGACAAGAATTTCAGGTTAACTGTGATATTGATATTTTTATGATGAATTCAGGCAGTCCAAAATCATAAAATTCTCCTAGTACTCAATTATTATTTTTTCTTAACCTATGGTAGAGCAATGATGCTCAGTGTGCTGGGTTTTAACGGTGTTTGAACAGGCCTGTGGGGCTGAAAGCTGGGAGATTTGTCCTCTGAGCATGACTTATATCCAGTGCTGCAAACACTCTGGGCATCACTTACCATCTGTTACCATCCTCTCTTTGCCGGGGCAGCTGGATGTCCACAGGGTGAAGGTATGAAGCTGACCTCAGTTAGTTAGAGGTCAGAGCTGTCCCATGCAGATCTCTGTCCCTGTCACGTCAGTCACCCTTCCTGCCTTTTTTAGAGCTTCTTTTCCTTGCTATTCCAGTGTAAGAAGGTCTTGCACAAACAGCTGACCAGCCAGAGGTTTAAAATCTCCTCTGGCCTGAGCCTTGACCTTCAGTGTCTCCTCCTGGGTGCCACCTTCCCTGATGCACTCACTGATCCCATCAGCTGGAGGTGGGGTAGCTGTCTGAAAGCCAAGGGCATTTCAAGGACTTGCTGTTGGCTAAGAAATCCCTGCTGCTAAAAAACCCACACATTTTTCTGGTGTCCGGATAAATTTTTCACAACTACAGCTCTCACAGCATTCAGCATAAGAGCAGACACTTCCCACCACTCTCCTAGCAGTGTCCTGCACCAACAGCTCTGATGACTGCAGGAAATGTGAAATATGTGTTGAAATGACCCGCAATAATTTCAGGCAGAGCTTTTCTCACTAGAATATATGTTTAAGATGGCTCATTTTTGAGCTTTGTGGAGCTGCAGGAGGTGATCAAGCAGAAGTTCAGGCCTTACCAAGTGGGGTTTAGGAGCAGTGAGGATGCACTTTAGCAGCAAGGTGCTACAGAGCAGCGAGCAGTTCCCTACTGAGCAGCAGGGTTGTTTCTGACCAATGTGGAAGTTCATGTCTGGGAAAGAAATTACTTGGAGTAGTTAATGAAAGAGATCTGGAACTGAGGAGCTGTTCTGCATAGGGTAAAACTGCCTGTAGGACTTGAGTCTCAGCTGACCACCATCCCAAAAGGCAGAGGTATTTGGTAGCCATTGCTGATTTGGTTGCTTCCTCCCAGTCCTCGAAGTTCCAGCTGTTTCCTCAATTAATCATTGGAAATCGGATTCTCTTTAATGCGTGCGGTTTTCCCCTCAGGTTACAGAGGGAAGAGGGGGATGGAGCCTGGTGCCCAGCTGGTTTGCTGGAGCCCGAAGATGTGCAGTTCCTGCAGATCGACCTGCACAAGCTGTTCTTCATCACCCTGGTGGGCACCCAGGGCCGGCACGCCCGCGCCACGGGCAAGGAGTTTGCCCGCGCCTACCGCATCGACTACAGCCGGAACGGGGAGCGCTGGATCTCCTGGAGGGACCGCCAGGGCAGGAAGGTGAGCGTGGGGGGAGCTGAGCCTGCTTGCAAAGCTGCACCGTGCAAGGCACATCCTCCACATCCTGCTTAATGCACTGTACTTCATCCTGGCTCTGCTGCAGCAGCGTGTTCCGCCTCAGTTCTGTGCTTGCCCGTGCGCCATCCAGCAGCGCTGTGTCATTCCTGACGCGGGGAGCACTGGGATCAGCAGTGGCCAGGGCTGGCAGCTGCTGCTGGGTTTGTCTCACAGCTGGTTTGGGTTTTCTGGCCCCGAGTAACGGGGTGCTCAGGAGCAGCAACCCCACGATGTGGAGATGCTACACAAGGTGCATCATCTCATTGCTGCTCTCAGCACATGGGCAGGATTCTCAGCTCTTCCGCTTGGAGCTGGCGCAAAAGTGGTTTTTTTCTGAGGAGATGTCTGAAACTTTCTTCCTTTGCCCACGTCTCCTGACCTGATCCCCCAAATCAGGAAAACTGTGGCTCTTCACTGCCTGTCTGTGCATGTTCCAAACATCCCATGGGTGTCCCTCTCTTAGACACTTGTTTCTAAATTGGAACCTGTCAAGCAGATGCCTGCTTTGGGATTTAAAATAGGAGGGGGTGGCAGGGAATTAAGGAGTTTTTGGGTGTCTGATAGCAGTGTTTGGTGTATGCATGTTGAGGAGGAAGGAGTTTAGAAAGTAGGAAATGTGCAGAGCCCACACACTCAGAGGCTTCCCCGCTCACCACAGTTGTCTCATGCTGTCTCCAGACCTGAGCACAGAGCTCGGCGCTGGCTGAGCTCTGGTCGTGTCTATAAACCTTTGTGAAACTTCTCCTGGGAAGGAATCCCCTGGCAATCTCACCTGCAGCTGGTCTGACCTGGTCACACTGCCTCAGGCTGGCTTGTGGAGTCTGAAAACCTAAGTCAGACTAGAGAGGTGCTGAGTGTGGTGATATTTTCTTGCACTGGAGGTGCTTTGGAAGTCCCAAAATCAGGGTCTGCAGTGCAGTATTTGGTAACAGGTCTTAGCTTGTTAATGAATTATTTGCTCACTCAGACCTTTGACCAGCTGTTTGGCCACTACCATTTTCTTGCCCATCCCTCACATTTTGGTGTATGCTACAAAAGCTCTGTTTGTGGGATGGGAGGGGAAGTCAAAATAAACAGTGGAGTGTTCCCAGGACAACAGTGGCACTGAGAGGAAGGGGAGAGTGAGGGTCCCTGCCCTGTCACCGCACTGCAGCGGGGTGGGGTGATGCTGAACCCTTCAGTCCAAGACACCTCCCGTGCAGCACCAAACTCTGCAGCACCTCTGGAATTGTGTTGGCTTGTAGAGAAAGGGCATCAGGACCCTCCACCAGGTACCTGGCGATGAGGGCAAGCTCTGTTACCTGTTGTTGGAATGCACTTGCAAGAAGGGGTTGCACCCAGTAACTGGAGCTCTCTGCAACATCCACTCACACCTTCACCCCCACCCGCTCTCTCCTCTCCCTCAGTGCTGCCTGGGGGGGTCTGCAGTGAGCAGGAGGTGAAATGGCAGCACTCCTCACACTCCATCAGCAATGGGAGGAGCAGGGGAGCAGCAGCAGCTCCTCCCCTGCAGATTCCACGTGGGGAAGCTCCTCAGTGCTGCTTTGGGGGTGTCTGCAGCAAGCAGGAGGCGAAATGGCAGCACCCCTCACACCCCACCAGCCACGGGAGGAGCCAGGGGAGCAGCAGCAGCTCCTCCCCTGCAGATTCCATGTGGGGAAGCTGCTCAGTCTCAGACAAGGGGGTACAGGAGCAGCACTGTGCAGCCCAACAGGGAGGAGTTGCTGCTAAGGCTCTCTCTCCTCCAGGTGATCGACGGCAACACCGACACCTACGACGTGGTGCTGAAGGACCTGCGGCCGCCCATCATCGCGCGCTTCGTGCGGCTGATCCCCGTCACCAAGGCGCCCATGACTGTCTGCATGAGGGTGGAGCTCTACGGCTGCGTGTGGCACGGTGAGCACCCATCCCCACGCCTGGCACTGCACAGCAGCCCTTGCGCAGCACCGCCCGGGGCTGCCCTGCACCCCCACGTGTGCAGAGGGAATCCCCGGCCCGAGGAACCGCTTCTGTTGGCCCATGGCATAAATAAAATGTCACCTGGACAGAGGTGATGAGAGGCTGCTGCTGCTGTATTTCTGAGGTGTACGGCCTTCTTTTTCAGATGGTTTGGCATCCTACAGCATCCCTGAAGGAGGGACAATAGCAGCTCCTGGCTTCCCCATTGTTTATCTGAATGACTCGACCTACGATGGCTACCAGGAACGCAGGTGGGAGAAGCTGTCCTCTTCTCTCTCTGTTGCTGTGCAAATTCTTTCCTACTCATCCTGTCACTGGTATATTGTATCCCAAACACTTCTTCACGCTTGTAGGATGTTGCAAGATGCTGGGTAACAATGTTTTTATATGTTAATATCTGATGCTTTCAAGCTGGGCTGATACAGTAGAGCCTAGATATTAAAAAAAAAGCCTTTTTATGTGCAGAAATGAAGTAGGTGTTGAACGCAGCTGTCCAGCTCTAACTTAGGAACCTGGGTTTGCTGGGGAGTGTCAGGGAGCTGCAGACGTAGGCACAAAACCCTATCTGCTAAGCCAGGACTCTTTGGAACTACTTAAGCTCTAGTTCACGTGCCTGACTGGCCTGGAAGTAGGAATCTGCCTCTTCCAGCTGTTAATCCTGATCTGGAGTTCAAAGGCACCCGTACCTGTGCTCCAGTGACAGGAATGCTCACTTGGGATGGACTTGCAGAGCCAAGGACTTGCAGAGGGGGTCAGGATTGTGCCACGTTGGCATCTTCTACTCTGGAACAGTGCTGGGAAACTGTATAAGGGGCTCTGCACCCTCACATAGGAGTGGAACGAGGCAGGGTCCTGGCAAAGAGTCTGATCAGCATTGGAAAGAGCCAGTAACGCTCCTCTTGCACAAGGAGCAATGCCAGAAATGATCCTGGTCGGATCTGGCTGTGGCTCATGAGCTGCCCATGGTCTCACTTCCCCCTTCCCTGCTTTTCTGTGCCTGCCTGCAGGACTTTCCCCACTGCTTCCCCCAGCACAGGATGGAGCAGTGCTCCTCCCATGCAGCTGCATGGTGAGGTGCTGCACTTCCAGCTCTGTTGGGAGAACAAACAGTGTCATTTTCCACAGCGTTGAGTTGTGTTCTCCAGAGGCTCTGCCTGTAGCTCGGCTTTGCTGTTAGTCCTTGACACCAGTGCAAAAACTTCTGCCTTTTCCCAAGCTGGGAATGATGCTAAAATCCCAGCCCGAACAACATCAAGGTGATGCCACATAAGAACAGAAAACAAGTTCTTGCCCAGGATGGGTTAAGAGTGGGAAAACTGATGTTTTCCTGGTACCAGCTAAAAGACCCATGTGGTTTCCTCCTGGAGCTCTTGGCTGACTGTTGGTTCTCCCTGGCCAGGCACCTGTATGGAGGGCTGGGCCAGCTCACAGACGGGGTGCTGGGGCTGGATGACTTCACCCAGAGCCACCAGTACCGCGTGTGGCCGGGCTACGACTACGTTGGCTGGAGGAACGAGAGCTTCAGCACGGGCGCTGTGGAAATGGAGTTCCAGTTTGACCGCCCGCGGAACTTCACCTCCATGAAGGTAACTCAGCGTGGTCCCTCTCCAGGGGGACAAGCCTTGGGTCTGGGGGGCTTCCAGGTTGCCCCTTTGGGTCACTGAATGGATTGGAAGGGACCTTGAAGCTCATCTCGTTCCACCCTCTTCCACAGGCAGGCACACCTTCCACTAGACCAGGTTGCTCCAAGCGCCATCCAACCTGGCCTTGAGTCCTCTTCCCAAAGCAGGAGGATACAGGAAGTGCCTGACAGCAGAATTTGAGCAGGAGATATCCCAAGTTTTCCAATGTAGAAAGGTGAAGCAGGTGAGCACTTGCTTCTTCAGAGCTCAGACTCTCCTTCCAGTATTTGGCTGGAAGGAATAAAAAGCAGACACCTGAAGCAGTGTTTAGGCAGCTGAGATGGATTTAGGATGTAGGATTTACTGACCCCAGAGGTAAAGGAATGTGGCTGCACTTCCATTTTGACCAAACATTTCTCTGGATGCCTCAGCCTGTGCTTGTGCTGTGGGAAATTATTTAAACAGGAAAAGCAAGAGCTGAACTTTGGGTCTGTAGTAAACAGCAGGATCTTTTAAAAAGGATTGGTGGCTTTTCTTGTAGAGATTTCAAATGAAGGAGAACCCACCACATCCTTAAGTAAATTGTTTTGGTGGTTACTTACTCTGGTTTTATTTTGTCTATTTTTAACTTGCAACCGTTGGCTCTTTGCCTGCTTTTGCTGGCAAAAATAAGAGTCCTGCCTTCTCAGAAATCTTCTGCTTCTAAACCATGATTAAACCACTCTCTTAATCTTTGCTTCAGTAAACTAAGTTGGCAGGACTTCTCAATGCCTTCCTGGTGACACCAAGGGTCATTTTTGGAGCTGTCACCTAATCCTTTCTTTCTTTGCTGATTACTCTTTTGGAGGTACAGAATCTGGACCTGGATGCAGGATTTAAATCAAATTGCATAAAAGAATGGTACCAATTTCCTGCTTTTGGACGATTCCTCTTTGTTTGTGAATCTTGTGATGATATTAATCCTCCAAGCCAAGAGAGAGGGAGCCAGTGGTCATTAAGGCTTTGGGATCGTGCTAAAAGCCAGTTCCAAGTTATTAGTGTCCAGGATAACAGTCCAGTGTGGAAAGCATCACTGATATTTTGTCCCTGAGTTCACTACCCTGACAGGAGTCAGTCCTTGAGATTATTTTAGGAAATTCCCTCCCTCACATTTAGTTTATTTTATTTCTGGTGATTCTGCTGCCTTGCTCAAGTCATCGAAAAAAGTAGCAAATAATTTTGATTTAGGAATCCATTCCTGTTAGAAAAACAGAGAAGAATTTGTGCCTTAAAATTTGTAAGACTTACTAGTTGACAATGTTTAATCAAATTAATATAATACATGAGCCCACACTATGCTAATTGGAGACAGATGCCTTCCAAAAGTCTGTCTTGTAAACACAAGCATCCTGATAAACCAAACACATCAGATCATAAAAACAGCTACTTCATCTAGCATTTAATTAAAAAGCTGTTCTGATTAGCACAAATTAATCTTCATTATTTATTGAATGTTGCCTCTTTCAACTTTGCATTTCTTTTGTACAGGCCAGGTGGTCTGTGGATAATTTTTGCATCCTCTTACCTGTTAGCTTTATCCCAGACCTCTGAGCTTTCCCAGTATCCAAGAAAGTATTAAAAATAAATGTTAGCAGCATTACAACTGCATTGCATAGGCTTGCATGCTGCAAAGTTGGACTTTAGTAGGAGATGTTTGCAATAGAAAGTGTTTCTGTATCAGTCCAGGATGGAAACACATCCAACTCTTGTCCAAATATGGCACAAATTGTATATTCCAGGCGTCAGGCTTTCCTGCCTGCTTATGAATGACTGTTTCTCCTTATTGAATAGTGTTGTCTATGCTTCATCTGGTCCTAATTACATGCAAATACCCTCCTTTTGTCTTTTTGCTGCTCATCAGGCCTGTTGTCCTCATTACTGCTTCACTGCTTTTCACTGCAGGACCTCGCAGAGGCCAAGCAATTAATAGGGTTCAAGGCTGTAGGTGGTTTGGAAACCGTTGTTGTCGCCGTGGCAAATCCTCCACAGTCATCAGCAGATGATTCCTGGAGTCGCTGGGGAGGATTGGACCACTGTGGCTGTGAGAATGGAGCAGCCTGAGGGATAGTGAAGACTTTGAGTCACCTTATTTCTTCTGGTTCAGAGCAGTGGCCACAGTGCTGAGATTCTGTGGTCCTGAGCTTCAGGTGTGCGTGGCAGAACTCAGTGGTGGGTGTCGAAAAGCAGCAGGGTAAGGTTTGCATTGGTGACTGACAGTGGAACAGCATAAAGGAGGCTTCCAAGGCTTGTCCCTTTTCCCAAAGCCTGCTTCCTGAAGGCCTGGGGGAGTGTTTGGATGGAGAGCCCAGGAAGATGGAGATGTCCCTTTGATGCTGCAGCCCAGGAGCAGGGGAGGGAGAAAGCTGCTCCCAGCTCTTGGAAGGTAAAACAGACACCCCAGCTGGGGAGGTGTGGAGACAGCCTGGGAGGTGCTTCTGAACTGCTCGGTGTGAGCACGGATTGTGGAGCTGCAAGTGGGAGATGAGGGGGTGTCTCTGCTCAGTGAGGTGGTGTTGTGTCAGCACAGAGATTGCAGTTAAATTTCAGTGTCTTCAGCTAAACCAGAGGTGCAGTTGCAGCAGAGACAACCTGATGCTGAGCCACCAGGAGAAGCTGATGGATGCAGGATTATTGTTAGGGTTTCCCCCTCAGAAAACTCATAAAAAGAACCCATATAAAACTCAGATCCTTAATTGTATTCAAGGCGCAACCACAGCAGGTGTGTGTCAGGGGAGTATCTTCTTGGGTTTGTACTGGTTTGTGGTTTTTGGAAGGAATTAGCTTAGACTGCAGGTGCTAAAAGTTTCTAAATACTGAAGAAATTTAGAACACAAACCTCATCTAACGGCAGAGATCAATTGTGATATCGCATAACTCGAGCTGGTACCTCAAAAGAGGGACCACAGACAAAGAAATCCCTGGGATCCCTCATGCCAAGAGGGACAGAAGAATACAAGAGCACTGTTAGGGTCTGGATTCTCCTTGCTCTTCATTGCTTCACTGTTTCATTACCGAATGGCTGCTGTGTCATTCATTGTTTCCACACTGGCCTCTGAGATGGGGTTCTGTGGGGGTTTTGGTGGGTTCAGTAGTTCATTTTTTTAACGTGGTTGTTACAGTTCACAGACCGCAATCTGTGGGCTGTCCACTCCAGCTGTTAATCTTTGAGTAATATTTAAGCTTCAGCTTTGTCTATTCTAACTATTATTAATGATCAGATTGTTACCTACAAGTTTCACTACAATCCATCTTTCCTATCATTAATGATCAGATTATTAGTTCCAGGGTTCACTCTAATCCATCTTTGACTTGCAGGACAGAACAATATAGTTCAGATAAAGTTCAACTTGTGGCCTAACAATTCCAGCTATTTATGGCAAGCAATTCAAATAATATCAAATTTTTAACACTAAGAGTTTAGGTGTGTTTTTTCTTTCCCTTCTTAGGTTAAATGTTCAAAGAGGACAAGGCTTTAGATTAGTACAAAGTTTGCTTGATTGATTTTTATATGGGCTTTTTGAAGAGCCTGCCAGAATCTGACCATTAATGTAGCTCTTGCAGGTAAAGTTCAGAGCTGTTTCAGAACAGCTTTTTGCACAGGTGTTCCCATTGCACAGTGGAACAAGTCACTCATTCTGCACTCTTACAGGGAGCCACTGGGAATGGAAAATTTTCATGAATGGAACATCCTTGGGGCTTGATTTAGGTGCCAGCAAATCTTGTCTCTGATGGATCCTTTCTCCTCTTCCCAGGTGCACTGTAACAACATGTTTTCCAAGGGGGTGAAGATTTTCCAGAGGGTGGAGTGTCTGTTCAAACCCCGCCTGATCGCAGACTGGGAGCCCGAGCCTGTGGGGGTGGCCACAGTCCTGGATGACAAAAACCCCAGTGCCAGGTTTGTGACCGTCCCCCTCCAGCAGCGCGTGGGCAAGGCCATCCTGTGCCGCTTCTACTTCGCCGACACCTGGATGATGATGAGCGAGATCTCCTTCCAGTCAGGTGAGTGCTCCTGCAGTCAGGCAGGCCTGGAGAAGCACAGGGGGCAGAAGAGCTGGCGTGGGAGTGCAGGACATGTGGGGTTCATAGGAGCGTGGCACTGTGGGCTGCACAGTGGGAAGGAGCAGATTGCACAGGCACTGGAAGGGCAGTGCAGGGGCTGAAAGGTCCAGTGGATGCTTGCTTTTCAGGCTGGTACTGACCCACATGTGCAGAAGCATGACCAGGGCAACCAAAATTTGGACTGTAGAGCAGCTGTTCTTTTTGAAACAGATCATGGAGTCACAGACTATCCCGAGCTGGAAGGGACCCACCAGGATCATCCAGTGCAGCTCCCGGCCCTGCCCAGACCCCCCAACAACCCCACCCTGGGCATCCCTGGCAGCGCTGTCCAAGCCCTCCTGGAGCTCTGGCAGCCTCGGGGCCGTGCCCATTCCCTGGGGAGCCTGGGCAGTGCCCAGCACCCTCTGGGGGAAGAACCTTTCCCTGATCTCCAGCCTGAGCCTTCCCTGGCTCAGCTCTGGCCGTTCCCTGGGTCCTGTCACTGGTCACTAGAGTGAAGAGATCAGTACCTGCCCCTCCACTTCCCCAGCTGCCTGCTGGCTATGATGTTGATTTTTGCTTCTCTTCACCGAGTACTTTGTTATGAATAATTCAAGTATATCTAGAGATTATGAGATCAAGTTTAGCAGATTATTAAAAAATAGAGGCTGACTGTTTTTTTCCTCAAGTCTTAACTGTGATGCAGAAGTCAATGCCATGCAGTGCTTTAAAAGGTTCTGGAGGGAAAAGGACAAAAGTCTTGGAGAAAACCACCAGGACTGACAGGGAAAGATGTGGCTGCAGCTTTCTACTCCAAGGTCTCTAATCAGCTGTAGTGAGAGGACATTCCCGAGGCAGGAACACCCTGGCTTCTGCTTGTTGTTTACCTTGCAGACAGCAGCCCCTCCTGTTCCTGAACTGCTGCCTGGACCCCAGCCCTGTCCTGCTGGGGTTGGGATTGCAGGGGCTGCTGGCAGGAGCAGGGAGGTTTTGTTGGGCTGACACATTCCCTTTCCTTCCCCAGACATGGAGAGTGTGAATCCCAGTTTCGTTACGGTGGCCACAAGCACCACGGATCTCCTGGAAACGGAGTACAACGTTACTGAGGGCACCTGGGGTAAGGACTTCTGCCCCTTGGATGTGCCAAGGGCTCAGCTGTTGGGGAATTTCACAGGAACATCCCAGTTGATGTGGTCTTTCCCTCCACTTCTGGAGATCTGGGGGTGGTTTGGTGGTGCCTTATGCACAGGGCAGCATGTGACAGTCCCCTGAGCCTCAGCTGGTCCTTCTGCCCTCGGCTGGCCAGGGCTGCCTCTGAACATGAGGCTTAGGTGGAACCGGTGAAACTCTGAGCACTGTCTGCTCTAGGATGGATCCACTGCAGGAGTCTGTTCTGCTCAGAGCCATCTTTGGTTGCAGAAGTTCTCTGCACAGTTCTTAGCTCTTTGAGCCTCCAAAATGAGAATTTCTGCTAAGAGCAAAACGTGAACACAGCTGATGTTAATGCTCAGGGAGCTACCCAAGATCTTTTCTGTACCAGACTGTAGGAAGTCGGCCAGCACAGAAAACCTCTGGTGCTTTAACCCCAGATTCTCCTCCTCTGTGATTGCAGGAACCACATCTTCTGTAACCAGCACCTGGATAGGGGAGAAGGCAGATGACTCCAACACCTCCATCCTTGTGGGCTGCCTTGTGGCTATTATTCTGCTGCTCCTGATGATTATAATCATCATTCTTTGGAAGCAATATGTTCAAAAAAGGTTGGAAAAGGTAATACAATGGGGCTATTTTGCAGACACAAGTTCAGAACTAATCATTAACCCTAACGAGCTCAGAACTATGTGAAAAGCACAGCTTTACTCCCCAGCTCCATGGAGTGGCTAAAGCTGCTCTCACAGCAGGGGAGGATGCCAGCCCTGTCCAAGACATTACTGGAAGTTGCTGTGGTTGCAGCCAAGGCATTACTTAACAACTGAGCATCGCCTCAGTGTTTTGGGTTTTTTTCCTCCCTCTCCTCTGCAGGCCCCACGTCGAATCCTGGAGGAGGATGCCACTGTCCGCCTCTCCTTCTACAGCTACACCATTGCCAACAACCAGACCCAGATCCACCAGTCAAATCCCACCTATGAACGTGCTTTCCCGCTGGATTTGGAATATCACCAGCCAGCTACACTGCTCCAAAAGCTTCCAGAGCTCTCCCAAAGTGCAGAGGATTCAGGTAACATCATCAGTCTCTGGAAGCTGTGTTTGTTCTTTCATTATTTCTGTCAGACTGTAAAATGTGCCACTTGTCAGTGTCTAAGTCACCATCTTTGGTTCTTGTGCAATGCAATAACCCAGAGACTTCAGGCAGTATTGTGGAGCACTGGCACTTTTTTGGCATGGAACTGTGACAGCTGGAGCAGCAGCCCCACTAGAGGGTGGTGGCCTTTTATTGTTCTATTTGAAGACTGTTTATGTATTACCCAGGTCATCTTTTAGCAGCTGGTTTGGGCAGTCACAGCAATAACACGCTGTTTGTGGAGATGCTGCCTGCAGCACTCTTGGGAGAAGGCCTTTAGCACCTTTTTCTGCAGCCAGGGCTCTTTGAAATTGCTGTAGAAAAACCAGAAGGAAATAGAGCAGGGAATTGTCCGTGGTGTCCTGGCTTCCAGCCCCCGGGGAGCTTTTGGACCCACACAGAAGGGAATGTTTCCGACAGTGTTTTGTACTCGGTGAGGGCAGCACTGATCAGTGAATGGAAGGGCAGTGCTGCATTCCTCACATTGACAAGTGGCTAAGATCCAGCATTATTCTACACAGGGAGACTGACTGGATTGAGCCAGGGTGTGAATTCAAAGCAGAACAAATGTTCTGTGTAATACTGACCGTACAGGGAGTTAATTCTAAAGCATTATCTCATATTTATGTGAATAAGCTGTAAGAGGGAGAGGAGTTCCCTACCAGGGGACATGGGAAATGGAAGCCTCGATCAGTTCTTGTAGCAGGAGGGAATCCAGAGCAAGTCTGACATTGCAAACAACGTGCCTGCGTCAGGTAATGGGAACTGATTGTACTTGGGATGAATCAGAAACAGAAAATCACTTCAGACTCTCCTCCCTGTCTGGACAAGAACTGTAGCTCTCATGACTGGCTAGAACAGGCTGTGTTGAGCAGGAATTTGCTGGCAGCTCACAGGTATTCCATGGCTTGCTCTGGTTGAAGCCCTGGTTAAAACAGAGCAGTGTCTCCCGTGTGGGTGTCCCTCAGTACGAGGTAGCAGGCGGCCGAATTCCCAGAGCTGTGGGACTGGGAGGAGTGGAAACTGGGACAATGCTGGTTCTGAGGGACGAGCGCGTGACTCGCCTGTCTTCGGCTCCCCTTAGTGTGCAGCGGGGACTACGCTGAGCCCGACCTGACCAAGTCCACCCCTCACCAAGGCTTCCAGAACAACGTCCCCCACTACGCCGAGACGGACATCGTGCACCTGCAGGGGGTGACCGGTAACAACATGTACGCGGTGCCAGCCCTCACCGTGGACTCCCTCACCAAGAAGGACATCTCCGTGGGGGAATTCCCCCGGCAGCAGCTGCGGCTCAAGGAGAAGCTGGGGGAAGGACAGTTTGGAGAGGTACAGCCATTCTCTGCTGCTTCTCCTCCAGCAGAAAGGAGGTTCCTGGCAGAGATGAATCTCCTGAGCTGCCTCTTGGTGGGACTGAGGGGTCTGCATTCCAGTGTTTTAGTTCGTTTGAGTTTGCCCTTGGGGAGAGCTGATATCCCCCAGGGTAAGCCACTGAGCCCCTGTGCAGCTGTGAGGCTCTGCTTGGTACCACAGGGGTCTTTATCAATAGATGAACTTGGCAAACTTTTTCTGTTTGCTATCTATATCTCTGTTAATTCCCACCTAGGGGTGGGGATTCAGACTTTCACGTCTTCCATGGACATCTCAAATGTGATGGCTGTCACCCACCTTTAGGCATGTGGGTTTAAAAACTCTACAGTCCAGCCAACACCGATCCTCGCTGTAAAAACAGCTTTCCCAGTCACAGGTGGAGCTTCTGGGGGTGCTCTGCACACTGACCCAAGCAAACACAGACATTTCCCAAGCACTGTGGCACCCTCATATTTTCTGGCATTGCTGCTTGCTCAAGCCCCAGTTTGTCAGCAGCCTCAGGCAGAATGATGCACACATCTGTCATCTGCCAAGCTTTCCCTTTGCTCCTTGAGCTCCTTTCAAGCTGTCAGTGTTTTCACCTCGCCTTTTCTTCTCTCCCTGCTTCATTTTCACACCATCTGTAGCTCCATCCTGAGCAAGTCTTTCCCTCTCCCACTTTCATTTTTCCACTGTCTTTTTTCTTCCCAGCTTTTGTTCACTCACGGCCTTAAATTCTACCTCTCTATTACATTTTGGCAAGCATAGCCCTTTACTGGCTGCTTCCTGCTCTGTGATGTGCTCATTTTGTGGTTCCTCCATTCTGACACCCCAGCCCCTTCCCTGTGCCCTCACCCTTTTCTGGCTCACTCTGTGTGCTGGGAAGGTGCTGACATCCTCAGCCTCCTCACCTGGCTGTCAGTGTAGCCCTTTCTGCTGTTGCCTGGATCCTGCTCTGTGCTCCAAAACTGAGACAGAGAGGGTTATTTTCTCATTGTTTTGCTTCTGGTTTCTCCTTTCCTCTCATGCCTGTCCTAATAACTGTAATAACTCCTCCTCTATGTTGATGGGAGATTTGCTCTCCCATCCTCATTTTCCTTGAGGATGGATTCAGAGCCTGTTCCTTTCCACGGATCACAAGCACTTTTGCAAATGTGCTGCACCACATTGGTCTCTCCTTCCCACCTCCTCAGTCTTTACCAAACTGGCCGTCACGTGCTCTGCTCCACTGCTCTGGCTCTGTGTGCTCCTAGAAACAGGGCTCCTTGCTTCTTTCAGCTCTCCACTCTTCCTTTCGTTCTTCCCTTTGCCTTCCTTTCTGCCATCCACCCCTCCCTGGTGACACATCACCTCGGAATTACCTGTGCTTAGTCCTGTGGCTCTTCCCTGCCCCAGGTCTCGTGGCTGCACTTTCCCCACTGCAGATTCATTCTCTGTGGAACTGCAGCAGCACCTTTGTACCTTCATTCCTGTTCTGCAGCTTTGTCCCATTTTCTCTGCTGTCTCATTTTTCTCCTCACCAGGCTTGTGACAGAAGTTCTTGCTGCTCTCTTCATACAAAATTCATTGTGCTCCCATTACATTCCCCTCACTGCTGCGAGTCTTTGAATGACACATCCAGTCTGCTCCCCTTTTCCAGCCCTTTTTCCTATCCACGCCCTCAGGTCTGTCTGCTTTCCCCACCCAGTTCTCCATTCGGATGCACATTCTGGTAACTTCTTATGCAAGTGTCTTGTCACCCCTTCTTGTACAACCCTGGCAGTAATTTTATATCTTTAATCATTAATTTAATGGAGGAAATTTGGAATTGTGTGGAGTCATTAGAGTATTTATCTGTTTATCTCTGCGTATATGCACAGGTGAGGTGTTCATATCAGGAACACATATGCACATGCTTTTCTCCTCTGGAATTAGAGGATTTTGGACAACTGGCTGTAGTTCCTGGATGCTCCTCAGTGAAGTCTGAGCAACGCCTCAAGCCAGGCCATGGTTTGATGGTTCTGGACTTGTGCGAGGTGCTTTAGTGCAGAGCAGACACATCCAGGCTTAGGGGCCTTCCTGAACATCCCCAGTACGTGCTGGGTGCACTGGGCTGCCCCAGGCTGCTGCACCAGTGCAGTAAACCCAGTGTGTTGGGGACACATCTGGCTTTGATCCCTGTGTGTTCCTACGTCATGGGCTACGTCCTGGACACGTTTGGTCAGGATCTAGGGCCAACCCTTGGGTCATTTCTGAACTGTGTCACCTTCACTGATCATTCACTTGTTCATTCTGCCAGCAGTGACCAACCAGTGACCCGGCTGTGCTGTTGTTTTCCTCTGGTTTTCTGCCTGTGTGTGCTCTTACAGCTGCCTCTGCCTTCTGCCCTGCAGGTGCACCTCTGTGAAGCCGATGGCCTGCTGGAATTCCTGGGAGTCTCATCCTCAGAATTCACTCACCAGCCGGTTCTTGTGGCAGTGAAAATGCTGAGATCAGATGTCAACAAAACAGCCAGGTAAGTGCACCTGCAGTGCCAACCAGCTGGGGAGGAAAGCAGATACTCCCCAAGCACAGGTTAACCCTGGGGACTGCTGCGGCAGTGTCGTGTGTCTGTGGTGTGTGTTCCACGTGTCCATGGAAGGAGCAGGACACAGCAGGGAGGGGGGTAGGGCAAGCTGGAATGTCAGACTGAAACGCTGCATTAATCCTGTTTGCTGGGAAAGGCCGGT
This sequence comes from Rhagologus leucostigma, assembly GCA_013397725.1. Classification (NCBI taxonomy): domain Eukaryota; kingdom Metazoa; phylum Chordata; class Aves; order Passeriformes; genus Rhagologus; species Rhagologus leucostigma. Next base: position 910,849 of record VZTD01001941.1, read on the forward strand.
GTTGAACACGAGCTCAGAACCAGTTTCACACTTGTGCGTGCCAAGCGTGAATTACCCTGAGCTGAGAACAACACCACTTGTGCTGTCCTCAGACAAAGGAGCAGTTTAGAGTTCAGAGGTGTTTTCTGTCTTACAAGGAACGATTTCCTGAAGGAGATCAAGATCATGTCCCGGCTGAAGAACCCCAACATCATCCGGCTGCTGGGCGTGTGCGTGCGGGACGACCCCCTGTGCATGATAACAGAGTACATGGAGAACGGAGACCTCAACCAGTTCCTGTCTCAGAGGGAGATCTACAGCAAATTTGCCATTTCAAACAATATCCCCTGTGTCACGTAAGAGAAGCTGCCTGTCTTCTTGGGATAAATCAGTTTTATCTGCTGTGCCTTTCCAGCAGGGACCTTCCTGCAGCCTGGCCATTGCCATGGCACAGGGACACCAGTCCTGCTTGGTGTGGGGTTGTTCCTGAGGCCTCTGTGTTCCCCTGAAATGTCCATGACAGAGCTGTTCTGGTCACAGACACCATCTTAGATGTATTTATTGAGGTGACAATCTGTTTATGTTAGTGGGCTTGCATCAAATATTTCATTAATATGAAAAGCAGTTGAATTACATCAAGAATTTTGGGATGAAAATCAAGAATGTCTCTTAGGCTTTTAAGAAGGTTCATATGTTCTCTGGTGTCCAAAAAATATTGCATGAGAGGAGCCGAGTGTGGAGCTTCAGTAAGGAGAAGATTTCATCAGCCAGCAGAAGGAGAATATTTGGCAGAGAAAACCACTTTTTGTCAGCAGTGGCACTTGTCTCCCTCCTCAATGGAAGGATTAAATCTGACATAAAAGCATCTCTGCTATTGCAGAAATCCTTTCCTCAGAGGACAGTGGTGTAGGACTAATATATTCTGCTTGATAAGGAGCCCTGCACTGACCAGAAGCTGCAGCACTGCTGAGCCTTTGGCGTGTTCCTCCCCAAAGGATTACGTGGATTTGTGGTTCAGGTGCAGGCAGGCAGAGCCAGCTCTGATGTGCTGCACAGGAGGTGGTTTGGTCTTACCATGGCCAGACAGCACCAGCCTTGCTGCCAGGACCTGTCAGTGGTCCTGTCAGGAGTGTTAACCTGGGACAGTAGAAGGTATGCCTGCCCATGGAATGAAATTATCTTTAAAGTCCTTTCCAACTCAAACCATTCCATGATTCTGTGATAGTCTCCTTCTCTTTGTGTTCTGGTGGCAAAGACCTTTTGTTTCTGACCTTTACTGGAAAAATACAAACTGGGAGCAGTTTGTCAGGTGTGTTCTGACGAGCACTTGGTCGTGTGAAGCATCTGAGCAGCAGCAGTGGGAAACAGGCTGAGCTGCACAGAGCAATAGTGTGGGAAGAATGCTGAGAGTCTGATGGTCCAAACTCTGCCTGTGTATCCTGCATGATTTATTAATCCTATCTTCATTTTGCTAATGGAGGAATTAAAATTAAATTAGATGGAAAATGCATCTGTTTCTATTTTCAGTAATGTTTAGCATATTTAAAACCAAGTAAACTCTCTTTCATGTGAAGTGACACACTTATGTTAATATAAGCATTCAATAGTGGTGTTGTTTGAAATACCAGGCTAAGTGGTTTTTAAGATACGAGATTCTGAGCTTAATTTTTCATGTGTCTCTCTGCAAAAAGTTGGTGCTTTGATGCATGAACTCTTTGAAAATCTCGAGATTAATGTTTGATACTGAAAAAAAAAATCTAAAGGATGTCAGATTGTAAAGGCCTGAATTTCAGGGACAGCCTGTCTGCTCCTGCTTACTCAGCTCAGGAGCTTGGCTGTTCATGCCCTGGAACGAGACAGTTTAGTTCCACTGTTATGGCAGGAAATAAAACAACGGGTCGCTAACACATCAAATACAATAAAGCCTTGAGCGTGGGGGAACTCCACTGATTTTTTCTTTGTTGTATTTTCCTTTCCTGCAGCCACTCCAACCTGCTGTACATGGCCACCCAGATCGCCTCGGGGATGAAGTACTTGGCATCCCTGAACTTTGTGCACAGGGATCTGGCAACTCGCAACTGCCTGGTGGGGAACAACTACACCATCAAGATCGCAGACTTTGGCATGAGCAGGAACCTTTACAGCGGGGATTACTACAGGATCCAGGGCAGAGCCGTGCTGCCCATCCGCTGGATGGCCTGGGAAAGCATCCTCCTGGTAGGCACAGCACAGAGCCTCTCTTCCTTCCTGCCTCTGGTTTTCGCTGTGCCCCTGAAGCAGTGGCACATCTGCGTGCCAGCCCTCGCACCGCCAATGCCCGTGCTGCACCCGGCCCCGGGGCAGAAACCCATGGGGTTGTGTTGGACATAACTCATATCCTGGGAAATACAGCACGTCGTGGAATGGGCTGGGTTGGAAGGGACCTTAAAGCCCATCCAGTGCCACCCCTGCCATGGCAGGGACACCTTCCACTGTCCCAGGTTGCTCCAAGCCCCGTCCAGCCTGGCCTTGGGCACTGCCAGGGGCAGCCACAGCTGCTCTGGGGCCTGGTTTCTGTTCTGTGCCTGACATTCCCGCTGGAATTTTAAGGAAGTTGCCTCTCTGTGCTTATTCCCCCAGTTAGGAAGCTGAGAGGGGCAGGGACAAAACTTCATGAGTTTTAAGGGGCAGGGACAAAACTTCATGAGTTTTAAGTGACAGGTCTGGTTTGAGGCTGTAGGGTCTTTTCACATTTAGGGGTCCTGCTGTCTCCCCTCAGATTGTTCCACAGCCCAAACACATCCAGTCCGGAGGATATTTAACCAAATATTTCTTTCCTGAAGTAGGTGGTGAGTTACTTTCTTGCAACATGCTCTCCTAGTACCCAGGAAAATTGTAGTTACCTCTGCTATAAAGGCTGCCAGGCCCAAACTTTCCTAAATCCACCCTTTTTTCCTGGCTACAGCTGCATCTAAACCATAAATCACTCCCATCTTCCCTGTGTGAACATCTTCCAAACCTTGACAGACTGCAAGGGCTGCCAGATAAGGCTGGGTGAAGTGGGGCTTGGATGTTTTCTGCCCAGACAAGCCCTCCAGCCCCCCAAGTGTTTCATGTTATTTTCTGAGCAATCTTTTTTACTTCTCCAGAAACACATTGTTCCAAACACAGCCAGTCTGGGCACATTTTTTTGAAGACAGAAAACAGGGACAGCAAGAAGATTGTCACTGGCTTCTTACATGTGCAAAAATCAAAATTATCTTGGGCCTTTCTCTAAGAGTCTGGAGTCTGCTCTGGCTCTGCTTTCACCCTGAGGGCTTTGCTTCCCTTTCAAAGGCTTTTCTGTGAGCTCTGCTGTTTTGGGTGGAGGTAGGCAGTAGCTGTCCACCCCCACAGTTCATTTAATTCTGCTGCAAACAGAATTTCTTAGGCGGGACAGGAGTTTCTGGCCTTCTCTGGGACCTGCTCCCTGTTATAAAGTTCTGCCCCTGTGAAAACTGCACCTTCTTAAGGGCTTGTGGGACCCCAGGTGCTACTCCTGCCCCACAAACAGCCCTGCCATCCCCGTGTGTGTGCCTGGGAGCAGCTCACCTGCTGTGCTGGCTCTTTCTGGAGCATTTTCCCAGGCGCATCCTCGTGTTGAGCTGCAGAGGGTGCAGACTGAAAGGGTTTTGCTGAACGGGCACCCGGGCTGAGCAGATGCTCTCTGTCCGCAGGGCAAGTTCACCACGGCCAGCGACGTGTGGGCGTTCGGGGTGACCCTGTGGGAGATGTTTGTGCTGTGCAAGGAGCAGCCCTACAGCCTCCTCACGGACGAGCAGGTCATCGAGAACACGGGGGAGTTCTTCCGGAGCCAGGGCAGGCAGGTAAGGAACCAAACGGGCTCTTCCTTCACCCAGCCACTCCCGTCCAGCTGGGTGTTCCCAGGGCCTCCCTGCTGCCCTCGCCTCATCTGCAGCAGTCTCTGCTTCTGCTCAACTTCTCACCTGTGTTCTGCCTCTCTCTCCCCTTTTTCTGGCCTCACTGCACCAGTTTTCCTCTCTTGGAGTCCCGCTGGAAGAATCCCTCAGCCCTGTCCTGCTTCTTTCCCATTCTAAACCACCTCGCTCTGCCCTGCCTTTGGCTTTTCCAGGCTCTCCCACACAATCCTCCCGTTCCCTTCCTCTGTCAGCACTCTCCCACCAGCATTGCCTCTGGAAGATGAGGAAGCAGGAGGGAGTTGTGGTGGGAAGGAGCAGGTGTTAGTTCCCAGGGATTAGATTCTCCCTGTGGTATCCCCACGTACGCCAGGAAGCCTTTGGCCATCTCCAGCTGCTGAAGGGCTTTTCTGTGTCATTTTGTCCCCACAGCTGCTGCCCTCAATAGATACCAGTGATGGAGCAGGACACTCCATCTCCTCAGTACCCAGAGCTGTGGAGTGCCAGTTCAGAACAGTTCTCCCCAAAATTCACCTCTAGCACTGGAGAATTAAGGGAAATGAAATGATGGGGGGTTCACTCACCATCTCCCAAATACTAATGATTAGCCAAGAGCCTAAAAGAAGTGAGCCTAAAAAATGAGAGGGAGAAATAAAACCATTCTGCCCAGCTGTGCTGTAGATAAGCTCTAAAAGGTGTTTTTTCTGTCTCTGCTAACAAGCTGTCACGGTGCTTAGAAAGCCTCATGGGTTGCCTACGGTGAGTTGAAAGCACTTGGATTTTATTGTGGTAAACTTGGTTTTGGTTTGTGTTTTGCTGTCTCTTGGGAGACAAATCCCTCAGAAGCATTCGTGTTTTCTGGGGGACAAAGGCCTGTTTTGTGACCAGCTCATCAGACAAGTTGGCAAAGTGTCCGTGGTGCTGTTTGAGAGGCTCCGTCCAGACTCCGCTGCCAGACTGGGGCTGGATGGATTCCAAACACTGCATGGTGGCTGTGTCTTGTAAACCTGGAATGAAACTGTCTTTTGGTGTTACTTTAGTAAAGGTTCAGTTCTCTTGTGAAAACTCCACTGAAATACCGTGACTCTCTTCCTTTCAGATCTATCTCTCCCAGACTCCTCTGTGTCCTAACCCTGTGTTTGACCTGATGCTGAAATGCTGGAGCAGGGATATCAAAGATCGTCCCACTTTTGACATGATCCACCAGTTCCTGCTAGAACAAGTGGAATCAAACATTTGACCCCAGGAAAGAGGCAAACTGTCGAGAACAGAGTGACTTTGGGGTCTCTTTGCCTGTCCCTCACAGTCTGGGCCCTATTTCGGTTGGGATGTCCATGGCAGCTGCTTGTTCTCTTGGCCATGGTCTGACACACAGGACCAGAGGATCTCATTTGGTTGAAAAAATCATCTCCTCTTCTGAATCATTTCCTGGGAATACTGTGAGAGGGGTTTTGTTGGATACCCGTACACCTTTGGGCAAAAGGAATGAGTAAAACTCGGAGGGACTCGGAGCTCTCTCCTGGCTGGAAGAGAAGGCGCCGGTCGGTGAGAGCGCTGCCACTCGAGAGCAGGTTTCTGCAAGGAAAGACTGCAGCCTTCTAGAGCTATTCCATGAAATCAGATGGAAGTCTTGTGCACATTAGCAAGTGTTTCTGTGTGCTCTTGCTACAGACAATGGTGAGAGGCCAGAAACATCTGGAGCTGGGAAATGGTTTAATGGACTTGGGAACTGACGGAGCATTTAGGAACCCTTTGGGAGTGACACTGCCGGGGTGTACAGAAGATGCTGAAACAAGAGTCCAAGACGATGTTCTGTTTTCCTGTGGTTGTTAAGCACTGCTTTGGTTATATATGTGCGTTTTCCCCACACTGGATTTTTTTTTTTGTTTTCTAGAAAAAATGATTTTGAAAATGAATGTTAAAGGTCACTGGGAGGTCGCTGTGTTAGAAGGTCTTCCTCTGACCTACAAATTAAGGTTAGGGTAGGGAGTTTGTATTGAGAAGTAGCTGATACTGTACTACTGTCACTACGTAGATTTATTAACCTAATGAACTTGTAGCCACAATGGACTGATGTGCAATTAATCCTGTATAATTACCCATCAATATGAGATCTCTAAATCAATGCTGTTACGTGGGAGAGGGAACTTAGATTTGGTGGAACCGGATGGCTGAGAGCAGAACCCTCTTCGTCACTTGTCACAGCTCCCACGAGAGGGCCGGGAGGAGCACGCAGGTCACACGTGTGTGTCTGGAGCCCGAGGTTCCTCTCCGGGAGTGCAGCAGGTTGGTGCCATGGCCAGGCAGGGGCAGCTCAGCCCGGGCTCTGTGACTGCTGTGCCACACGAGGCCCCAGGGCTGGGCTGGCACGTCCCCTGCTGTGGCCTGTCCTTTATCTCAGTGCGGGGCTTGGGGTTGCTTTCTGTGCGTCCTGTCACAAGCAGCTCGTTCTCTGGAGGGTTTTAGAGGGCTCTGAAATCCATTTGGAGCGAGTTAGAGAATTCAGTGTGTTTCTGCAATAAATCCATTGTGGATTTACCAGGTGCCTGGGGAATACTCTGCTATTCCCCCTCTAATCATTTAGCAAGATACTTAGGACCAAACCAAATATTTCGTAAGCTGGGAGAAGATGAAAGCTCAGCACTTGGCTTTTTTTTTTTTAAAGTAGAATCCAGCATGAAATGTATTTCCAGTAAAGATTATAAAGATAATTTTCATCTTAGCCACAAGCATAGACGACTGGCTGGCTGTGCTGCGAGAGGGCACTGCTGAGAGGGGAATGTCTGAGTGGTTACAACACGGGGATAATTGTGCTAAAAGCAAAACCCCGCTTCTGAACGGGCAGATGCCAGGATGGAGCGTGGCATGGCCGTGTCTGCTCCTTGGGAAGGTTCCAGCCATGCCTGGGCCGTCCTGCTGGGGATGTGTCCCCACCCCAGCTGCTCCTCTGAGCCCCTGAATGGCTGAGGAGCCGGAGGGCCCAAGTGCTCCCATCTGCCTGCAGGGATACCGGGAATCTCACCCCCAAATAGTTTTTTCTTTTCCCCTGTGACTGGGGTGAGCTGCCCTTCCCTGTGGGAGTCAGAGCCAGCAGGTCCCTGCTGCAGCCTGCTGGGTGCTGTTGTCCGGCAAACCACTCAGCCATGGGATTTCTGGAGCATTCCTGCCCCAGGAAATGTGCCCAGTATCACCCAGCCGTGTGTGTGTGGTCCCCTGTGCTCCGGAGCTGGGAGCTCCCAGGGCGTGGAGTGTCCCCTCTGAGCTTCTGTGACACCCGGCCGTGCTGTTCCTCCATTGACATGGTGACATACAAAGTTTGTCTCATATCAATAAATTCTAATGATAACCTTGACTAAAGTGAATTTCTACTTTTTTTTCCTCCAGGTGTCTGCCCTGAGAATTGCTATTTTGGTGTGGTTGTTCAGTAGCTCTTTGGGGACCCCTGGGTTTGGAGGGAGCAGCCACTGACCATTAAAAGAAGGGAGTTTTGGAGGGAGTTTCTGGAAATGCTGGAAAGGTGCTGGCCCAAATCCCCTTGGGCTGGTGGGACCTGGATGGACCTGGTTGGTTGGTGCTGCATTTCAATAAAGCAGCTTTTTCATCTCCGTGTTAAAATCAGGTGCTTTAGGGTGGGAGGAGCCTTTGTGTCAACCTGTCCACTTAAAGCTGAGCTAATTTCAGAGTTCCCTTGGGAACTCTGGGAACTGGGAACTCCCTTCTGGGCTTTGAAAATCTTCAAGGTTGGAGATGCTGCCCCTGTCCCAGGGCTGTTCTGTGCCCATGAGTGTTCCTGGTGCCTGGTGGGCCTTTCCCTCGTGCCCGTTCCCTGTTGGTCCCTCACTGTGCCCCTCTGGGCTGAGCCATCGTACCCCTGGCAGGCCCTCCCACCCTGCAGACCTGGGCTTGCTGGGCAGGGCAGCCCCTGCTCAGAGCTTAGGTATTTGGGCAAACTCAAATCCACTTTATAAAGGCTGAAACTATCAGATCTCTCAGTTTAGGCACCAAGGACAGGAGTCAAAGCAGCATTTTTATCTTCTCAGATATAAGTTTGAGGGAAATGAGGCCTTAAGGTGATGATCTTTAAGGTCCCTTCCAACCCAAACCAGTTTGGGTTTCTGGGATGTTTAATCAGTTCAGTACAGGAGTTAGATATTCATTGATTTATTTCTATCTTCACTGGCTGCAAATGTTCTTGAAAGGTTTGGCCAGAAGGAGAAGCTACTGCTGCTCCATCAGGAATCCAGTCAGTATGCCAGGAGTTCTGAAACATCCACGAAATCCCAGTGAGATTTTATAGGTTGAAGGCCCTGGGCCAGGCTCAGCAAGTCAAGTATTGCAAATTTTACACCTCCCAAACTGGATTTTAATCTTTCCTTCCTTCCCCCTGTGCCAGGTGCCCTCACCTTCCTCATGATCTTCCTCCCGTAGAACATCACTTTGTCCCTCTTGCGAAACCTGTACTGAGGCACGTGTGGCTGAAGTTGTTCTGAAACACAAAAGCATCACATCAGAAACCACCTTTAGCAGCTGGGAAAACACCTGAGCACAGCTTGGTGACTTTGCTGCCTCCAGAACAGCTCCTGTGGGCAGCGTTTGGAATTTAAACCTCCCTGGGATCCCTCATTCCCCAGCTCTGGCCGAGCCAGACCAAGGCAGGGCTGCCTTGGGGTTCTACCCCAGCCCCAGAGGAGATAAAGGGCTTTCCAAACAGACAGAAGGATTGGGTGGTTTTAGTCTCCTGAAGGAAACCTCTAATTCAATCCTTTCTCCTCGCTGTGACAGTGAAATCACAGCAGGGTTGAAATCATTTGCATAATTCACAGCTGATACTGAGGCTGATACTGCTCAGACCCCAAAGAAATAAAACCCCGCAGGTCCTGCACGGACAGTTCTGGGTTCAGACCCGGGTAAGTGAATCAACACAAGCTCTTCACCCTTTAAAGCTGTTGTCCTGCAAGAGCCACACCTCTGCAGCAAACAGCTTCCCCAGAAAATTACAGAAAGACTCAAGATTGATGGGAAAACTGGTTTTAAAACTTACATAGTAAGTACTTGATAATTAGATAGTCTCATTATTCCATACATGACAAACACAACAACTGCTTCAAGCAGCAGCGCGGCTGCAGCTCCAATTGCAATTCCAGTCAGCTGGGAGGGGAATTCAGGGAGAAAGAAGTTAATAATTTTCACCTTCAGAAGCTACTACGTACTTTTTGAAGGGCTGAAGAACACTCAGCTCAGTGAGATGTCTAAAAGTCAAGCACGTTCATAAATACTTAATTTTTAATTCAAACATCTCATATGCAACAAGTTTAAACTGCATCAGTGACCAGTGCTAAGCTCACATGCAACATATTCCATGTTTTTCTCCCCAAAGACCTGTGAGCTGATCAACTCAATGTACAGGAGGTGCATGAGGGCATGGAGTGCCAGGACGAGGGGGAACGGCCTTAAGATGAAGAAGGGGAGGGTTAGATGGGATTTTGGGAAGGAATTGTTCCCTGGGGGGGTGGGCAGGCCCTGGCACAGGGTGCCCAGAGAAGCTGTGGCTGCTCCCTGGAAGTGTCCAGGGCCAGGCTGGACGGGGCTGGGAGGACCCTGGGACAGTGGGAGGTGTCCCTGCCCGTGGCAGGGGGTTGAACGAGGTGATTTTTATGGTCCCTTCCAACCCAAACCCTTACTGGGCTGTTCAGCGAACAGGAACCTCTGTTCTGGGCAGGGAGAAGCCCAGCACGGGCAAGGCAACGTGGCCATGTGCTCCTGGGAATGGGAACAAGCTTTATCCTGCAGGAATCAGGCGGGGAAGGATCATCCCACCCTCAAACAGCCAGGCCGGGAGGGCAGCGAGGGGCAGGGAGAGGAGGGGTGGCCGAGCCCAGGGAATCCCTGAGCCTGTGCCTCGAGCTGTCCCTGCTGGAAGCAGGAGCACGTGGCCTGACCAGGCAGGCACAGCCAGGCTCTCCAGCGCTGGATGTGAACCACGGCCACGTGTTTGTGCTGGGGCCACTCACGGGGAACATCTGGCACCGCTGTCTCCAGGGCTGGGAGCCCTCAGGCAGCCTGACGAACGCTGTGAAATTCCTGTGCTCGTCCAAAACTTCCAGGTGGGGAAGGGAAGAGCTGTGTCCAGGAGAAGCTGAGGGGTTTTGTGCTGCAGATGGAACCCGTCGGGGGCTGACATCACAGAGGCTCCCCTGGTGACCGCACCGAGCTGAGTCTCCTTCCCCCCCGTCCCCACCACGAGCTGTAACATCACCATGGCTTGCTACAAGGGAAGCAGCATCTTCCCTCGAAACCCCTACCACATCCCTGGGTGAGTTCATCCAAAACATCCATTTCCAATGCAAATAGCTCTGGCTGGGATCAGGGAGTGTTTATGGCTGACGATGTTTTGGGGTTTTTTAAAGGCACTATTCAATATTCTGTGTAACAGTGCTCTGAAGGAGACAGAGCTCCAGGAGAAGCAGCACCTTAGAGAAGGGTAGAGTTACAGGCCGTGCCATAGCACGTGGACAGCAAAGCCAAAATTGTTCTTTCTCCCCCTTTTTTCCCATTTCTTCTAAGCTGCCAAATGTCAGCAGAGCTACTGTGCAGGGTCTGGCTTCCAAACTGTCGTAATATTTGCATCAAGGATTTTTGGAAGTCTCCTCTGAGTAAATAATTGTACAGATGTGACACCCTCTGGTCACTGGGCTGGAGCCCTGTCCTGCTGCTGGGTCAGGGACTGGGCAGTCTCGTGATCTACTCCATAAGCAGTTGGATTTCTTTCCAAAGCTTTTTGTGACACTCTCCTCCAAAGGCTTGGAAAGAAGAAACCCTGGATATGAGGCAATGATTTACAGGGGAGAAGGTAAGATATGAATGGGAGGAATAAGGGATTTGCTGTGGATTAAGAAGTTGTGTGTGGGGTGAGGCCTGGTCTGGGGTGTGTAAAGGGGGTGGGAAGGGCTGGGTGGCCCCCAAGGGAAAAGCAGCTGCTGTGGGCACAAACTCCCTCGGATTAGCCCAGGCTGAGGGGAAGCAGGCTGCGAGCCCTGGCACAGGGAATGCCAGCCGTGTCCTGTGGGTGCCGGGCAGGAACAGCGGGGTCAGATCCCAGCCAGGGAGAGGGTGGAGCACCTTTCCTCAAGGCTGCTCCTGCAGTGATGACCGAATCAGCCCTTCCCATTACTGCTCGCTGTACCTTCCCACTGAGCAAAGCTCTGAGACTGGGGGTTTTTTAACTCATTTTTGCATTGCTGTGGCCATCTGATGCGACATTGCATGTGTGCCATCAAAGCTGGGCTGGCAGCGGCTTGGGAATGAGGAGGGACAGCAAGGAGGGAGCCGTGGCTGGAATTGCAGCCCCAAAAGCCTCCACCCCTTCCCTTGCTCACCCCTGCCTGCCTGCAGCTCCCTCAGCAGCAGCTCCAAGCCCCGGTATGGGCACAGCAGCTGGGGCTGCTCCTCTCCAGAGCTGCTTTGACCTCTGGAGGCAGGAGGAGGAACCAAATTCTGCTGCTGCATTTATTGGTGCTGTGCAGGCTCGGGGCACCCCCTGAGCCCCCGTGGGTGCTGAGGGCGAGGAGGAGCTGCCTGAAGGGCATCGCCAGCAGAGCCCTGCACTGGGGGTGTCACGGGAGGAGGGTTTGTGTCCAGGATGTCACCAGGTGTCCCACGTGCTGCACCCGCCTGTGCCGGCGAACCTACGAACACCACGAGAGCACCAGAGCACGTTGTTGTCACTCAGGCCAGGCAATGGTCATGGCAGGAGTTTGAAAAGCCTCCACAGTCCTCGAGAGCACTGGGAAGCCTAAACCCAGTGAGTGGGATGGCTTGGGAAGGTCTGGGTGGGCAGAGAAGGGGTCAGTCCGTGAATCCTGGGCAGCGGGCACAGCCCTGTCCTGGCTCTGAGAGCTGGGAAGGGTTTGCAGACAAGTGAGGACGGGCCCAGGGCCAAGGCCTTGCTGGCGACCGGGGAGGCAGAGCAGGTTTGGGTGGCAGCCTGGGAGTGGCGATGGAGGAGACAGGGCTGAGCAAGGGCAGGCTGAGCTGGGCTCAGCCTCGGGCCAGCGGGTTTCTGGTGCTCACCAGCCTGAGCCCCCAAACAGGGATCCCCAAAAGGGGGTCCTTCATCGACACCCCAGCACAGGGGCACAAGCAGCCCTGCTGAGGCTGGTTCCTTCCCCAGGCTTTTACCAGCGGCACTTGTAGCTCCCTCCACGGCAGATCCCTTCCTGTGCGCCCAGACTGACTCGCTCAGGTGTTTAATTGCAGGGGAACGGAGCCCTTTCTCAGCCCAGCCATTATTTTGTCCGCGATCAAAATCCCTGCAGCCATCCTGTAATTATTTGGGCTGCGTCATTTGTGCCCTTGCTCAGTTTTATCATCCTGGTGTTGCTTCCCTGTGTTGCAAGACTCGTTGAGGATCCCTGGGGATGAGCCACGGAGCTGCCGGGGAGGAATCCTGCATGCAGTGGGGAAACCTGCCAAGAGTAAATGCACGGCTCTGCTCGCTGTTGTTTAAACTATTTGGAAGGGAAAGTACTTACTCATCATCTTATGATCCTCGTGCATCATCTGGCTTTATCCCCGGATCCACGCTGGGCTCATTGATGAAATATTTCTGTCTGTCCATTGCAACTGGCAGCTCTACCTTTCTTCAGTGCTGGAATAACATCACCGTTAGGAAATCTGAGACTGGAGCAGCTCGAGTTTCTCATGGTGACCCGGAGCAGAGCCAGAGCTGCAGCACCTGCCCTGCCCTCGGCCTCCAACACGTCACAGTGCCCATCCCAGGGCTTGGGCAGCAGAGAGATCCCTAAAAACCAGAGCTGTGTTTGTTCCTGGGGCTGCCCACCTTCCCTGTGCCCCCCTGTGCCAGGCAGTGCCTGGGTGGGCTCACATCAGCCCGGGCCCACTCCTCGCTGTGAGCAGAGAGAGGAGGGTGCAAGTGGGGAATTACTCTCAGTTTTGAGTTTCAGTACTGAGCAAGAGACTCTGGGATTTTCTCAGTTACTCGCTGTGTGCCAGAGCAGACAGGCACTGCGAAGTTTAAACTGGGGCACGTTGAGCTGGAAATGGTATTTTAACTGGGGGATTGTGGATGTCAGCACCGCCAAAGCCACTGCGGCCCAGGCTGTGCTGGGAGTTTCCCATCCACGGGTGCTGCTCCCTGCCCTCATCCCGTGTTTCTCCATGAACCGCAGGCCTGTGCCTGTACACGCCGCTGAACTGATGAGCCACGTTCATGCTGCCGGATGAGAACACGCGTGTGAAACACGGACACTCCCTCCCGGCCTCCTGTGTAACCACACGTGTGGGCTCGGTTCTCCCCCCACGCTGCTGCCCCACCTGGGCTCGCGGCCACATCCCGTCCACCACCTTCCCTGGGCTCCTGGACAGGGCCTTTCCAGGGCACAAAAGCTCTGCAGCAGATTTGCACTGCCAGAGGGCAGGGCTGGATGGGATATTGGGAAGGAATTGTTCCCTGGGAGGGTGGGGAGGCCCTGGCACAGGGTGCCCAGAGAAGCTGTGGCTGCCCCTGGATCCCTGGCAGTGCCCAAGGCCAGGCTGGACGGGGCTGGGAGCAGCCTGGGACAGTGGGAGGTGTCCCTGCCATGGCAGGGGTGGCACTGGATGGGCTTTAAGGTCCCTTCCAGCCCAAACCAGGCTGGGACTCCGTGATTATCCCTCCAGCGAACACCTCCCACTGCCATCTCGGTGACGGCTCTTTTTCGGTTTCCTCCTCAGCTACGGGGGCTACGTCCCTCAGTTCACCTTCAGGTTTGGGAAGACCTATGGCAGAACCACCCACGATGTGCTGATGGACCCCACTGTCAGCAAGAGCCATCGCTCCGTGCTGGCACCCCTGGACAACAAGGAAAACCTCCTTGAGCTCCATTACCACATCGAGCATCCAGGTGAGCAAATGGGCCCTGCTGATGAGCACAGGGTTAATTACCATTAGTGGGGTGTGTGCCCACCCGTCCTTGGTAGGCTGCTGGGTGAAATGGGATGTTTTCCTCGGAGCAATCACAGCTCTGGTGCAGGAGCACTGACACCTGGAGAGCAGCAGAGTGAGGAGCTGGAGCTCTCGGCCCCAGCTCGTGAGGATGGGGATTCTCGTGTTGTGGAGAGGAGAGTCTGAGTTCCCAGGTAATCTTCGGTTAGATGAAGATAAGTGATTTTATGGCATATTATGGACTCACTCCCCAGTTCTCCCAGGATTCCTGTTGTGGTTTAACCCTGGCTGGCAACTGAACCCCACACGGCTGCTCGCTCACAAATCCCGAACGTGGCCTGTATTAGCTGCTACAAAGAAAACAACCTCTATCCCAGCCAAACCCAGCACAATTCCACAGGCTAAAATCCATCTTTCTGAGGAAGGTCTGGTCTCCTACCTCAGATCCTTTCCTGGCTCACCTGCCTGGTGCAGAGCTCGCTCTGCTCTGAGCTCTGACAGTTTGAGATTCATTCTGCTTCTTGCTGCTCCTCCTCAGCTGAGAATGGCCTCTGTGCCTTCCCTTTCCCTACTTTCCCTTTCCCATCTCCTCCATCAGACAGAGACAGGCTCACGTGGATTCCCAGCACAGAGAATTTGCAGGAATCTCCTACCAAGTCCCAGCCCTTGGGGCAGAGTGCCTGGTCCCTGCTGAGCAGCCCCAAGCCGGGCACAGCAGAGCGGCCCCGTAAACCCCACCGGCCCCTCGGGATGTGCCATCCTTTGGGGACACTTGCCACGTCCCTTCCCGTGGCTGAGCCGTGCCTGTTGTGGATGCCCTGGGCAGAGGGAGTGAGTTTCCTCCAGGATAACGTGCCCATATGGGATCTGGGTCTTTATTTCCCTGGGGATGGCCACACCAAAGTGTTGCTTTCTCATTTCTCACGGGGAATTTTTGCCATGCAGCTTCTTGCAAACTTTTGGCCTCTCTGCTCCTCCCGGCCCTGTTTTCCAGGATCCAGGCCTCCACCACACAGGTGGTGTTTACAGGCTTCATTCCTGGAGATTTGAATTTGCATTTCCTTGGACGGAAACAGAGCTTGGACAGACCCAACTAACCAGCTGACCGAGTTGCTCTCTCATTATTCTGGTTTTCTCCCGGCTGCCAGTGGCAGAGCTCACGGTTGCTGCTCGTTAGTGAGGTCCTGAAGGACGTGGCCATGGGAGCCACCCCTGGCTGTGCTGAAAAGGCCCCCAACAGCTCCTGCTGTCCAGCTGGCCCTGTGCAGTCCCTGAAACCCTCCCCAGGTGCTGCCTGGTGTCCTCCTGGGTGTTTTATGTGATGGAGATCAAAGAGCTCATGGCAGTGTTGGGCCTGTGGCTGCCTTCGGCAAACTCGGTCTCAAGACTTTTCCTCAAGGTCTGGCTTTGATAAAGCCTCGTTGATGGGCACCAAGTACTTTGCTGGTGTCTATCAGTTCAGTTCCATTTGTTTCCTTGCTGGAAGTGAAATCAGGCTCTGCTGTGGGGGATCTCTTCCTTCTGGTGACCAGTGACAGGACCCAGGGAATGGCCAGAGCTGTGTCAGGGGGATTTGGGATGGAGATCAGGGAAAGGTTCTTCCCCCAGAGGGTGCTGGGCACTGCCCAGGCTCCCCAGGGAATGGGCACGGCCCCGAGGCTGCCAGAGCTCCAGGAGGGCTTGGACAGCGCTGCCAGGGATGCCCAGGGTGGGGTTGTTGGGGGGTCTGGGCAGGGCCGGGAGCTGCACTGGGTGATCCTGGTGGGTCCCTTCCAGCTCGGGATATTCTGTGACTCCATGAGATCAGCCAGGGATGTGCTGAATTATCCATCATCCATGCTGGAGCTGGTTGTGGCACAAGCCAAGCGTGCAGGCACCCACTCCCCAGGAACCCGACCTGCAAATGGGGATATTTACTCAAATCGAGAGCACTGTGCTCTCCTGGCTTTTCATTTCGTGCCTCGCTGTGCAGCCTTTCAGAATCAATCAGTTTGCAAAGCCCGGGGTCATGAAAAGGAGCTCATAGGGATTTCTCAAGTACAGAACAACCTAAGTTTCCTTTTCCTTTGGTTTGTGGGAGAAAGAGAGTAGATGGAACATTCTCATTAATAACGAAGTAAAAAATGAACCTGCTTTAAAATTTGCACACTGGATTGAAAAATCATTTTAATCAAGGATTTTTTCTTAATTTTGTTGCCAGCCTGGGCACTTGATAATTCAATTGCATAGAGCATATTTTATATACTTCACGAAGTTATATACAGAATATATACATTTATTCTGTAATTACGGGCAGATTGCAAACCTAAATGCCCACCAGAAGTTTATGCTCACGCAGAAAAGGGCAGATTTCGCTGATTTCTGCAGATTTGCAGAAATCATGGAATTATTCAGCTTGGAAAAAACCTCTAGGATCAAGTCCCACACTAACCCAGCACTGCAGATGAACGGACTGTCTGCAGATGGAGCCTCTGCTGGAAGACGGTGCCTCATCCCATCCTGGGATGCAGATGTGCTCCCAAGGGGAGCTCAGAGGAAGGCTGTAATGACCAGGGGGTGGAAAAAAAAAAATGACCTATGAGCACAAAAATGGAAGGAATTTGGTTTGTTTGAAAAAGACAAGGCTGACATAGTAACAGTTTTCCAGTAAGGAAAAGGTGGCTGTGGGGTGGAGGAGTGATCCTCCTCTGGAACCACAGAGGGGGGAAAAATGGGCTTCACTGCTGGCACAGAGGAAGAGAAAATGCCTGAGCCAGGGGTCACACGGGGCTGGGGCACCTGGGGGAGCCACGTCATGGGCGATTTTTAAGGGGAAATCAGCCAAAGTTGCCAAGCTCGGCTGTCCCTGCGGAGTCTCGAATCACAGGGCTCTATCCCTGCTTCACAGTGGAGATATTTAGCATTTGCTGGACGTAAGATAAATTTTTTCCAGCCAGTGTTACAGCAGATCCTTTCCTCGATGAGCAGCAACGGTGCCAGAGCAAGAATTCCTTGGAGGGGGCTCTGTTTGGGGCAGACAGACACAGCCACGTGGAGCTAAGGACTGAGGATTTTTTTCCCTCTTCTTGGCTGGGGATATTTTACCGTTCCGGTGACACTTGGAATAAATGTTTTTGAACTCGGATTGGTGCCGGTTTCCTGCGCAGGTTTGTCGATGGGGCTGATGGCACAGCCGTGGGACGTGTGTGGAGTGGATCCTCGTGGTCTCTTCCAACTCGAGCTATTCTGATTCCACACCATCGACCTCCAGGCTCCTTCCCATTCCCCCGGAGGGAATAACGGGAATCCCTCATCCTCTTCGGGCCACTCCTATCCCCTAACTCAGTGTCTGTCCTTCAGGGTATGTCACCTTCCAGCCCATCAACAGCCGTCCTGAAATACCCCTTGGGCCCCAGCCTGTGGTGGCAGCAGCGCCGGAGGAGCCGATGATGACCCACATGACCCCCACGCACTGGCGGAGCCCCCCGGACACGGCCGTGCCCGGCACCCGGCAGACCTGGCTGCCCCAGGAGCCGCTCCGGGGGCTCGCCCTGCACCCCGCGGCTGAGGAGCTGGAGAGGGAGGTGGCCAAGCCACCCCTGGCCTCTTCTCTGGGGAAAGCAGCTGGAGCTTGCCAGTGCAACTGTGGAGGGAGCAAAACGGTGAGTGGGCTTGGGGGCTGGTGGGTGTGAGGAGGGAATTTCACTCGGGTGTGGATGGCAGGGGCACAAAGTTAAAAGTGTCGTGTAGAGAAGATCAGGTACACAAATGTTTGCAGGAGTAGCAAATCTACTCCATCTTCAGGAAATTGTTTTAGTCGTTAATTACCCTTCCCAATCAAAAAGGCTTCATTTCTCATTTGGGTGGGTTTGGCTTCAATCCCAGTCCCTAAAGTTGTGTTATGCTGTGCTGGGCAGCCAGGCTTGTTCTTCCTTAGGGTGTCCCTGGAGCCCTGAGGCTGCCTCTTTCTCTTCATCTTCTTCTTCATCTTCTTCTTCTTCTTCTTCGTCGTCTTCGTCTTCTTCGTCTTCGTCTTCGTCTTCTTCGTCTTCGTCTTCGTCTTCTTCGTCTTCGTCTTCGTCTTCTTCGTCTTCGTCTTCGTCTTCTTCGTCTTCGTCTTCGTCTTCTTCGTCTTCGTCTTCGTCTTCTTCGTCTTCGTCTTCGTCTTCTTCGTCTTCGTCTTCGTCTTCTTCGTCTTCGTCTTCGTCTTCTTCGTCTTCGTCTTCGTCTTCTTCGTCTTCGTCTTCGTCTTCTTCGTCTTCTTCTTCATCTTCGTCTTCTGTTCTTCGCCTTTATCTTCATCTTCATCTTCGTCTTCTTCGTCTTCTTCTTCTTCTTCTTCTTCGACTTCTTTCTTCTTCTTTTTCTTCTTCTCCTTCCTCCTCCTCCTCCTCCTCCTCCTCTTCCTCTTCCTCCTCCACAGAGAACACTCCCAGCACCTTTGGTTGGGTTTCTGAGCCTGTATCTGCCCCCACCTGAATTTCCCACCATCATCACCCCTCATTTAAACACCAGTGCTGGGGCTTGCCTGTGGAGCTGGGGGCTGTTCAGCACAGCACAGCCAGTATCACTCCAGACCAACATGTTTGTCTATTATTATTAGTAGTAATAATAATAATTTTTATTATATTTGTTGGGTTTTTTTAAACCCTTTTATTTCCTCCGGAGCCGGCAACAGCCTTTGTCACAGTCCTGCAGCCATGGCTCTGCAAATCCTCTGAAGGCAGAGATTAGAGGTTTGACGCATGGAGTCAAAAGCTGGCTTGGATGTAAATCCCGAGAAGGGGCATTCCTGCTCCTTGCCCTCAGGAACAGATTTGCACAGGAGCTCAGTGCCCAAAGCTCCCCTTGTTCTCCAGGGGGATTTTGCAAACCCCTTCGAGGTCTGCTACTTGCTCATCTCGTAATTTGACTTTCCCAGAAATCGCTGGGGTAGCCCTTAGTGTAAAGCTGGGAAGAACTGGAAGTGGCAGCTGCCGTTCCCAGCTCGTGGCAGTGATTTAAGCACCGGAGCCAAGGGAAGAAGCGGGTTTTACTGGTGTTTTATTTTATTTCTCCTTTTGTTTTAAGCAGATACAAACCGGAGGTGTGGCACTGCCAGGAGGGGAGATGGCGGATTACACACTGCCAGTGCTGCCTGTCCCAAATGCCATCCTACAGAAAGCCACTTTCGGTAAAACACAGGGAGGGCACGCGTGCAGCACGAGGCCACCTCTGAAGAAATGATGTGACCCTTCTCCCGCACGGGGAAACCTCAGAGGTGTTGCCCAGTGGCTCCAGCTCGTTTGGGATGGAAAATATCCCTGCTCCTCCCCCTGCAAGGGCGTTCCTTTGGGATGTTGTCACCCTGTGGATGTCACTCTGTGCCCGTGGGCACTGAAAGGGATTCAGGAACCACCTTGGTTCCCTGCAGCTGTGGGGCCGGGCGCCAGAGGGTGAGGAGAGCTGGGCCTTGGGCTCTGCCCCACGCTGGGGTGGTTATTCATCTCCTAGAAATCAGGTGTTTTCCTGAATCACCAAATCCACACACAGGGGTGTATGGCACCACCACAAAGGTATAAACCGTGTCCTGCAAGGGGTGTTCTGTGGCCTCCCCACTTGCTCTGGGAGAACATTCCTGTGCAGCAGGAGAACTGTGACGGGTTCTGAGCTCCTCCCTCAAGGATCCGACTCCCGAGGGTGGGATCCTTCACTCTGCACTGGATCATGGGAATACAAGGACCACAGTATTCCAGTTAAAAGGAGAGGGAGTCCATATTTTGGGATGCAGAAGACATAAATTCCTCTCTCCAAAGCTTTCCTTTGGAAAGAGGGAGTTCGGGCTGCTTTTAGGTTCTACCTCGCTAGGTTTTACGTAGTTTCAGACTTTATACATTTTCTGTTGTGGGAATTTGTTGGATGGGCAGAGCAGATGAGGAAAAAAGGTTGGACAGCTTGTTGTTAGCCCCTGAATGTGTATTAAATTGGGAGAGAACACGAAAGAGCTGTAGATGTAAAAAAAAAACAACAAAAAAAAACCTGAGGAAATGAAATGGTTCTTCCACACCACATGGAGACCAACAAAAATCAGTTCAGGCCACTGTGTTTTCCTTGGGAATCATAATGGAAAAAAAACGTCTTTCAGAGAAAATACCTCACGTGTAAGAGTTAATTTTACAATTTAAACAGATTAATTTTTCCTTCCTGTACTTTAAGGTTTATTCATCCCGGGCTCCTCCACTCTCAGAGTGGTTGATCTTTAGATGATCAATGTCTGTTCTCAAGCAGAAAATGTTCTCTTGCCTCCATCCAAAGGGTACACTGGATTCATCCCCTGTGCCATCGACAACGTTGGCATGAACTACATCCTATCTGTGAAGAAAGCCATGAAGGAATTTGACCGACGCCAGGTAGATTATAGATTATTGAAATAAGAATGTGCATCTTGCTGATGCTGATCCACCTGAATTTTCAGTAGTAGGATTAGAACTGGGGTACAAGTACAAGCAAAATCAAACGCGGTTAGGTAACGTTAAAAAAAACACGAGCAATTAAATTCTGTAACTTGTTTCCTTGGGACATTAAGGGAGGGTAAATGAGTTCATAAAAAGATTAAGCAAATCTCTTGAGGGCTGGGTCAAGAGTGGCTGTTAAAAATGTTGCTCTGAGTGCAGAAATACAGGATGCAACTATCTGCACTTCCCTTATGGAATACATCTCCTCTGTCTGGTTGGCAGTGCTGGGTGGCTTCCTGTGATACATCTCCCTTTTAATTGGTTGTAAGGCTTTTTCCTTTCCTAACACAATTTGTCTTAAAGGGATCTTGATCTTCTTTCTCCTCCTTTTGGGAAGGATGCAGAAATATCCCTCCTGAAAAACTGTTGTCCCCTTGCTCTAAGAGCTCCCATACAAGGACACATAATCCTCCGGCACGGGAAAACGAGATCCCTCCCGCAGCAGTTGGTAGATTGCATTCAGAGCTACACGTCCCTCCCTGCCCCCAGGATGGCGTGAGATCCCTGGATGCAGCGAGATCTCCAGGATGCAGCGAGATCTCCAGGATGCAGCAGCCTCCCTGGTCCAGTGGACCAGCTTGTTAAATGCAGGCTGCAGCATCCCAGCCCTTCCTGCTCCCCGGGACCCACTGCCGTGCCTTCATCCCCGAACATATGGGGCTGATGTAGGAAAAACGTCCAAGGCTGAGGATCCCCAGCTCAGAGAAATCAGCTGCAAAGAAACGAGCCAGCGGGGAGAGCAGCAGGGCAACGCTGTGCTTCGGATGAAATGTATTTCCCTGCGCCGGCTTCCTTCTCCTTCGCTGCTGCCGTGAATAGGAATTGAAATGGAGCAAACAGAACAAAACCCGGGCGTTTATCCCCGAATGTGCTGTTTGCCAAGCCTTTCTGCCCCTGATACCTCCAGAAATGCCTGCCTTGCCGTGCATCAGCCAGGGAGGTGTCTGTCCGCCGCGGGATTCAGCGGAGGAGCTGACACGCTGAAGGGAGAATCACACCGCGTTTCTAGCTAAGATGGCTTCTGACTTCAAGCCACTAATCTCCTGCCCTAAATCTTTGTTGTCCTCGGTTACAGATGTGCCACGGATCACTGCTCACTGCCTGCAGCAGGCAAAGCAAAAATCCTCTCGAGGAGCCACGGCCTGGGCTCCATCCCACTCACAAAGGGCTCCATGGCCCCACGGCGTGCTGGGCTCCGTGACCCACATCCCCTCTCCTCATCCCTGGCACAGCTCCAGGGACACTTCTGGGGTTCTGTGGCTGCAGAGCTGTGACACCCAGCTGTGACACCCACCCTGGTGCCCAGCCCCTCGCCCGCATCTGGCCCTGGAGGGCAGGGACGCTTCCAGGAGATGACTAACACTCCTCCTTCAGTTAACGCTCCCTAAGCCTTCCCGTTCCTCCTGGCCTGGGAATTTCAGGCTATTCCTGTTGGTGGGACTCATGGAAACACATAGGGCGTCAAACCCAAACACAGCCACAGCACAGGAGCAGGCCCAGCTCCAGGGACAGCAGAGCAGGAGCACGAGGCCTTTGGCACTTGGGGATGATCCCCAAGGGAATAAATCTCTGCAGCCTGGACTGCAGGGATCCCAAGGACAGCACCTGGGCCATGCTGTGAGCATGGAGGATGAGGTGGCAGGGAATGCTGCCAACACCTGCCGGGAGAAAAATTTACGGAGTGGAGAAAGGGACGATGCAATGTAGCTCTTAATTAGAAGAAAGCAGGACTGGAAAGAGAATTGCTTTATGTTGGCTTAAATATTTTATATAATGCAGAGTCAAAGCACATGACTTTGGTAAAAATAGTATGTTTTAAAATAAACCGTTCCATGTTGTTGTGGGGTTTTTTATTTTGTTTTCCAGCTTTTGGAGAGAAATCCACCTTATACCTTGGGCACGAGATTTCCCCGGACACACTGGCCAGACACCAAAATTTACAGCCGTGCTGGACTCAAACCTTTCTACACGGGCTTTGTACCACGTAAGTTCATCAGCGGCGTGAAAACGAAAGTCACTAATTACTGGGTTAAGCAGTGCTGTTATGGGCTGGAGTGGCACAGAAGTGAACGATTACTGAGATGTTCCACACGGGTAGTAGGGTTTTTTCTGGTCTGTGCCGAGGTGCTGGAGCTGTGCCATGCCCAGCATTCCCACTGCCAGCCTCTCCCAGGCTTCACGTTTCCAGCCACCACCCCCCTGCCGAGGCAGGGGAGGCTCAGTGACATCCCACCTGTCACGTGTCAGGAAAGGGATTTGTTCTAAAAAGCTTGAAGTCTGATAAAAAGGAAAAGGTAGGTGATAGGAAGGGGTTGAGAAAGCACAGAAAGCGTAGGGAAATGCTATTTGCCATCAGGACAGGTCCCTGCCTGAGCCCTGTGGCGCCTTGGGCTGCCTAAAAGGAGAGGTCTGGAGGAATTTTGTGGGTAAGGGGAAGGTGTGTCCATGCACCCGAAAGCATTAACCAAGCTAAAAAATCTCAACAAATCAGCAACTGTGTTTGGTCCCAGCTCAGTAATGTGGGTGGGAAATCATGGAGCTCAGCTGGGAAGAACTGAACTCATTGCTTGTCCTTACTGCAGTGCAGAGGGGGAAAATGGGAGAAGATATAAAATGTGGTAGGACTGAAAGCAAAGAGTGGGAAAACAACTCTCCTGGCAGGGCTGGGCTGTGGCTGATGCGGAGGCTGAGACCAGAGAGGAGAATGTTGAGTGCAGGTCTGACACTGGGCCCCGTTCCTGCAGACATTCCCACTTCCCTGCCTCTGGAGCCACCAGTCAGCACAGTTTTAACTGCTCCAACCAGTCCGGCTCTGGGTGGAGAGAATTAATTAAGGCAGAAAACCTTTAAATAAAAGCAGTCATAATTTAGAACGCTGAACAGAATTTCTTCAGCAGGGAAGCAGCCTGCTCCCTCCTGTCCAGCTCCTCCGTGACAGCTTTGTCACTTGAAGTGACGCTGAACATACGAACCAGTTCCACTGTAAAAACCTGCAGTCAATACAGGGTTTTCACGAGACAAACCAGTGTCAGACACTTGTCAGGTGTTCAGCTCAGCCCCAAAGCAGAGGCTGCAGTAACATCTGATTTTCAAAACCTTTACAGTGATTTTTGAAATCACTGCAGAAGGGCTGTGTGCATGGGACAGCTTTGGTGTCACCTGTCACAGCTGTGCCCAGCACCCCTGGGCCGGGCCACGGCTGCCTGCAGGGTTTGTAGCGCTGAGGAGCTGCAGTGCAGCACGAACAGCCGGTGCCGGGTGGCAGCTCCGTGGCACCGTTCTGTGCCCAGGCAGCTCAAACCTCCCGTGGCCCCTGCTCAGCTCCTGCCAGGCCAGGCTGCAACGGGCCACAGGCAGGTACCTAAATTTAGATACAGCTCAGAGTTAATTCCACTCTCCTTGTTAAATGCGTCCCCCTCCAGCAGTACCCGATTCTAAGGGAGTACCACGGAATTTCTTCAACCCCCACACCACCAGGAGCACGACTGCCACCGTGCCAGTGACACAACAGGCGTCACCTGGCTGAGGGCAGGAGAGAACGGGGGTTGCCATGGACAGGGTGGCAGCGCTGTGCCAAGTCCATCCTTTTTCTTTGCAGACCTGCGGGACATCTACGGGCTCACGTACGGGGACGGCACGCGAGAAGCTTACCGGAGTGAACAGAGGAGACGGGGACGTGCACTGTGAAAACTGCTTTAATGGTGCCTGTACAGCATTGGGAGTGACTTGGAAACAGCAATAATAACACAACACAAACAGAACTTTTGAATGAGAGAGTTCATACAACTTTAAACAAAATTTACAGGTGTTCAACTGCATAGCTTTACTCAGCCTCCTCCTCAGCCTCCTCCTCAAACTCCCCCTCCTCCTCAGCTGTGGCATCCTGGTACTGCTGGTACTCAGACACCAGGTCGTTCATGTTGCTCTCAGCCTCTGTGAACTCCATCTCGTCCATGCCCTCGCCGGTGTACCAGTGCAAGAAAGCCTTTCTGCGGAACATCGCAGTGAACTGCTCAGAAATGCGTTTGAACAGCTCCTGGATGGCCGTGCTGTTGCCAATGAAGGTGGCAGACATTTTGAGGCCGCGAGGTGGAATGTCACAGACCGCTGTTTTAACGTTATTAGGGATCCATTCAACAAAATAGCTGCTGTTTTTGTTCTGAACAT
The DNA here is from genome assembly GCA_013397725.1 of Rhagologus leucostigma. Taxonomy (NCBI): domain Eukaryota; kingdom Metazoa; phylum Chordata; class Aves; order Passeriformes; genus Rhagologus; species Rhagologus leucostigma. The sequence continues at coordinate 935,307 of VZTD01001941.1, forward strand.
TTAGCATTTGCTCATCCACCTCTTTCATGGACATGCGGCCCCTAAAGACGGCGGCCACGGTCAGATAGCGGCCGTGACGAGGGTCACACGCCGCCATCATGTTCTTGGCATCGAACATCTGCTGGGTGAGCTCTGGCACGGTTAGAGCCCGGTACTGCTGGCTCCCGCGGCTCGTGAGCGGGGCGAAACCAGGCATGAAAAAGTGCAGACGTGGGAAGGGAACCATGTTCACCGCCAGCTTCCGCAGGTCAGCGTTGAGCTGGCCCGGGAACCGCAGGCAGGTGGTGACACCGCTCATGGTGGCCGACACGAGGTGGTTCAGATCACCGTAGGTGGGGGTCGTTAACTTCAGTGTTCTGAAGCAAATGTCGTACAGCGCCTCGTTATCGATACAGTACGTCTCGTCCGTGTTCTCCACCAGCTGGTGCACTGACAGCGTGGCGTTGTAGGGCTCTACTACAGTATCTGACACTTTAGGGGAGGGCACCACACTGAAAGTATTCATAATTCGGTCTGGGTACTCCTCACGGATTTTGCTGATGAGAAGGGTACCCATGCCAGAGCCTGTGCCACCACCCAGGGAGTGAGTAAGCTGAAAGCCCTGGAGACAATCACAGCTTTCTGCCTCCTTTCTTACAACATCTAGCACAGAATCGACTAATTCAGCACCTTCCGTATAATGGCCCTTTGCCCAGTTGTTTCCTGCTCCGCTCTGACCTGGAAAAGAGCCATTTTCGTATTAGATTACGGTCACTGCTTCCTGCTTACTGCTTGCAAGCAAAGCCTAAGAGCATCAGGCTCCGTGAAAGCTTTCATCTTCTCGAGCACAGGGCTGTGGTTTCACACAGGCACCTCTGCAGTGGCTCAGCAGACACAGGGAAAACATTAATTATCAATGATACAGCAGCCACTCCATTTCTCCCGGTGGCACGCACGGAGGCGGTAACGAGACTCGGAAGAGCAACGACCTCTGGTGCCGCCTCGAGCTGCTCCCAGCCGCAATCCCGGTATTCCACGCCAGGATTAGCCCCGTCCGGGCCGGTCCCTCGGAGCATGTGCGGTGGGGCAGCCCCGCAATGCCCTGCCCGCCCCACCCCGCGGCTCCTCCCGCCCCCGCGCACTCACCAAACACGAAGTTGTCTGGCCTGAATATCTGCCCGAAAGGCCCGGAGCGCACCGAGTCCATAGTGCCGGGCTCCAGGTCCACCAGTACGGCGCGGGGCACGTACTTGCCGCCTGCAACACAGGGAGAGCCGTGACTACCGCGCCGGGGGGGCCGGGGGGAAACCTGGGGGGGTGGGTCCGGGCCCTACCTGTGGCCTCGTTGTAGTAGACATTGATGCGCTCCAGCTGCAAGTCGCTGTCCCCATGGTAGGTGCCGGTGGGGTCGATACCATGCTCGTCGCTGATCACCTCCCAGAACTGCCGAAGAGAAGCGCGTCAGCGGCGGCCGCGCCGGACCGGGCGCGCTCCCCTCCCGCCCCCGCGCCCTCTTCCCCCGCCCGGACCTTGGCTCCGATCTGGTTCCCGCACTGCCCGGCCTGCAGGTGCACGATCTCCCTCATGATGGCGGCTGCTCCGAGCACTCTCACCGACCCCAACCTTCCCCCAACCGACTCTGGCTGCGTGAGGCAACCGCCAGCCTTTATATAGCAGCGGAATGCGCGCGCAGCCGTCTTCTCCCCGCCCAGACGGGCATCTGCAGCAACGATTGGACGCTTATAGTGAGGCTCTGCAAATGAGAGAATCTGATTGGTTGTGCCGCTGTCACTCAACCCGACGGCTCCGATTCGCCCCGCCCGCCTGTCTGTTGGCTTTACAGTTAGGCAACCGGGAACCGCGAGTGCCCGCCCCAGCTCGCTCACGGCGCTCCCGATTGGCTCAATTGAATGATTGATGTCGAAGCCGATTGGCTGCCGGCCCCGGGGGATGAGCTAGCGCCATTTGATTGGCGGAGAACGAAGCGCCGTGGTAACCGTCGCAGTGACTCCGCAGCGGGCTCTGGGCGGTGGCCGCCGCAGCCGCCCATTCACGGACCCGAGTGCGCGTTTTGCGCAGCGGAGGCGGCGGCTCCTCCTCACTGCGGGACAGGGCGGGTTCCCCGCGGGTCCCCAGCGCTTCCCCCTCCGCCCCTCGCCTCCCCTCCTCCAGGCGGGTCTCTCTTCCATCCTTCCCTCCCCGTCCCGCTCCCCGCCGGCGCCGCNGGCGTTGTCATGGCGACAGCGCGGGCGGGTGGCGGGAAGGGGCTGGGGCGGGACGCGGCGGGAGGGGTGGGCGGCGTGAGCATTTGGGAGGCTGAGAGGGGCTCTGAGGGCTCAGGGAGCTCGGCTGCTGTGAGGGCTCGAAGGTCCCTAAAGGCTCAGGGGTCTGCCTGTATGAGGAGACTGGGGGGCTCGAGGATCTGTGAAGGGGGTGTGAGGGAAGTGTGAGGGCTTGAGGGGCTTTGAGGGGTTAGGGGGTCCGAGGGCTGTGGGAGTGCAGGGGGGGCCTGGCAGCTGTGAGGGGAGTGTGGAGGTTTGGAGGGTCCGGCTGCCGTGAGGGGTTGTGAGTGCTTGGGCCTGGGCTGAGCCTTGCAGTGGCAGCTCTGTGGAGGCCTGTGTGGTGTGAGGGGAAGGCCCCAGTGAAGGGGTCCCACTGTGTGAGGTAAGACATTGCTTACCAAGGCTTCCCCACATGGACACGTCCGTCCTGAGCTGTGTGTGGGTGCTGCAGCCCTGTCATGAGGCAGCCAGGCACCCCAGGCTGGATAAATACCACCCTCGCCTTTCTTCTGTCCCTTACTCTACCGCCCAGCTTTGTGAGCACATTCTTGCCCAGACAGTGCATCCATTGGTCACAGTTTTATTAAGCATATTTGACTATTGTTTCAGCAGAATCTTTTTATGCTTGTGTGTATTCTTTGTGATGCCAGCTGGGTCTACAAGTCCCAGCGTTTTTTCTTGTTTCATACCATAGCAAAACTTGAAAGAGGCTCCAAATGGAGCTCCCAAGGCAGGGAGTCTCATCCTGCTGCCTCGCCGTGAGGTGGGCTGAGGCAAAGGCAGCCATGACCTCAATTCTGCTGACACAGGCCAGCTCTGTGTGACACACAAAACGGCTTGTATGCATCCCAGAATCTGTGCCTGGATAACAATAATCCAATCCTGTGGCTGGGTCAGGTGAGGAGGTGGCAGGATATAGAAGCTCTGTGAAGGCTTTGGCTGGAGGTTGAATGGCCTCTGGTAATCAGCTTAATATAAAGATTATGGTGATCAATATTGCTGGCATATAAACAACATATTCCCGCAGAGGTTCTGGAAGGAGTCCAGGAACACTTGGAGCAGCCCCAGAGAGCCTGGGAGGAGTCCCAGAGCATCAGGAGTGATCTGAGAGGGTCCTGGGAAAGGCCTGGGTCAGGCTCAAAGGCGTCCAGGGAGACACGCACAGCTCAGCCTTCACATCCACAGCCGGAATGCAGGAGGTTTATGCAGTTCCCTTTGAGACAGCTGAGTAATGCAGAGGCATCAGGGGTCCAGATTTATCCCACTAATTACGGGCATTGATTGAATAGCGTTCACACTGGAATCAGTGGAAAGGGACGGCTCGGCCCACTCCGGCTCGGAGCAGTCCCCTGATGACACCTTTCTGATCTCTGTGATGATGTTTGAGGTGACCAATTCGCAAAACTGCAGCATCATTTAGGTATGAAAGGCAGCCAGGATGAATCTGGGTAAGGCTTGCTCAAGATTTCACACCAGGCTGTGCTAATCAGTAAAGACAGCTTTTCCTGCAGGATGCAATGCCATCTCTTCAGACTAATGTACAAAAGGAATCCTGGCTTCTTTCTGATTAAAAGCAGGGGATGTAGAGTGTGTCGCCTGTGTTGTGCTGCCCCGGAAGGTACATTCAGCATCGATTCTCATCAGGTGTGCTCAGCACAGCGTTCACAGGCGCGCGTGCTCGGGAAACCCTGGAAAACCCGCCCTGAAATGGAGTGGGGGAGCAACTGCAGGGCTTGGGGAGGTTTCCTGGTACAAGTGCTGCTGTATTTAATGCAGATACGGGTCTGCGGGTTTTTTTCAGCCAGGGCCAGAAAGCAAAGGCCTGTGCATTAGTGCCATCCATTTCCTCACTGTGTGAGCAATTCCGAGTCTTTGTGCTTTCCACAGCCTCTACTCCAGCCCGCACTGCCTTTCATGTTTGGGAAGCTGCTCTGTAATGTGTGGAGTGAGCAATTGTTGCCACCCCCAGCATTCCCAGAGGGAGTGTGAGAGTGGAAATGCTCTGCTCGGTTAAGGCTCCCATACCTGTCTGCAGAACACCAGCGGGATCGCTCCCAGCGGAGCAAGGGTAGGACCCTAGGGAGGAGCTAAACTTTGCTTTCTGATTGAGCTTCCAGAGGTTTCCCCAGGAGATTCAGCCACCTGAATATCTATGGGATAGGAGGCATGTCAAATTATTTGTGCAACACTAATTTTTGCTAATTCTAGCCCAGTCAGTGAGTACTTTGTTCTTAGCTACATCCCCAGGAAATGACAATTCTATTTTAAATATTTTTCCATTTTTTAAATGGAAGTAAAATGCCAGTACTTCTAAGATCTCCCTGAGGAGGAACAGAGTCAGGAATCTCCATGGAGAGCTGCTGGAGCTGCCGACCATGTCAGCCCTGTGATTTCTATCACTGTGGCAGCCCAGCATTAATTAGTGTGTGCCAGGAGGTGAGCTGGCAAGTACCACGTCATGTCTGTGCCAGAACCCTGGCTCACATGGAGCTTTCCTCCCAAGGCAAACCTCTGTACAGAATACTGAGCGTGGGGCAAATTCTGGGAGAAAAAGCTGCACATTCCATGGTCCTGCCTGAGCAAAATGCTGAAGTGCATTTCTAGTGGTCGTTGGTTTAGTGGAGAGGCTGCAGCTTGCCAGAGTAGGGAATGCTGGAAAGCAATTGGGAGGGCAGAGAAAGGAACAGCACGAAGGTGGGATGTTTGTGGCTCCCACATCGTGTTTTCATTGCAGACATCCGTCTTAGCTGGGGTTGGATTACTTTGAAAGCTTTCCGCAACTTGCTGCAAGTGACGAGCAAGGAGGTTTCACCTCATTTAGGGGCAGATCCCATCTGTAAGTGCTGCATAAATTACTGCTGTAATAGGGGTCCTAGAAAACACTGGGGCCAGTGTTACATGGCAAAAGACCCTGGGTATAACCCAAAGAAAGACACTGGGAAGCTAAAATTGAGTTGGAAATCACATTCCTGTTTTGTCGAATTACGTGTTAGGGGTTTTTTTTAACTTTTTATTGTAATTGTTTTGGTTTTGTAACTACCTGTATTGCTTTTGGCTTGGAAACAGATTTTACTGTAAACACAACTGGTTTGAGCAGAGTGGGGAGGGACTTTCTTTTCACTTTTGCATATTGCCTTCCCCTTTTGCTTGAACCAGTGTTCTGTGTGTGTGTACAGAGCTGATCCCTCCCCTCAGCAGGCAGGCAGACAGCGACTGTCATTCTCCTCTTGGTGCTTAACCAGTGAGATTGCAGCCTGTCTCTGAAACAGCATCCAGTCTGAACTGAGCCTCTACCTGGGGCTGGCAGGAGCCCAGACAGAAATCACAGAAATAATTCTGTTTCTGTGGATAAAAACCTGAAGCCCTGAGTTAAGGGAGGGACACTGGAGGACGAGTGTGGGAGCTGCCTCCAGAACCAGAGGGCTTTTGGTGTTGGGGTCGTTCCAGGTTTATGGCAACACTGAAGTGAGACGTGGGTGTGTGCAGGTGTTTTCTCATTCTCGTCTTTCTGATTGTTGCTTCTAAGGATAAACAATCTTGTTTTCCAGAAATTATTGCTCCTGTGATATTGAAGTTATGGAGGTGAGAGGCTGCTTCCAGAGACCAGTGAGTGAGAGGTGCAGTTGTGGGATTCCTGCCTAAGGGAAATCAGAACAGCTGAATGGGATCGAGCCACGGGTCCACCCAGGCCAGTGTCTTGTCTCTAATGCTCCGCAGCAGTTACCAAAGAAGAACAGGGCAAACAGATATGGATGTGGCAGGTGGTTCAGGCAATTCTTTAGCCACAAGCAAGTAACTTTTTGTTTAATAGCCCCAATGGATTATTATGAATTTATCTAATCACCTTTTGCAGCCATGTAAACTTCTGGCATAAACAACCTCCTGTCCTGATGAGTGCTGCGGTTTAACCACGATCTGTGTGGAAGAAGAGCTCCTTCCATTTGGTTTGATGATTTCCACTGAGTAGCTCCCTTCACAAGGCCGTGAGTCTGTCCCTTCAGAGCTTTCGCTCCAGGAGTGTTTAACATTGTCAGTGATACTGTGAGACAAGGTAATGTTAAACCAGCTTTTACTTGATGTAAAGTTCAGCATTAATGGGCCATTTACATCTCCTTCATGTTTGCAACCTGTGAACTTTGAACATTGTTCCCATGAAGGTTCCACAGCTCTGCTGCTGTTCCTTGTCCAGTGATAAGCCTGATAGCTGTTGTCTTCTTCCATTTGGAGGATCTGTTTCTCCTGAGACTTTCCACCAAGAAGCGGTGACTAATTCGATCATGAGGTGCACATATGGTGACACCCCTGCTGTGAACAAAAATAAGCTTTCCTTCACACAAAAGTTGTTTTTATCATTCCTCTGTCTCTCTCAAACCTCCTCTTCATTCCCAGGGCTGTCCTCTTCCTGGTAGGGATTATTCTTTCTCCCTCTTGTTTCCAAAAGAGCCTTCATCCATACTCCATGCTAGTGCTTGTCTCCCTGCATAGAGGACTTCTTCCAATGTCATGGCTTCTTAAATCCTTGGTTAGAGCTGCTTTCACATCCCACACAGAGAGAGTTTCCGTACTGCGGTGTCTTTCCTCTGCATCCACGACATGTTCCCAGAGAAGCCTCCTTGCTAATTGATGCCATTTGTGGTGGGAGAGATTTCCTAAGGCTTTCCTAGGGGTGTTCTGCCAGCCTCCCTCTCGTGACTGATCCCTGCCATTGCACACTACTCCGGCGAGCAGCAGTTCCTGTTCTGTGTTTATCTGACTTGAACAGGGATCTGACGGCATCTGACAGAGCAGGAGGGCTCTGAATATCTCACGTGGTGGGAACCTGGTCACCTCAGTGTACAAGTACACAGGGATGTGTGCACTTAGGAAACACCAAAACACTGTGACTTGCCTGGGTTTGATGGCATTATGAAAGGACTTTTAAAATAAGAAAGCTGTGGCAAAAATTCTTGCAGGTTTTCTGATCCCAGTATTCCTTCAGGCTTGTTCTTCTTCAGTGTGTTCAGAATTAGCTCTTGAAGTAGGAGTGACAGTCCATGAGGTAGGATATAAACATCGTATGGCTGCCTACTTCTCTGGAAAGATACTCAGATACAGGATCAGAGGCAGGGTATAAGAACAACATGAAAATATACTGATACTAAATCCAGCCATCCAAAAAGGCATTCCTCTCATCTTCTGCTGGATTTGCTGATACATCGTCGTGGATTTGAAGGCCTCAGCTTGGGTCTCTCCTACAACCACATGGAGCCTGAGTATGTCAGAATGTCAGTCCTGTGGGGACTGCAGAACGGGACTGCAGGCAACAAACTGTTCTTTCTCTCAATTTTCATGGGAATTCATTGGGACAACCCAGATGGGATGTACTGGTTGAGAATCCACAGTGCTTTGGGATGCCTAAATGACAGGCCCCCATAGCCAGGAGCAGGTCAGTCGCCCTCTTGTGTGTCTGGAGCTAAAACAGAGAAAGTGCTTTCTGGTGTCAATTTTTGTATCTAATACTTTTTATTTCCTTCTCATTGGTATTTGCTGGCAGCAGCAGAACTGCAGTTGCACATGAGCAGACTTTATTATCTGCCAGAAGATCTCTCCCATGGTTCAGCCTGAGTGAGAAGCGAGGGACCTGTGTATAAACATGAAGAACTTATGGGCAGTTAGAAAATCCTCATTATTTATCATTTCCACAGTTGAATTGTAACCAAAGGCCTGCAAGCATCTTTGTTATAAAGTGAGTGAGTTCATCCAGAATCTCCTTTTGAGTAGATTTCTGCTGTCCAGGTAATCTGGGGATTAATTCTGCAAATTTATGTGGGGCTGATGTGAATGAGCTGCTCTATAGAGAGCTGGGAGGAAGGAATATGCTACCAGTATTAGTTTCCTTTCTTCTCACAGGTTCCCCATTTTGTTATTTTATGGCTTTTTTATTGCTAAAAAACCACTTCAGTTTTAAAATCCCAATCTATTTTATCATCTAGTAAATACATCTATAAATGTTTTTATCTGTCAGAAAAAGAAGTGGTTGTGGGTTTTTGCATGGCAGAGCAGTGGTTCAATGTCAGGGTGGCTCAAGGGTCAGGGATTTAATTCAGTGGCATGTGCAAGGCAAAAGTGAAGTGTCAGGAGGCCACACTGAGCTCATTGCCTAATTACTCACTTATTATCTGTGTGGAAGTCCCAAAGCTTCTAAACAAGAGCTGGGGAAAGTTCTGGCAGACATCCTTTTCTCTCAGACCCTGGGATCTATTCCAATTCAAGAAGGGGCAATGACTGACAGGCCAGAGCACCTGGAGCCCAGGGGTTCCTGGCATCCCACTGCTTTGTTTCCAGTTCTGACAGTGGTCGGATTCTTCCTGGGCAGGTTCCAAATCTCAGCCAAGAATCCCAGAGCTCACCCCTATGCTGACAGGTCACAGAGCCAGAGCTCTGTTAAAGGATTGCATTTCCAGGTGCAGGATGAATGACGTCTCAGGAATTTCCCTGATATTGCTGATTCCACGATAACCTGTTTATTTTTTCTACTCTGCCTTGCCTGGATCCCTCCTACCTTCTTCAGATGGTTTGAGCAAAGAACACATCAAAAGGTGTAGGCATGTCTCTCATCAACTAAATACCAGCAGTCAGGTTATCTGAACTCTTTTTCTTTCACTGGGAAGAAAGTGCCTTCAGGGATTCTCATTGTGTACCCCAAAAGTACACAGCAAAACAGCCCTTGAGTAGAGGCAGCAGCAGCAGCAGCCCCCCTCCTGCTCACTGAAACACTCTGTGTTCACAAAAACCCCCTGCTTTGATCTCTTGCCAAGAATAACACAGACAGTCTATTAAAACATCTTTAATGACATGATATAATTAAAAATATCTAACGTGCAACTCAAAGAAATGAATATGAAGCTTGTTTAAGTCTATTTCCACACCCCTCCAACCTTGACTGACAGGTTCCAAACCTTCATTAATTGGCCTGAAAATGTTTGAATACCCCAATATTATGGCGTGTGTGTGTCATATATTATCAGTTGGGAGCACAAGGGACAAATAATCAGATTTGAAAGGATTTAGGTGCCATGGTAGCTTTAAAAATCCTGCAAGGCACATCACTGCATCTGTGAGCATTTACATTTCTGTTTAAAGTGGTCTGAAAAGCCTTGGAGACACTCATCCCTGAGGCTCTTAACAGCCTGTGTGTTTTAAGTCTCTGAAGCAGTTGAGAAGTGAGCTCTTGACTAAATGCCTTAGTCAAAGGATCGTGTTTGTGACTCGATCCTTTCTCTTCACAGTAACCCAGAGAATTTGTACAGCACCTCATCTTTGAGATGTGCAGAGCAGACCAGAGGAGCCAGAATGACTGCCAAGTCCCAGGGCAATCCTGACTATTAAATCATAAAATAACTTTGGTCATGGTCTAATATGAAAGTGACAATTAGGACAGTTTCTGTTCCTGAGTCTGCTCTGGTCTAAAGGACAGTGTCAGCTGAGACACTTCCAGAGTCAGCAAGGCAAGCAGGTCAGTGCAAATGAACAAACAGGTGAACCTCAGCCCAGCATGAGCCCAGCTTTAGCAAATGTGAAATTAAATGTGTTAATCTGAGCCCACACTAAAGAGTTTAAGTTGGCAGTTTTAACCCTGAGTGGCCATGACTCAGCTGAGAGACAAAAACTCAGCTGTGTGTCTGTGCCCTTTGTTTCTTCCTTTGATCCTCTGCGCATTTTGCAGAGGCCACGACTAAGAAGGATTGGTTTTGAAGGATTCCTGGTCAGCAGGAACATTCATTGGAAGGGACACATGGACATTATCACTAGATGGAAGCACAGACACATCAGGCAGAAAATACCTGCATTTTCCCTAGAACATGGAAGCAGCTGGCTGTTATATTCTGACTGTATTTTAGTGCTCTTCTAGTCTTCACTAATGGCAAATAGTGCAGGTATCATCTCTCAGCTGGGCATAGAAGAGGACAGAGCACTTTTTTCAGACACCACCTCTTCTGATTGGACAGGATTATTCAATATTAACGTCACAATAGCTCAGGGCCTGTGTGCTCAGAGGCATCGTTTCATGTCTGACATGAGTAATCCCAGCTGTAGCCCAGGGAAGAGCCATGCAGGCTGTTCTTGTTTGGAGAATGAATAGCTTGCCATCACCAGGAATCACACACTTCCTGTGGAGCAGGATCCATTGTCTCAAAGTACAGCAGTGCAAGTACCAGCAAGCTGAAATAAGACATCGAGGCTCTGGGAGCCCTGCAGGAAAACAACTTGCATCCTCCAGTGACTTACACCTCTGTGATTTCTGTCTGGACCCTGTTAACTGTGCTCTGACAAGTCTTGAGTCGCAGAAAACCGTCAGTCATCAAAAACACTGCTGTTCCTGTGACTGGAGCTGCTCTCCTTGACCATCACTCGGTACGAGATGCGCATGAAGGAGCCCATGAGCAGCACGACGAAGAGGATCAGGAGCAAGGACCAGACGCCCGGCTCAATCCCCTTGAGGAAGCTTGGGCTGTCCTGGGGGATGGTGTTGGTCAGACTCAGCAGGTACCCAAGAGTCCAGCCAGATGATCTATCACCCATCTATTGAAACAAAAAGGAGAGGTCAGAAGAGAAGGAGACAGCCTGGACCCCAGCTGTGTTTCTGTGCATGGGCCCAAGGCTTTGTATGTATTATCTGAGACTGAGCCAAGGCTTTGGCTTGAAATGAGGAGCTCTCTCCCTCTCAGTGCCCTGAGTACACCAAAAGCCTTAATGGCACTTCCACCCACACCTCTGCCCATGGGCATGGGAGCTCCATGTAAGCTCTGGCCTGGGCAGCCCCTCTCCCCTGAGCTGTGCTGTAGGGGAGTGCTGTTCTCTGCTTACTGACTGGTTCTCCCAGTGGATCTTAAGTCTGCATTGTGGGTAGTTGTCTCTCTGGCCCTGGTTGAACCTCAGACCCATGTTTTAGGTTGCTTGTCTCTGTCGTTCCAGGCAGGGCTCCCTGGGGGCCCTGGACCTATCTCATTACCTTGCCTTTCTCTGATGGTCACCACGTGCCCCTGCTCAGTGGGACCATGGCTGTGATTGTCAGTTGTGAAGAGGTCTGGGAACAGGCTTTCTTTTCTTTTGTGAAGGGAATGACCTGAATCAAATCCCCCTGTCCTTAGGGCCTCCAGATCCTGGAGCAATTTCACACATTATTAGAGATTAGGTTAGATTATTAGATATTAGGAAGGAATTGTTCCCTGTGAGGGTGGGGAGGCCCTGGCACAGGGTGCCCAGAGAAGCTGTAGCTGCCCCTGGATCCCTGGAAGTGTCCAAGGCCAGGTTGGACAGGGCTTGGACATCCTGGGATAGTGGAAGGTGTCCCTGCCCATGGCAGGGGGTGGAATGGGATGATCTTTAAATTTTCTTCCAATCCAAAACCAGTCTAGGATTCTATGATTCTATAAGGCATTTATCAACCCTCATGAGTATAAAGGTGGTTGCAAAAAGGTAGGGAAGCACCTTTTGGCTAAGGAAATGTTATCAGCAGCTTGTCCTTAGCATTAAGGGGAGATCAAGCTGTACTTCCTTCCCTGTCAACACAGCTTTCTAAAGATGGTGTTGATCCAGAGAAGTTTTTTGACCCATCTGTTTTTCAGTGGGGACAAGTGTCATCTCTGGCTCTCTGACCCCGGTTTTCTTGTTTATCACAACTGTGAATCCATTTTGCAAAACCATCCTGCTGGAGAAGCCCAGCTGGTTAGGGCTTGTCAGTGTGGGAACAGACTGGCTGTACTGGGACCAGCCCTCCCTGGTAACTGGGAACACTGTGCTGTGGGAACTGACCTTCTGGAATGCAGTCCAAGCAGGCTGGTCAAAGTCAAGCGTGTATCCAGTTGTAGTGAGATGGAAGATGAAGGCAGACACAGTGCAGTAATCAACAAGTGTATCCAGGCTTGCTTGGGACTCCCTAATCAGCTGGTGCCATTTCCAAAAAAACAAAAAAAAAGAAGAAGATGGGTGAAAAAATAAAAGAAGTAAATACTCAGTAGCTGAATTTCAGGCCTGCTATAACCTCTCCTTTCCTGTTCTAGGACTGACTGTGGGACTGGAGGAGGGGTTTGTGTCCTGTGCAGACTGAAGCCACATTTCCTGCACTCCCTGGGCTGTGGGGTAGAAATCAGTGTCATCTTTTACTGCCTTTGATCCCATCTTATTAAGCCCGATCCAAGAGCAGCAGGACTGACAGCCAGGTTGCCTTGCTGGTGAATTGCTTGGTAGGATGGGTTCCCTGCTCTCTAATTAGGCTGAGCTAATGCTGCAGCCTTTCTCCCAGCTGGAACATTGGGATCTTTCTCCTCCTTCCAGAAGAGAATGCTGTAGGGAACTGCTTATGGGCTTTGCTGCCTCATTAACAAACCCTGGAGAAATTGTCCCATTTGAATGTTACTGTGGATGCTCCATCAGTGTAAGTGCAAATGAGGGTGACCTCATAACCAGCAGCTGAGGGAAAGAACTGACAAACTCCCTCTGGCTTGGGCTCTGTGGGCCCAGGTGAAATGGGAACAACCCTGGAGTCTGGGTGGATGTGTCCCTTGCATGGAAGGACAGAAGGATAACAGCAAGACCAAGGTGATGTAGAGGAGTGAGTAGACAGCTTTCCTGTTTACTCCTTAAAATATACTAAGAGGTATTTGGGGCTTTTCATTTAATTAGGTCCAGGTGTTACCAGCAGCAGCTGGGATTTGAGAGGAAGGAAAATAAGTGGAGCCTGTTTCCTCAAAGTGAAAAAAAAAGGCAAAGAAAAACTCCACAAAAAACCAAAACCCACAAAATCCAGACAAATCCAAGTTTTCCCTGAGGGAGCCAGTAAGTTACAGCTCTGTCAGTCTGAGCCCTGAGGGCTTTTACAACAAACTGTTCCTTGCTTCTCACTCTCCCTGCACCCCGAGTTATTCCACTTACCTCTGTGACGGACATCCCACACAGCCTCCTGACAGCCTGGCCCAAGTCAGGAGAGGGTGCAGCTCCTCTCATGAAGTCCATGGCCTCAGAAACCACCTACAACGGCAGCAGAAATAATCATCAGGTGGGACTGTGCTCTGTGTCCTCGCACTGCACACCAGAAATCACCCCTGGGAAGTGAGGGGCAGTGGCTGTGCATTGCCAGGGTGCCCTCGGTGTGCAGGGTTGGTTCCAGTGCCTTGGAAGGGCTCGAGGGACAGGAGCAGAGCTGTTGGTGTCTGGAGATGGAAACAGCTCTGTTCCCAGAGTGCATCCAGCAGCCTTCCTGGCCCTGCCTGGATAAGTAGACTGGTCATTAAATCAAAAAATCATATTGGTTGCAGAAGATGTCTAAATTCAAGTTCAACCATTAACCCAGCACTGCCAAGCCCACCACTAAACAATGTCCCCAAATGCCACATCTACACAGCTTTTAAATTGCACCAGGGATGGTGATTCCACCACTGCCCTGGGCAGCTGTGCCAGGGCTTGACAACTTCCTTTTGGTGAAGGAATTCTCCCTAATATCCAATCTAAGCCTCCCCTGGCCGTTCCCTCTCCTCCTGTCCCTGTTCCCTGGGAGCAGAGCCCAACCCCTCCAGCTGCCCTCTCCTGTCAGGGAGTTGTGCAGAGCCAGAAGGGCCCTCCTGAGCCTCCTTTTCTCCAGGCTGAGCCCCTTTCCCAGCTCCCTCAGCCTCTCCTGGGGCTCCAGCCCCTTCCCCAGCTCTGTTCCCTTCCCTGGACATGCTCCAGCCCCTCAATGTCCTTCTTGCAGTGAGGGGCCCAAAACTGAGCACAGTTTTCATGGTGTGGCCTCACCAGTGCTGAGGACTGGGAGATGATCCCTGTGCTCCTTGGCAGCATGTCCATGGGAGACTCAGGAGCAGGGAGCTGGGGAAAGGTCCGTAACTACCCTCCCTGGAAATGCACTCAGCTTGCCCTAGGATCTTGAGCGGCTCCTGGCTTAACAATCTGATGACTTTGGCCACTAGGTCTGGGTTCTCTGATAGAAGAGTGCTTGTGGTGCAGCATGACCAGATGTTTGCTAAGGGAGGGGCAGAGGATCTCCAGCTTTACCACAGAGCTGGTGTGAGAAGACCTGCTCAGCACACAAGTCCTGACTGTCCTATCCCTGCTGGCTCCCTGGAGCCCCAGGGTTGGTCTCAGCAGCAGACATTGAGGAGACATGGATGAAGAAAGCTCCACCACAGTCACTGTGGGAAGCCAGTGGTCCATGTTTGAACAGCTGTGTGGCAATGAGGGGGAGAGGACAGGACTGTTATGGTCTGGCTGCTCCCACTGTATTTATTAATGGTCAAACCGGTCCCATTGCATGGGTTCCCCATACCCGTTGCTCACCCCAGTGTAAATGAGAGCTCACCAGAAACCTGGTCTGAAGGGGCTTGAGAGCACTGCTGAGGGAATGCTTGAAGAAGCCGCAGGAAGAGGAAGAGTTGAGCAGGCTTTGCACGAGTCTCACACACTCAGTGGGATTGCTGGAGCCCGTGATGTTGAAGACCTCCTTGGGGCCAGGGATGTCCCGTGTGTCATCACTGGCAGCACAAGGCCCAGCACGCACTGATTGCCACTGCACTTCCCGGGAGTAGCTGAGGGGCCAGCAGGGATTGGACACCGTTTCAGCACTTCTCTGATCCTGGAGACAGAATAAAACAAGGACAGAGGCAGCAAGAGAGGACATTGGTGTCCCAGGGCTTCACACAGGAAGACAGAATGTAACGTGGTTAGGAACAGCTTTCCCCAAGCACCACAGTGCTGAGATCGAGCAGGGAGGCTGTGAAAGCTTTGCCAAATCTTACGGCATCAACCCAGCCAGGTCCCAGCTCCTGCTGAGCTCAGGGCCAGTGCAGTGACTGGACCTGCTGTGGGAGGTGATGAGTCCCAGCCCTACCCACTCTCCCTTAGAGCTCAAATACAATTTCGTGCATCCTATAGTCTTTCTAGTTGCTGTTCTGATCTGCCTTCCAAACGGTTCAACCCCACAAGAATCAGTGTTTCTTATCTCTAGAAATTGCCCTGTGTAATTGTGGTGAAGTTGGTGTCCAATGTAGGACATTCAGGTCTCAAATAAGGGCAAGTGGGGTTTAGAGTGAGGAAAGTGGATGGGCAGGGAGTAGTTAATTTCTGAAAAACACAGTTTTGATGAAGACTAAGGTGATTCTTGAGTTTGTACCATCCTACACCACTTTTTTCCTCCCCCCCCCTTCCCAAGTGAAATAAAGTTTGGAAGAACCAAAACACCTGCATGTTTTCAAAATGGAATACTGCTCTTTTAAAGGTGCTTCAGGATAAAGCCAGCAAAGCAAATACCCCAAATGGAAGGTCCCAGTTGCTTCCTGGCTGCTCCCACTCTAGGATGCAGGAGCAGTTCCTAGGAGCCAAGGCAAGCCTTGCCTCTCCTCGCCCTGAAGGTGATGTTGACACCTCTGGAGAGCAATTCTGTGCTTGTGTGTATTAAGTAGGAGCCAAATAGAACCTGTAAGTAGGAAACCCTTGAATGGGTGCCTGTGTGTCTGCTTGGAGGGAGAGGATGTTTTACAAATGCACTGGGTTTTTCTAATATGTATATAAAGGGGCATTTAAAGTGATTGACATTTTGCCCATTATCACACCAGTCATTAAGTGACGTTGTGCCAGGAGCTGTGCAGGTGCCCCTCGGCAGACACTCACCTGGATGAGCACGGAGAGCAGCCTGCTGCGGAGCTGCTCCGCGCCGTGGCAGGGGCACTGGCGGGTGTGCACCCTGTGTGTCTGCCCATAGAGCTGCAGCCTCACTCCCTCCTTTGGGGCCTGCTTCTCCTCTTCCAGCTCGGAAGTGAGCTGTGCTGAGGTTCCTCCCACGGACAGGACTCCTGCCATCCCCTTCCCGGAGGGGACCAACTGTCCTCGCCAGTCGTACTGACCCAAAAACAACAAGAGAGGTCAATCCTTGACACTTCTCCATCTCGGTCACAGCCACGTGCCAGCATTAGTGCAGAGAGAAAGCAGCTCGATGGTGCCCCACAGCCCAAGTCTTTTTTGCCCAGGACATGAGGATGCTCAACCAGCGGCTTCGGAGGGAACAGAGGAACCATTGTACAGGCACTGCCACCTGCACAGAGCCTTCCCACAGCCCGTGGGGGCAAACAGGGCTCCCCAGCCTGGATGGCTGTGCCAGGCAGTGTCTCAGCAGGCAGGAGCAGGGGAGAGTGGAGAGGTTGGTGCAGAATGGCAGGGATGTTTCCAAGCAGGCAGATACGGGTTTCAAGTGCTGCCTTGATGCTAAAGTGATCCTTCTGTCAGAAGAACCCTGTGGCATCATCTCCTGCAGCCTTGCAGAACTGACTTTGGCAATACTGAAGTTGGCAGCACAGGCAGGAGAGTTTGCATGGGGTGAACACTCTGTGCCTGGCTGGTGGAGGCCGTACTGCTGTCAGCAGGTCTGACAGTTCCCTAACCAGTGTGTGCTTGCTGTTGGCTATCAGAGCTGCTTTTCACATCCCTAATGAGGAATAACTCAGTCTAACCCACCTTTCTCTTGCCCTCTGAGTTATTTTTGAGACCCTTTGGCTTGAGAAGTGATGGGTGAAACAAGAAAACCGAAATTATTTTTTTGTTGTTGTTTAGCAAGTGCCTTCTAAATACAGGCCAGGCCTCCCTGGTGTCTCACTGAGAGGAAATGAGATGGGCTTTTGCTTTGGCAGCAACAGAATCTGCTTCTCTACCATCCACAAGATACCCCATGGGACAGCTGGACTCCAGTGGCAATCCTACAGCACTCCACAGACAGCAGCAACACCTCACCTCAACCAGCTGGTGTTGGATCCAAGCTGCCTCCTCTGAAAGGCAGTGGAAGCTGTGCTGAAGCACTGTTGAAAGTACAGGGGTTTACCCATCCCTCCACGTGTCTCTGTGGCTGTCTGTTAACAGGAGCTGCTCTGCCCAGCTCTGTGTGCCCCAGGGAGAACCATCCTTTACCTTGAAGAAGTTCTCCAGGACGTAGTTAACAGCAACCCAGTTGAATGCTTCTTCCTCTGGGCTGGACAGGATTTGTGCCCCTTGAAAGCTGAAGGGGGATGACTTCAGGGTCCCAGTCAGAGCTGCAAGGAGACCGTCAGAGAGGATGGGATGGGTGAGGCTAAACACAAAAGAAAAAGAAGGCACATTTGATATTACAGGACCCTGCCAGGAGCAGCCTGCAGTGGGGGCACGCTGCAGGGCTTCTGCTGTGCTCCCCACTTGGGGCAGTAGCCCAGAGACACAATGACAATCCCACTCCTGCTGCTGCTTCCCTCTCCCCTCGCATGGCACCAGAGGCAAGAACAGCAGAGGGATGATTTGAACAGTTGTGCCACCATTTAAGAATTTAGGACCTTAGTATCCTCTGTCTCTGAGGAAATGCTCTGGCCTCATCCCACTGGCCTGGTCCTTTCCAGACCTTACTTTTCCCCAGTGCCTAAAAGGAGATAAAGGTCCCAGTAACGCAGTGACTGAGAACAGCGTCCACGAAAGCGTGTGTGATAACGTGAACCTTCCCACCACCATTTCCAATCTGCTGACAAGAAACACCCCTGCGAGCCCATGGGGGCTGTCACAAACTGAAAACACTTGAGCTTCCAGACTGAGGGGTGTTTTCCCAAGCGCTAATTGTGAAACTGTAATTGTGAAGGAGACACTCCCCAGCCTGGCAGCAGCTGCAGGACTCTCATCTTCATGGCTGCTTGGGGGGACAGGATGGAGACACAGCCATGCCATGCTCCTCTCTTCAGGGCCTGAGGAAGGTTTACCTGACTAGCAGATTAGGGATGGCTCACACTGCAGAGCAGACAGGGTGAGATGCCTGTACAGAGTGATCCCGTGATGTGTGCGGATCTCTGGATGTGGGTTTGCAACATTCACTCACTTCAGCTGCCTCATGCTGGCGGTGGCTCCCAAGTACAGGGGGGTTTGGCTGTGCTGCTCTGCTGGGATCTCGTTCTGGGCCCAGTTCAAACACGGCTCCAAGCTCTTCCCAGCTTTCTGAGGAGAATCTGAGTAGCTGGAGACTCCTAGACCTGAGGACCACGGAACAGAATGAAATATTAAGGGAGGTTATGAGACCTCTTACCCCAGAGACTGCTATCCTAGGACATGGTTAGGACAGAAGCTGGCACAGGTGGAATGAAGGAGTTCTTCCAGGTATCCATCCTGCTAAAATATGGAACTGGGACCAAAACACACGTGCATAGAAACCCCAAACTGCACTAAGACCACCCTAGCTCTGCAGCTGAGACATCTATACCAGCCACATGACTGCTGCAGCAGCTGAGGCTGTCTCAGCCCACAGAGGAAGAAATGAGGCTTTAGTTGCTATAAAAATAATCAAAAGGACACACAGAGGCTGCTGTGTCACCTCTCTCCTCCAGCCACTGAGCCCCTGCCAGCAAGCAAGACACCCCTGCTCTAGAGGAAGCCAATGCTCTGCAGAGGGAAGCTGTGTGCCAGCCTTGACTCATTTTTCCAGCAAGTCAGTGGGGTCTTAAATGTTGGTTTTGAACCCAGCAAGAGCCTCCCTTCCCCATCCTCCTGACTCCCTCAGCACGTGCTTTGCTATCTGGGGCCTTGAGCAGGGCTGAGCTGCAGCTTTCCTGCAGCCCCTGCAGGGCTGTGGCTGTGCTGCCGTGCAGACAGGGCTGCTCACACCTGGGCACGAGACCTGCCCGGGCCTCTTGTGCTGCTGCTGACAACAAACTGCCTCACAGAGCTGCTGCTGAGCCCAGCCACTGAACGAGGGACGCGTACAAGGTTTCAGGGAGCCCTTCTTGCATCTTCTGGGTGTGATTTGTGTTGTTTACAGCCTGCAAGGGCACAAACCCTGTTCCCTGCTTGCTGTGCAGCTGCCCTCCCACAGCATGCTGCTGCTGAGGGCTCAGTCCTTCCCAGCATCCCGCTACAATCAGGCTTTAACATCAAAGCAAGATTAGGAGATAGGGAAGGAAAACCCCATGCATTAATGCATGAAACCCTCTCAGCTGGCATTGGCAGGGCCAAACTGATTCAAATTCATGAAGAAAACCCCAAAATTCTCTGAAATGTGACACCTAAAGGCAAGCTGAACTCCTGCTTGTGCTGTCAAACACCACATAGGGAATTGGAGTCTTTGCAGCTCTGTTGTCCTGGAGCTACCCCACTTACTGCCCAGGGCACGGTCGGGAGGGCACAGAAGATACCAGGAGTCACCTTTCAGTCAGATTTGTCCCCATTGCTGCTCCTGGGTAAGAAGCTCCAGCAACCTCGGCTCTGCCACCGATCCATGTGGACATCAGGACCAGCCCCATCCTCTCTGCGTGCTTCCCTGCCTGCAGCAGCCCCAAAATCCTGACACCTGCTGCTGCCAAGTGCCTGATGTCCAGCTGTGTGTGGCTAAATCTGCCCGGTCGAGAAGAGCCATGCTGAAAATAAGCAGCTTGTGCTTCACTGTTTCAGCGCACAGCTGGGTGGTGCAGGAGCCGAGGTATTTGTGGCACTGGTCCATGCACAGGTCTCTGTTTTTCCATCCATCCCATGCCAGTCCCACAGACCACTGAGCAGGAATTGGGCACCTTACCTTGCACAGGACAGGAACTGCATCCTTTGATCACCCCGGTCTTGTTTGCCTTGGTGGTTGTCCACTGGTAGATGAACAGGATGGTGCGGGATGGGCCAGCATCCAGAACAATGCCATACTGGAAAAAGCCCAGAACATTCTACTGAGAAACACCACTGAATGCATGCTGATTGATACTGTAGGGTTACCCAGCATACACAGCAATTCTGGGTGACCCCTGGCCTGCACTACAGTATTTGAGTTTGCTTGTTACATTCAAAGAGCAGGTGAAGGCAGAAGATGATGAGGATTTGCAGGGAACCATCTGCATTTCTGAATATACATGAGGAACAGCAGGAGTGGAGAAACGCCCAGAAATACATCAGCCCTACAGTGAAACCAGGCAGAGGGCTTCCCCTGAGAACTGAGCCACCTGGAGCTCAGGAAAAACAGGTCCTAAAGCAGTGAGAGATGGCACTATACGAGTTCTCCACTGATTCTGGGACTCAAACTGCTGCTGATTGGTTTGCTCAGGCTTTTGTGCAGGAATCGGAGGGCTGCAGCTCGCTCCTCCCGAGGAACCCAGGACTCCTGTGTCCCTTTGGTGTCCCACTGCAGCAACGGTGTGGCACAGGCTGGGTTTGCCCTGGTATGTGCAGAGCTGTGGGAGCTGCAGCAACCAGCACAGACACTGTACAACACAGCAGCCCCTCAGAGACAGAGACGGTGTCTTGGCAGGAAGAGCAGCAGCAGTGAACATGACCAGCTCAGCCCCTCATCCCCTGACAGCTCTGCTATTGCCCAGGCCAAGGGCTCTCTGTCTCTTTGCCCCCAGTGTTTGTCTGTTCGCTGCTGACCGAGCCTTGCTGCTCCCAGGATATGAAGGTGAGCAAGTGGTGGCCACTAAACTACCCTGAAGCACAGCTCTGGATGTCCCCACACCCAAAATAGCTCCAGAGCTAGCCTAGGGCTCCTCTCCCCCCTATTACACCACCACAGTTTGGGATATCTCCTACACAGACAGGAAAGAAACTCATGAGCTCCATGGTAGTGCGTGGTCGAAGCTGTATCTCGCACACACAGCCAGAGCCGTGACTGAGTGGGAGGAGAAACCTCCTGAGAGGTTGATGTTAATGCCACCAGAAGGGTTTCAGCACCAGATGGAGCCGGCTGAAGCCTCTGAGTGAGGCTGGCTGCCCGCTGCCTTCCTGGAGCTCCCAGTTGCACCAGTCCTGGCACCCAGGCCAGGTGCTGGTGGGGCTGGGCTGGAGCAGAAATGCGGAAGGAGGATGGAGCTCCCTGCCCGAGCCTGCTGGCACCCTCCCACACCAGTGACAGCTCGGATTTCCAGCAGGGACATGTTGGCTGCCGCAGAAGAGGAAGAAAGGAATGGCATTGGTAGAGAAATGTGGATTTTTTTTCCTCCTTCAGGAAATGAGAGGCTGCTGCTGGGAGCGCAAAGGAGAAGGGGAGGGATCCCCACGTTTGTGCCCAGCTCAACACCAGGAAAGGACAGAACGCGGAGCAATAAGGGGGTTTTAAATCCAGTTTTGTTTCTGAGAGGAACATGGAGGAGGGGTGCTATCTCTACACACACAGGATAACCTACTTCTGTTGGGTTAAACCACGGTGTGCCACTGAGCTCACCTCAGCAGCGGGAGCATCGAGAGACAGAGCAGGTGGGCGTTAACCCCCCAGACCTGTGGGCATTAAACCCCCCCAACCTGTGGGCATTAAATCCCCCAGACCTGTGGGCATTAACCCCCCAGACCTGTGGGCATTAAACCCCCCAGACCTGTGGGCATTAACCCCCCCAGACCTGACCCAGCTGTGAGGAGCACACTGGCTCTTTGATTGAAATCAAGACAGGACCAAAGAGGGGAAGGCATGAAAAGCAATTTGTTTTTAAGACAGAAGCAGCAGTTCAGGGGCACATTCCTACTGACTTTCGAGAGGGACCTAGCTCTTTCCCTGCACTTCCCCTAGCTCTTTCCTGCTGGTTCCTAGTTGCTCCGGGGCAGCTCCTGACATGGGCTGCCTTCCCTCAGCCTGCCCTGAGCATCTCCACTGATCCATGGACCATATCCAGCCTGCATTCCCTGACCAGCCAGAGGGGTTGGCTTGTTTCTGGTTTGAAAAGTTACAGCGTGTTGAAAGATGCCAACCTGTCCTGCCCGCCTTGTTCCAGTGCCCTCCTCGGTTTGTAAGTAGCTCAGTAATAAAAGGAATGTCAAAAGCAATGAACCAGCCCAGTTTTAAGCGCCTGTCTCACCCCTCGAGAGCCCTTACCTTGGTCCTGAGAGGGGTCACGGGCACATCTTTGGTGGAGACACAGAGCAGCACGATGCCCGTCAGTCCCGCTACGATCACCAGCCAGGGGGGAAGCAGCTCACGCCAAGACATGAAGAGCTTTCTCCTTTCACAAAAGAGGAAGCAGTGGAGCAGCAAACTGACACCGGCTGCTTTAACAACCTTTAAAAAGAGCAGAAAGGCGTGGCCGGGGCCAGGCTTTGACTTCAGCCCAGCCCCAAGCCACAGGGACCACAAGGACGCGTGGGCCCGGCTGCGATGCGCCAGGCAGCTCTCCCCTCCATCCCTGCTGTCCATAAATAACAGCAGGGCTCCGTGCCCGTCCCAGCGCGAGCTTTGCAACAGCACCGCTGCAACCTCGAAACCGCCCCAGGCAACGGGGTTGAGGTAAACAGAAATGTGGCGTTAACTCAGCTGTGTAATAAGCAGAAAGCAGGCAAAGCTCATCTCTTTGGTATTCCACGTCTGGCAGTGTGAGCTTCCAAATTAGAAGTGGGGAAACTGCTTGTCACTGGATTTACTTTATCTCTGACAGCTCCAGGGTGGGCCTGGGGTGCTTCCCCTCAGGTCCATTGGGTTGGGGCAGAGGACAGACACCCTGTCTGGTTCTTCCAACTGTACCTGTCTCCTTGGCCGCTCTCAGGTGGCACCTGGGACACAAAAACATCCGGACATTTGGGTTTCCACCCACAGAAGACTCTGGCTGGTTTGGTCCTTGCTGTGGGTAGGGGACAGCAGGGGCAGCCCTGTGTGTCAGCCTTCTGGGGGGCCCGAACCCCCCTTCCTGACAGCCTCCCCGTGGAAAATAACCAAGGCTCAGACTTTATGAAACACATGCTGCTTTCTCCCGACAGTGCCACAAAGCCTCATCCCTGAAAATGGAAACTCTGAAGAAAACTCTGTGGCTGCTCGCACTGAGGCAATTGGCTGATTGCTCGTGTCCACAGACTGGTCATGCATCTGAAGATCAAACCAGGAATGGGGAAAGGTCACTTCTCTATTTTTGGTGGTGTTTCCTCTTTTCATTGCTGTCTGCCCCCGATCAGCCAGGAGGGAAGCCTCAGACACTCCCAGGAACCCTGACTTTAGCTGCATAGAAACATGGAATCACAGAATCTCCCGAGTTGGAAGTGACCCACAAGGATCATCCAGTCCAACACCCGGCCCTACACAGGACACCCCCAAACAGTCCCACCATGTGGGAGCTCCTGGAGCAGGTCCTGTGGAGAGCTATTAAGTTAGTCAGGGTTGTGGAACATCTCTCTTGCAAGGAAAGGCTGAGGGAGCTGGGCCTGTTCAGCCTTGAGCAGAGACAGCCGAGACGGGACCTCATCAGGCTCTGCTCGGTGGTGCCCAGCAGTGGGACAAGAGGCAGAAATTGATACCCGGGAAGTTCCACCTCAACATGGAGAAGAATTTCTTTCTTGTGTGGGTGACCAGGCACTAAACAGGCAGCCCGGAGAGCCTCCCTCACTGGAGATATTCCAGAACCATCACAATCCTGCGCCCTGTGCTCTGGGATGACCGTGCTTGGAGAGGGAGGTGGGACCAGATCACCCGCTCTGGTCCCTTCCAACCCGAACCATTCCCTTATTGTGTGATTCCATGTGCGTGAGAGCTCTGTCCAAAGGCTCTTCGAGCCCTGTCCGCCCTGCCCGGCGCCCAGCCGAGCCGCACCGAGCTC
>VZTD01001941.1:959102-1060691 GCA_013397725.1 Rhagologus leucostigma
CCGCACCGAGCTCCCCGGGCCGCGGTGGCCGCGGTGGCCCCGCTGGGAGCCCGCGGGGAGCCCGGGGACACCCACGGCAGCCGCCGCGGAACCTTCGTGCGGCGGAACCTTCGTGCTGCGGCGCGGGGCCCGCGGGCTGCGGGGGCGGGTTGGGGCGGACCGCGCGGAGCCGGGGCGGGGGCTGAGGCGGGGTCGGGGGCGGCAGCGGGGGCGGGGGCGGGATCGGGATCGGGATCAGGATCAGGATCAGGATCAGGATCAGGAACTGAGCCGGGAGCGGCCCCGCGGACCCGGCCAGGCCGAGATGTACGCGGGGCTGCAGGAGCTGGGAGTGGCCAATGGCGAGGACCTCAAGGAGACCCTCACGAACTGCACGGAGCCGCTGAAGGCCATCGAGCAGTTCCAGGTGCGTTGGGCGCCGCGGAGGTGCCGTGTGGGGCCGGCCTGCGCGGGGACAGGGAGCACGGGACGGTCCCCAGTGTTGTCTGGGGTTTTTCCTCGCTTTATTTGTTATCCGGCGTGCCGCTCTCAGTCCGCGCTGCGGTTTGTGTTGCAGACAGAGAACGGGGTGCTGCTGCCCTCGCTGCAGTATGCCCTGCCCTTCCTGGACCTGCACGGCACCCCCCGGCTCGAGTTCCACCAGTCCGTGTTCGATGAGCTGCGGGAGAAGCTGCTGGAGAGAGTCTCTGCCATCGCTTTGGAGGGGAAGGTCGAGGAGAGGTTTGTCAGCAGTCTCCTTGGTTCCTTGGAGAGAGCCGGGAGTTAAGTGTGAAAATACAGTGGGTGGGTGACTTCGGTAAAGGAGAGTTGTGTTCCTCAGGAACTGAATTCCAGTGGCTTTGAGGTGAGCCACTTTGTTCCTTTACTGCTCCGTGGTACTTAGTTTTGTGCTTTTCCATGTTTTCAGATACAAGAAGCTGGAAGATCTCCTAGAGAAGAGCTTTTCCCTGGTCAAGATGCCCTCGATACAGCCCGTGGTCATGTGTGTCATGAAGCACTTGCCCAAGGTGGGACCACTGCACTGGTTGGCCTGGTGTGACATGGTGTGTCACTGGTGTGACATCTGTGGTGTGGCTCTGGCAGGTGGGCTCTGCTCCTTCTGCGAGTGTGTTATTATTCAGTGTCAGGGACTGACTGAAGATTCAATACGTTCTTGTATCTGCTAATAACTCAGTGGACTAATTCAGAAAGCATTTTACATTTTCATAATCAGATGAGACTGTTTTCCTATTTTCTTCAATCCGTGCGGCTTCCTAAAAAGTCGGGTTCACCGACAGCTGAATGTGTGGATTGCAGGTCCCTGAGAAGAAGCTGAAGCTGGTGATGGCTGATAAGGACCTGTACAAGGCCTGTGCTGTGGAGGTGAAGAGACAGATCTGGCAGGACAACCAGGCTCTCTTTGGGGATGAGGTATCCCCCCTGCTGAAGCAATACATCCTGGAGAAGGAGAACATTCTCTTCAGCAATGATATTTCCTTCTTGCAAAATTTCTTCAGTCCATCTCCCAAAACGAGACGTCAGGGAGAGGTAAGGACGAGGGAGACCTCCCAACGTCTGGTGAGGGGAATTTATCAGCTTTCAGTCAACCATCACATAACAGGGGCTGTTTTCCCCTGCCCACCTTTGCTGCTGGAGTTGTTTAGCTGTACAAGTGCAAGGAACACCAGGCCATTTTCTTCTACACATCTTCATGAAAGCAGCATGAATTATTTTAATAGTTATGTAATAATCGATGAATGTTCCAAGCTGTTTATGCAATTAAAAAAAAAAAAAAAAAGCCAGGCCAGATTTTTTTCTCTGTTGTTCAGTCTGGCTTTAATACACTTCACCCGTTCTGAAGGCTGAGCATCTCTATCACATCAGTTTGAATAGGTTAATGTGTTAAATTGCTTTTCTTGGGACCTTTTTTTAGTGGACGTAGCTCAACTGAAGTTGCTTTTTTTTTGTAAAAATGGAAAAGGACGTGGAAAGTTAATAGGTAGTTAATTGGCATCCGGAAAAGTTGCTCTTTGAATTAAATTAACTATAAGGCAGTATAAAGCTATAATTTCAGAGAGGGCAGCACATCTGTTACATGAGGGGTTGTTTTAGGCCTCTTTTGCTTTCAAAATCATTTGGTGTAAGTGCCCTGGTGCAATTTACTCCAGGTTTGCACTGCAGAGTTGTGCTCTAACCCCAGCTGGGCACTCAGCCCCACACATCCACTTGGTTACTCCCCCTGAGGGGATGGGGGGAGAATCAGAAGGGTGAAAGAAAGAAACTTGTGGGTTGAGATGAAAACATGTTATGGCTACTGAAGATTTGGTGAATGTCTCTGGAACAAATGCTCTTAGAAATCTTGGAGCAGACAGTTCCTTTTCAGGCCCTCATGTCCCTGCAGATGCTTCAATCTTGGTGAATCACGTAACATAATTTACATGTTGTGTGTGTGTGTGGAATGAGAGCATCTCTTGATACCGAGCCCA
The DNA here is from genome assembly GCA_013397725.1 of Rhagologus leucostigma. Taxonomy (NCBI): domain Eukaryota; kingdom Metazoa; phylum Chordata; class Aves; order Passeriformes; genus Rhagologus; species Rhagologus leucostigma. The sequence continues at coordinate 961,568 of VZTD01001941.1, forward strand.
CATCTCTTCCACCCTGAGCTCAGGTGGTGCAGAAGCTGACCCAGATGATTGGGAAGAACGTGAAGCTCTATGACATGGTGCTGCAGTTCCTGAGGACGCTGTTCCTTCGCACCAGGAATGTCCATTACTGCACGCTGAGGGCAGAGCTCCTCATGTCACTGCACGACCTGGAGATCAGTGAGATCTGCACTGTTGACCCCTGTCACAAGGTACCAATCATGTGGGACAGATGGGGGTATTTATGGAGAATTTTCTGGGAAAAGCCCAGAGAAGATGAGTCCTTTCTGTAAAGAGAGTTCAGACCTTGAACCTAAATAACATCTTATACTCCTTGGACCTTCAGGTGAAAATTTCATCTTGGTTAAGCAGCAGTTTGCTTTCATTTCATAACCCATGGATCATGCAAATTTAGGGTACTTTGGCAGTGTTAAAAGCAATGTCTAATCTGACATCTAATCTGTGTAGATGCTGCAGAAATAATAAAAACCATCAGCTGGCCCCAGGTTCTTACTCCAGGCTTCCCTCCCAGTTGTGGATATGCTCCATCTGTCAGTAAACTGTGTGTGTAACAGTAAATACTTTGGATATTGAATTATAAGAAAACACGAAACTATTCCAATATTGGGAGGTGACAGATGTGTTAATGTCGCAGCAGGATCTTGTCACTGGCCCCTTGTTCATGGTAGCATCACTCTGACCCGGAACAAGGCTTTTCTCTGAAGTAGTTGTTAAGTTTTACGTGTATTCTGCTTAAAAAAATAGTTCAGTAATGCAGCTCTAAAGCAGAAGCACCTCCACTGTCAATATTCCCTTATTTAGAGAGTGGGAGTGCTATTGCAATGGTCAAAATAAACCAAATTTTTATTTCTAAGTGATGCTGCTTCTTTCTCAGTCTCCTGCTTGTGTAAATCCACGGGTGTGCTGGGCAGTGGTGGATTTAATAAATGCCTGCTCCTTAATTGCCAGGGAATGCCTTTTCTGGGAGGGGAGAAAGTGACCCCAGGTTAACTTCCCTGGGCATTGCTGACCTCCCTTTGGGATCTTGGCATTTCTGACCTCTGTGTTTGTGACCAGTGTGGTGCCATGCCTAAGTGCATTAACGAACCATCTTAATTCCAATAGTATTTGGAGGTCATTCTGAGCCTGTTTTCTCTGCCATCATGTGTTTGGTTGCTGGTTTAATGGGTTCATAAAGCTCCCTCCGTTTGGTGGCAGTTCACCTGGTGCCTCGACGCCTGCATTCGGGAGAAGTTCGTGGACAACAAGAGAGCTCGGGAGTTGCAAGGGTTCCTGGATGGAGTGAAGAAAGGACAAGAACAGGTGTTGGGGTAAGGCACTTGGGCTGTTTATTGGGAAACTGAAAATGGGTTCCTGGCACTCACAACGTCTGGCAGGTGCTGTAGGTGTTAATTTTTCCTTAAAGCCGGCAAACCTCCAGCAGCCCCTCTGTGCAGTCACATCCCAAACATTCCTCATTGCACTGGGGCACAGCCAAGCACGTCCTGGTGGCAGAGCTTGCAGTGCTTCACTTGTCACCCTTGAGTCTCCCCTGTGGCCTCATAACAAAATTCAAGAGCCTTTGTTAGGGAGTCAGAATAACTTATTATGACTGTTTTGTCTGGCTTTAAACCCAGAGAAAATGGGCTGGTGATGTTTGTCAGTTAAAGGACTTCATTAGCTTCAAATGACACCCCTGTTGTGATCCGGTACACTTACTTTTCTGGAAGGTGCCCTCACAGTATTTTATTTAGCTGGTCATTTCAGATTGTGTCCATTGGTATGTTAAACCATTTGAGAATTCACTTTTACCTCTTGTTTTTCAAAGGCCTCTGAGGCCTTTCTGTCCTCAGCACTCTGGAGATGGTCAAAACCTGCCAGTTCAAAGAGCTGAGGCCACCAGAGCTCCACTGCCTGTGGGCTGTCTCCCAGCAGACCTTCAGCTGACTGTGGGAGATCTTGTGCTTGATCTCAGTGCAGAAGACTTTCAGCAATTGTTTTTTGTGCTCTTTCAAGTCAAAACCACCATGAATGTTATTTCTTTTTGCAAGGCAGAAGGTTCATCAGGTGCACACAGCTGGGTTTGGACCTGTGCAATGGGGTTGTTGGTTATGTATGACAAGTGTTGGTTTTTACTTCTTCTCAGGGACTTGTCAATGATCCTGTGTGATCCCTTTGCCATCAACACCTTAGCCCTGAGCACCATAAGGCACCTGCAAGACCTGGTTGGGCAGGACACCTTACCCAGGGTAAGCATTGCAGCTTGTGTGCCTGACCTGAACTGTGGTCTTGGCTGACTGAGCCATCAGGGAAGGACTGGCACTGTCCAAGTCCCATCAAGTTCCCAAATAATCAGTTGGAATGAGGGAAACATGATTCCTGTCCGTTTGCAGAGCTCTGTTTGGACACGGGCATTTTGGAACTCTGCACACTGACCATGAATTCTTTGCATGGCTCATTCTGCCCTGGCAGCTGTGTAAATACAGAATAATAGGTAGAGTCTGTGCCGCCCTGCTCTGTGCTTCCATCAGTTTGTCTGACAGCAGCACCTTTCTCCTGCCATGGTGAATGCCCTGGGTTTGTGTGCACTGTTCTGGTCTGGTGGCCGAGATAAAACCCAGTTCCTGCAAGTGGATTCTGCAGGAGGAGCTGAAGTGTTAAAGAAGAGCACCCTGACAGGTGTCTGAACAATGGGAGCCACTTGCTGGGTTTATCCCCGAGTTGTTGCATGGAATAACTTCCTTCTGACAGTTTAAGACTGAAAATCGTTTGGGTTTCAGGACACAGTATAAACAAAAAACCCCTTGTCATTCTTACACACCCTTTCTCCTTTCTTCTGCTGAGATGACTTGGTTTGTCCTGCCACACGTTATATTTTAGTGCACTAATTGGGCTGGACACATTTTAAAAAGATGTGATCAGATGGCTGCAAACTTCCTGGTGCATTACAAATTTACAACCCCCCACAAACCCTCAGGTGTGTCAGTTATTTGATGCCCATTTGAGGATCAGTTTTCAGTTAACTCGAAGAACTGAATGCCTTTAGCAGTCTTGGATAAAGCTGCTAATCCAGAACAGCTTTGAATATAAACCGCTGCTTCCAAATAAATATCTCATGTGGAAGGTCAAAATAGCTGTTTTTCTTCTCCCCTTAAAATTCGAGGAAAGCCCGGATCTGCTGCTGCTCCTTAGAATGCTGTCTTTGGGACAGGGAGCCTGGGACATGATTGACAGCCAAGTCTTCAAGGAACCAAAAATGGTGAGCCCTTTTGATGTTTAGAATTTAACACAATCAGTCAAACTTAGACTTGTTTATTATTTTATTGCATTCCTGATTTAACGCTTGTTCTCCAAATGTGTCGTCAGAGCTTTCTTGGGAAAAAACAGTGGTCACAGAGCAGTGGACATGCTGTAAGCTTCCTGTACCTGCTTTTTTGTTTCCATGAGTGCCTGGTCCTTACTGTTCTGAAATCAGCTTGTAGCTCTGTTAAATACTGCACTGGTTGCTCATTTCTCTCTCATTTTTCCTGGAGTCTCGTACACAACTGGTGGGTTCGTAGAACACATCTTGCGTGAGGCAAGCAGGATTTCCAGGGCTGGTCTCAGATTCTGGTAGCAGTTTAGAAGCTTTGCATTGACAAGAAAAATGTCTTTTCCGTTCCAGCTCTCTGTTACAGCAGTTTTGTGTGGTGCCACATTTGGCTGTAATCTGTCCATGCTTTGGAAGTCCTTTCCCAGTGTTACAGGAATCCTTGGTGTAGTTCAGCTGAGGGCAGGAGAGCCAACCCTGGTGTTGCACAGCAGGGCTGTTCCTCAGGAGGAATTTGCTGTTTCTGTTCTGAACTATAAAGCAGTAAATGTTTACCTAGGGGGACATTTGAAGTCTCCAAAATACATCTATTCCTGGCTGCTGGCACATTTAAATTCACCCCAGGGAGGGTGTGCATTAACACTGGGACTGTAGCAGTGAGAGTGACCGATAATTCTGAGGGTAGTGCTGTGATTTGTGCTCTCTCATGAACCTCTTAGGAAAAATGCTCAGTTTCTTTCCAAAGGGTGTCTCTGAATCTGTCTATAAAATCTGATTTGTTTGTGGTTGTGTTACCACAAATAGGCCTGGGCCATGCTGGGAGTCTGTAATTGTTGATATCAGCAGTTTGATGTCACCTTGAGCACATCCCATGCCTGCAGCAGTGCTGGGAAGGGCCTCTCAGAAGAAATGCTACATAATTGTCCAAAAAAAGGGTTTGAGCAGGAGTATTTCTGTGTGAGATGAAGCAGACTTTTCCTACTTACTATGGAACGTGTGGAGGTGAATTATTCAAGAGCTGTGACTGGAAATGGGTGTCTGTGAGCTGGTTTTCCTCAGTGTGAGGTGAGGCTCCTCACACTGCCTGGCTTTTGTTACACCACTTCAGCACCATTAGGTGGCACGAAGTGATTGATGATGGCTTTGTTCTCTTCCCTCTGTCCTTCCCTCCCTCCAAGGAAGCCGAGCTGATCACCAGGTTCCTGCCCCTGCTGATGTCCTTTGTGGTGGATGACCACACCTTCACTGTGGATCAGAAGCTGCCCTCAGAGGAGAAGGGACCGATCCCCTACCCCAGCACCATTCCTGAGGCTTTCACCAAGTAGGTACCTGGCACCGAAGCAGCAGGGAGCCAGCCAGACCTGACAGGGGAAAACTGCCTGTGCTAAAGGCAAGGCTTCCTGGGATGAGATTCAGTGCTAATTCCTCAAGTCTGAACTTTCCCTTTAATGCAACAGGTTTCCATTGTGCTTCCTCAAATAAATTCGTCTATGTAAAGTAATATTTCCTATAATGACCATTCTCTCGTTCAGTATGAGAGTATTTGGTGTTTCTGTTCAGCTTCCCAGGCGGTGAATGCTGAGTTTTGGGTGATATTTGGGTGCAGCACACTGGATGAGTGCCCATGCTGGGTTCTGAAGAGCACTATTGGAAATCATAAAGTTAACATTTTTGGCACCCCCACTCTTTCTCTCTTGATAACCTGTCACTCCAGGGACGTCAGAAAGATAATTAAAACCTCTCTGTGCTCTGTTGTGTTCAGATCTTCCACTGATTTCCAGCACAATTCTTGTCTGTGTGCCAGAATCTGGGGTACTGTGTCCTCGTAGTTGTGCTCTCCTCTGTGACAGTGTTGGTATTTGCCTTTTAGGAGACTAAAACAGCATTGGACTTTGTATAATTTTTTAGTATTTCTGCTTCTTTTAGACCTCATTTTGAGTAGCAGTTTTTTCATGAGTATATTCTAAATGTTCACAGCTAAATCCAGCTGTTTGCTGAATGTTCCTTTTTTCTGGAGTGTGGTAGTGAACGTAGGGATGATCCATCTGCCCACTCACTGAGTAGCTGCTCTTCAGTGGGTTTGAGATTAGCCACTGCTGTACCTGCTTGATAACTGTCCCAAAAGCACTTTAAACCTCTTAAACAAAATTTTAAAATAAATTAGCTTTATTGATGAGTAAACTTTGCTCGTGCCGTAACAGGTTCCTGCAGGAGAACAGAATAGCCTGTGAGATTGGGCTGTATTACATCCTTCACATCACCAAACAGAGGAACAAGAATGCTTTCCTCAGGCTCCTGCCAGCACTAGGTAAGTTTTTGTCTCATCTTCTGTTCTTTGGCTGTTTGCCTTGTATTGGACACCCAGGAGGCAACTAAACCTGGAGTGAGAGGGATGTCAGAGCCAGGGACATAATGCTCTGCCTTTGGTTCTTCTGGTGACTTAGCTGTGAGTCCTTGCAGGAGTGTTTGGGTTTGGCTGCAATTTTCTGCTGATCTGAGCGTTTAGGGACAGCGGTTCCTGACATCGAGGGCTCCATTAACAATGAGATTAGTCGAGAATTGTTTGGAATGAATCTGAAAGATAACAGAGCAGGTGCCCTAATTCCTCTGCTGCCCAGAGTGATTGCAGGTGGCCAGAAGTTGCTGAGACTTGACTGTGTGTGGTGAAAAACCTGGTAACAAACTAGAACTGAACACAGCCTTAATTTTTTCACCAGTATTATCTTGTTCACTGACTCCTGTGGGATGAGTTGCAGGAGAGCTCTGGAGCAATCTGCTCCTAATCTTTTATGTATGAAAGATCAAAGCCACCTGCCTGGGCTGCCTGTTTTCAAAGGAAATGAGAAAAAAAAAGACTGAAAGTAGGCTTAGATGAGATACTGGGGAGGAATTGTTCCCTGGGAGGGTGGGGAGGCCCTGGCACAGGGTGCCCAGAGCAGCTGTGGCTGCCCCTGGATCCCTGGAAGTGTCCAAGGCCAGGCTGGACGGGGCTTGGAGCAGCCTGGGACAGTGGAAGGTGTCCCTGCCCATGACAGGGGGGTGGAACTGGATGAGCTTTAAGTCCCTTCCAGCCCAAACCATTCTATGCTGAAACCTCACTGCAGGATTTTCAGCAGGAGCAGGAGCTGTGTGGACAGGTTTTGGCACATCCTTGTCAGTCTCTGTCTCTTTCCATGTTTTCTAGTTGAGACATTCAGTGACTTGGCCTTCAGTGACATTTTCCTGCATCTGCTCACTGGTAACCTCACCCTGCTGAGTGATGAGTTTGCACTCGAGGAGTTCTGCACCAGTCTCTTTGATGGCTTCTTCCTCACTGCCTGCTCCAGGTAAAGCAGATTTTTCTCACTGGAGAGAGGGAGTTTACAGAATGCCTTACAGAGATTTTACTGCTTTGAACAATGGTTTAATAGTTCAGCAAATTCTTCACAGGCAGTGGAAATATCAGCCTGATGCTGTTTTCCTTTAAGGAAAGGTTTGTGTTTTGGGATGAAGTTCTTATCAGCAAAATGGTTATGTCTTGAGTGTGAATTATTATCTAAACTGTAATTCATTATCCCTAAGCTGGAGTTGCAAAGGAGAATATCCTTCAGGCTTTGCAGTAGCTCTGGATATGCAGAGTTAACTTCAGCTCTTTGCAGCATCAGCTGCCCACAAAAATCTGTTGTTACCTCTGGTCAGTCACTGTGGTTTAGCTGGTGGCCTGCAGACCAGTCCAACCTTCAGAAAGCTTCTCCAAAAGTGGCTTAAATTGCTGCTGGGGCATAGCAGCATGTGCTGCTGCTGCTGCTTCCTCCACACACTCTGTGCTTCAAATCTCCTCCTCCCTCCTCGTGGTTGTGTGGGTAATCCACTCCTGTTGAACAATTCCTTGAATCCTTGAAGGTCTAAGGCAGTGCTTACACTAAGTCCCTTACAGAAGCTACAGTTCTCAGGGGTTTTGGAAATTTATAGCAAAGTCTGTGGTGGGATGAATTATTCTGGTGCTGCTGCTGTGGCTTCCTTGTTCTCAAGGTGGTGTTTGTTTGCCGTGGTTACTCTGCTTTCAAATGGCTCTTGCAGGAAGGAGAACGTGCACCGACATGTGCTCAGGCTGCTGCTGCATCTGCACCACAAAGTGGCCCCAGCCAAGCTAGAGTCTCTCCAGAAGGCTTTGGAGCCCACCAAGCAGGTAGGAAGGGAAGCAGGAGAAAGGGAAAACCGATTGCAGGTGAAAGCAGCTGCCTTTGCAGATGTTGTTTAATTGAACACGAGCTCTGCTTTCCAAGCTCTGCTTTCCTACAAGGGGCCTAATTCCCTTGTAGCTCCCTCTTCCTGTACTGGTTTGTGTTAAACTCACAGGGTGAAGGCACACTTGGTGTTCTGGCTGGACTGGAGTGTGACTCTGCTGTTTCCCCTCCCTGATTCTCATTCTGCAGAGTGGGGAAGCTGTGAAGGAGCTTTACAACCAACTCGGCGAGAAACTGGAGCTCCGCAAGCCCAGCCCGGCTGAAGTGACTGAGGCTCCCTCCATGGAGCTGCCCCTGCCCACCGTGCCCACTCCGGCCTCACGCTGAGCTGTGGCTGCAGGGCAGGGCTGAGAGGAGAGGAACTGAGCCTGTGCTGCCTTCTGAGTGTCTCTGCCCACGTGGTGGAAACAAAAGCAAAGCCACTGAAGCTCCTTCAGGAAACTCTGCAGTTCACCCAACTTACTGGCTCTGGCTGGTTAGAAAACTGTATGCAGTGCATTGCAAGGTTTACTTTTCTTAAAGATAGCTGAGTGTCTTCTTGTAGATCCACTTAAAATCCGACTGTACATTTTTTTTTAAAAAAGAAAATGCATATTTTTAAGCTTGGCATCCTGTGTTTTTAAACTCTGCTCAGTGAGTGAGGAGCCCTGGTGTGGCTGAGCAGGTGGTGTGGGCTCCTGAGGCTGATCGTGGCTTTCTTTGGCCTTGATCTGTCCTTCAGTGTCTTTAGAGAAGATGCTGAAGAGGAGGAAGAGTCAGAGGAGATGAGCTCCACTGAAACCAGTTCCTGTTTGAGGTTCCAGCTCTCGTGGTAAGATGAGCTGCACTAGTCAGAGGTGTCCACTGCTGCCACCAGCCCAAGCAGCAGTCAGCAGCCTCTTCTCAGATGGGCTTTGACAAAGACAGCCAGAAATTGAACCAGTCTCTCCCCTTTTCTCCAGAGGAGTAGCTTGAAGTGAGTCCTGGAGCCAAAGAACAAGACTGTGATGTCCCTCAGGGACAGCAGGGCTTGAGTGCAGGTGGAGTGAGATTCAGTTTTTGAACAAATCGAATCATAGAAATGGCCTGGGTTGGAAGGGACCTCAAAGCTCATCCAGTCCCACCCCTCCCACGGGCAGGGACACCTTCCACTGTCCCAGGCTGCTCCCAGCCCCGTCCAGCCTGGCCTTGGGCGCTGCCAGGGATCCAGGGGCAGCCACAGCTGCTCTGGGCACCCTGTGCCAGGGCCTCCCCACCCTCCCAGGGAACAGTTCCTTCCCAGTATCCCATCTGACCCTGCCCTCTGGCAGTGGGAACCCATTGCCCCTTGTCCTCTCACTCCAGGCCCTTGCAGAGTCTCTCCATCTTCCTTGCAGGCTCCCTTCAGGCAGTGGAAGGCTGCAGTTGGGTCACCCCAAAGCTTCTCCAGGCTGCAAGGCCTGTTCATGGCTCACTTGTGTCACTGTTTCTGTTCCAGTTCTGCTTTTGCTGCTGCCTCAGCTGGAACGTGCAGGGGCCTGTTCAGGGCCCGAGCATGCCCTGGAGGAAGAACCTTGTCCTGATACCCAACCTCCTCCCTTTTTCCCCCCCGTCAGTCCTTGTTTCCTGGGACTTGAGCACTTGGAGTGCCAAGTCATGCTCAGGAGGTTTCTCTGTTTCCTGAAGCTGTGTCCAAAAAAACCAAACAAACATGGTGGTTGAGGCGGAACTCCCTCCCCATTGCTGTTCCCTCCCTCTCTGTGTGGTTTTCTTCCTCCTGAGCTCAGAAATGCTGTATGAGGGCAGCGACTCCCCTCCCTTCATCACCTTGGTGCTTTATTTCTCCTTTGGTGCAGGAACTTGTGATAGCCTGTGGGAGAACAGGAAAGGTGGGGTAGGTTTGTGTCTGACACGGCTGCGCTGTCCTGTAGCCCACACTTCTTTGTGCCTCTTGTCTCCACTGCAGCTCCCGTGGTCAGGGTTGCCTTTGGGGGCCTCTCAGCAGTTCTGATACTGGATTTGTTGGAAACAGGACCTGGGTGTAACAACTGGGTCTTTCTTGCAAAGTCTTGGTTTCAAACTGTTTAAACTGTCCTGGTAGCTTAGACAAAATAACATCCCACGCTGCTGCCAAGCCTCGGCCGTGAACCTGCTCAGGCCCGTGCTCTGCTCAGGCTTGGAGGTTATTTTAGGATTGTTTTGGGGATTCTCTTAGGTTCCCCTTATCCCAAGGCTGTCACGGTGCTCTCCTGCAGCAGGAATTTGGAATCCAGGACATTTTGGGTTTTTTACTGCTTGGTAGAAAGGCCTCTCGTGTTTCAGCCTGTACCTGCAGAACTGACACACACAGTGGTGATTTTTCCCAGTTTTTTACATCCATGAAGAAACTGAACCTCAGAATATGAACTGGCCATTCCCTGTGCTGGTGGCAAGTTTGGCTGAGGAGGGGAGAGCTGGGCAGCTGAGGGGGGGTGGCTGCCAGTCCATGCTCTCCTGGCCTGCTGCTGCTCAAGGGCGTGAGAAGACAATTTCCAGAAAACAGTTTTAGTAGTGAACATCTTCTGCTTCCATGTTTTGAGATGAGAAAGGTTTCACTCGTGTGCCAGGAATTACAGAGACTCTTGTTGTGCATGCAACCCTTTGCATGGCAGCAGCTGAGCTGGCTGCAGTGGGGTGCAGGGTCTGGGGCCCCAGGGATCCGGGGGTGTGGGGTGCAGGATCTGGAACGCCAGGGATCCGGGTCCCGGGAATGCAGGGGCGTGGGCTGAAGGGTGCTGGATGTGCAGTCTGGGGTTCCAGGGATACAGTGATATGGGGTGCAGGGTGCTGGATGTGCAGGGTCTGGAGAGCCACGGATCTGAGGGTTTTGGGGTGCAGGGTCTGGAATGCCAGGGCTCCGGGTCCCAGGGATGCAGGGGCGTGGGCTGAAGGGTGCTGGATGTGCAGTCTGGGGTTCCAGGGATACAGTGATATGGGGTGCAGGGTGCTGGATGTGCAGGGTCTGGAGAGCCACGGATCTGAGGGTTTTGGGGTGCAGGGTCTGGAATGCCAGGGATCTGGGATTCCAGGGATTCCAGGGATATGGGGTATAGGGTCTGGAATGCCAGGGCTCCGGGTCCCGGGGATGCAGGGGCGTGGGGTGCAGGGTGCTGCATGTGCAGGATCTGAGGTGCAGGACAGTGGCTTTTCCCTGTTCCAGGGCCAGGATACCCCTTGGTTCTGCTCTGGGGTTCCCACTGAGGAGTTCTCTCCCTCCTGCTCCCGCAGCTGCTGTTGCAGGGGCTGGTGCCGGCACAGCTCCGGGGGAGGTTCAGCCGGGCTGGATAAAGGAATTTTTTCCCAATCTCTCAGCACAGTGCCCGGCGGGGACGCTGTGGGCACAGGCGCTGCTGTGGGTGTGCACTAGAGGGTGGTGCAGCCCTGCGTGCCCTGAAATCCTCCCCGACTGGCACACGGGGAGCTGGAATCGCTCCCTGCTCACACTTAGGGGTGACGGTTCGTCTTTGCAACAGGGGAGTGATCCCTGGGACACGAACAAACCGGGTGTTCTCTCCAAGCCTGCTGTGCCCGGCTGGGGAGGGAACTTTTACAAAGAATTCAAATTATCTGGAGCAATCTGTGGGCTTTCCTGAGGGATCAGAGGAACTCGGAGCCCGATGAGGTTCCTCAGGCTCAGTTGGGCTGTGACTTACAGGGTAACAAGAGGTGGGGACTGGAGAACTGGAGGTGTTGTCAGGCATCCTCACACTTCTGAATGCTCCAAAGCGTCTCCTCCTTGGCAGAACTCCCTGTTCTTGGTGCTGTGGGCACTGGACCCACTGGAAAATGATTGGGAACAGTGAATGGGATGTGGTGCAGGTGGCTGGAGGGAAGATGGACATTGAAAGGAGTGTCTGACAAAGGCTGGAGCAGATGCTGCTCAGCAGAAAACTGAGTTATCCCTCTCCAAGAGACTTTTCTGGCTGAGCCGCTGCAAGATTCAGGCTTTGGAGTTGCCTTTGGGTTAATTCTGGTGAGTGGTGCACAGTGGGGGATTTGGTTTGTGACTTTCCCTGTGAAAGAGGATCCCGTTATCCAGCTCCTTGGGATGAATGTCTGTCTTCAACTTTGGAAGAGTTGCATCTAGCCCAGAAAATGAAGTGACGTGAAAAATCTTGTTAATTCCTGTCCTGGTTTCAGCTGGGATAATTTTTTTCTTAGCTATTTAATTCCTTTTCAGCATAATTCAGCCATTTGAGGGTGGAGAACGGCCCTGATTTTGCCTGTAGGTGCATATAGAGGGGTTTCTACCTGCTCTGAATGCTATTTGAGCTCTCCTCAGGCTGGGGCTGTCTCAGTTGTCTCAGGAGGTGTGCTTGGAGGTGCCCAGCAGCAGGGCTGTGTGGGGCAGGGCTGTGCCACAGCCTGGACCTGGGTGCTCTGACTCTCTCCAGAGGCAGAGACAGAGCACACGGGGCCCTCCAGAGCCTCCAGCCTTTATTCCGGTTTTGGTGGGAGACACAGAGATGCTGCCCTTTGCTCCCTTTTGTACAGCACTGAGAAGTCTCTCCGTGACCAAGAAGTCCCTGTTCCCACAGCCGTGTCCGTGGATAGGTGTCTTGATGGAGCAGCTTTGCAGGAGGAGGAAGCGTTTCTAACCTTCTCTGGTAGATCCTGCTGTGACCTCTCTGCTCTCTCCACTTGGCTTTCTCACCCGAATTTCCCCCCCAGGCTGTTTTGTTAACGAGGACTGAGCTCCTTCCTCACGGCTCTGAACCCCAGGCATGCTCCGGGTGTCCGTGCCAGCACTCCCCTTCCACCAGAGCCAGGCTCAGCATTAAAGACAAGGGGCAGATCAGCTTCTCAGAGCTTCAGGTGGGTGTAAAACATGGATTGAGGGCAGCTCCACCCAGGGCCACTCAGTGCTGAGGACACATCAGTCAGGGTTGCTGCGCTATGGTTGCTCCAATTCATGGACATCCTCTGCGTTCCCTGCTCTTTCCCAAGTCCCTTCCCTGTTCTTGCCCTCTGTGGTGCAAAAAGGACCATCAAGAAATTGAGGAGAATCCAGCAGCACGTGGAGACCACACTAAAGATAACGAGGTCAGTCCGGCTGGAAGGAGAACTTCACAAAAGCAGCTGAACCATCTGTGTGGGTGGATTTCGGCCTGCTGGACCTGCCGGGGGAGTTTGAGGAGAAGGACAAGGCTGAACAACTGGAGGCAGTGAAACCTGCTTCCTTTCCTTGCAAAACAACTGCACAAGGGGCAAAGGTGCCTCACCTGGGCTGACAGAGCTACCCTGGGGTGAGTCTGTGCTCTGCTTCTCCTCATCAGCAGGGCCTGTGCCCCAGGAAGGGGAAAACATCACTGGGAGGCCACAGCCTCACGTGTGCCTGTGAGGGAGACAGGAGTGAGAATCGGGGTCTTTCCTTCTTCAACAGCTTCTGTGAATGCCATTCTATGGCAAGGAAGTTGTGGAATCAGGAGGGTTTGGGTTGGGAGGGACCTTAAAGCTCACCCCATCCCCCCCCTGCCATGGGCAGGGACACGTCCCACTGTCCCAGGCTGCTCCCAGCCCCGTCCAGCCTGGCCTTGGGCACTGCCAGGGATCCAGGGGCAGCCACAGCTGCTCTGGGCACCCTGTGCCAGGGCCTCCCCACCCTCAGATATTTCTGTGGTAATTCCCATAACCAGCCATCCAGCTTGAGCCAGAATAAACCGTGCTGGTTCTTGTGCCATTGCCATAAAAAACCAATCCAGGACTCAGGAGACAATTATTGTTGTTTTAATATTAATTTTTTTCCCTCAGGCCAGCATCAGTTTGCTGTGCCAAAGCTGAGTTGCCTGATGAGGGTTAACAGAATAAAGAAGTGGTGAAATGTGTACAAAATCCTGGTGATGAATCATTACCAATCTGATACAAAGCAACCCAGTGATTAAGAATGCCACTTTGATATTACCGCTTTTTCAGGCACAGTTGGAGGTAGAAGCAAGTAAATACTCTCAGAAGAAATGTGTCTCATAGCATCTGTTCTTTCTTTTGTTAATTATCGACTCGTTTGAGCCTGTGGAAGGAGCTGACAGATTCTGCAATGCCCCTTGCTCTTTTTAACTCTGAAACTCCATTTTGCTGTCTGCTGTGAAGGCTGAGAGCTGCTCTGGCAGTTTGTGTCCACTGCCCTCTCTGCTTCGAGATCCGTTTGACTCCCGAGTGCAGGAAGGGAGCCCTGGAGTGCTGAGAGAGGAAAGAGAGGCTGTGGCTGCAGTGCTTTATTCCCCTGAGCTCACACATCGTTCAAGGCGTCATCAGTGACTTGTGAAACGAAGCCTGGGCAGCAACAACAACAAAACCTCTGGTCCAGTGGGTCACAGCCAGGTTTATTCCCAGCCCACGTTCTCCAAACCGGCACCGTGGTCTCTGCTCAGTCTCTACTGAATAATCACATAATTGCAGAGGGATTTTTACAGGTGGTTCCTTGAAGAGCGGCCAAAGGGCAGGGAAAGGAATCTGTTTTCCATCTCACCTACGCCCAGCAGGACAACATTCATGGGCTGTGGCTGTGGAGATGCAGGAAACAGCCCTGCAACCAACAGGGCCCTGCTTGGGGGATTTGGAGACATCAGGACCTCCAACCCACCTTGGCCAGTGCTGTGTCCAAGCAGAGGGACTTGCACTTGCAGGTGTTTGTGGCCTGACTCTGCCTGGGGGGTCACCGGCCCTTCTGGGTCCTACAGGAATTTTAGGCCGTGACCTCGTGGCCTCTTGCAAGAGCTGCCTCTCCTGATCTGTCAGTTCGACCTGTGTGTGGGAGGTTTGGTGTTTCCAGAACTTGTCTACCCTGGGAGCTGGAGGGACCCCGCAGCCTTTGGGCCCCAGAGGGGAAATGCAGATCGCTGTCTTTGCAGTGAAGCTCAGCAGTTCCTTCTACAGAGCCAAAAACTGCAGCAAGGTTTAGGTCAACCCTGATTTACCGTAACAAAGCAGTTATTGCTGCCTTCTTGTGATGCACCTTGGGGGTTGTGAGAGTTCTGGGTCAATGGTGAGCCTCAGGAAGGTGGGTTTTCCCGTTTGTTAGTCAGCCACACCACATTCCAAGTGGAAGAAGGGGATGGTGGATGCTTCCCAGGAGCCTGAAGGAAGGTGATCTTTGGTGTTTCAGGGCTGCAATGAATATAAATATTAACTGGCACCTCCCACCTCTGTTTATAAAATCTCTTTAGCAGGGAAGAGGCTTAGACTGACACCCAAACTGAGGAAAACAGGCCCTGGGGAGCAGAGGGGCATAGTCCTGTTCCTCAGGGCCTCTGCTCCAACAGCACACAGCCCAGACAATGGGAACGCTGCAGCACTCGGGCTTGCAACGAGTGAAGGGCTGGTGACTACTCAGTTATTCTGGGTTTTAATTCCAGCCCAGTCAGCTGGACTGAGCCTTGGACAAAGGAGCTTGGCCTCATGTCCACCCTGGTTTTACAAAGGAATGTCAAACCTGCCCTTGCTGCTGCTTAGGAATGAGATGTTGTCATTGCTCAGGAGCTCAGCTGTGTCCCTTCTGTGTCTGCTTCAAGTTTCTCCTCTGCCTGGGTTTCTGTCCAACCAAAACTGGGGCAGACTGCTTTGTGTCCCAAAGTTTGCTTCTTCAAAGCCCGCCTGAGTTCCAGGCTCTCTGACACCACCCCAGGTCCTGCTTCCCTCTCACTTCAAACTGGGGAGCTTTTCTCCTTTCCCACAGCCTCCACCCGGGTTCCACCTGCCTGTCGTCTCTGTGGGGAGTCTGAAAGCAGCAGCAGCAGGGCCAGGGTGTCTCTGAGGGGTGCTGGCTCCTAATTAAAGCCATTTGCAGGGCAGTGGAGAACCGGAGGAGCAGATCAAGGCTCTGGCCTGCAGGTGAGCTCTGTTTGGTGCCTGTGTTATCACTAACCTTGTGTACACATTTTATTGGCTTATCTCGGGCACTGATGGTTATCAAACAGGGCAGGAGCCCAGCTGTTAATTGCTCCCAACTCTTAGGAATCCCCAGTGAGTTTGCAGGCGGCTGCTGGGCTCCACTGACGGTGTTTGGATCCTCACAGGTGCTTCTGCTCCCACCAAACTTCTCCAGGAGAACACCGAGGCCGTGCCCTTGGGCTGAAGTTGTGGAATCCCAGAATTCCAGACTGGCTTGGGTTAAATGGAACCTTAAAGCTCATCCCATCCCACCCCTGCCGTGAGCAGGGACACCTCCCACTGTCCCAGGCTGCTCCCAGCCCCGTCCAGCCTGGCCTTGGGCACTGCCAGGGATCCAGGGGCAGCCACGGCTGCTCTGGGCACCCTGTGCCAGGGCCTCACCACCCTCCCAGGGAACAATTCCTTCCCAATATCTCATCTAAATCTACCTTCAGGCTGAGGGGCAGAGGGGAAATGCCAACATCCCAGGGCTCCCCAGTGCTGTGAGGGGGTCCTGTACCCCCTGTACCCCACGGCCACCACAGGGGTCCCTCAGCAGCACCGCCAGCTCCCACCCTGCCCTCCCAAAATGGGCTTTAATCACTCTAAATTCTAAATATTTTTGACTCATTTGTCAAAGAACTTGCTGCTCGTGACTAGTGACGGTTTGGGAATCAGCTGCTGTGCTCTCAGATCACGAGTTGTTGGCTTTTCTGCCTTATCTAGTATTAATTATTACTTTTGTTCAGGTGTTGGAGCATCCCTTACAGACCTGAGCGAGTTGTTAGGAGTTATTCCGCTGCTCCTACCCTGGTAACGTCTCTCTCTGTGGGAAAAGCTGCTCCCCTCCAGAACAAAGGAGTCACGTTGGGTTTACTCATCAAAAATTGCATTTGTATAAATTATCAGTGTTGTCCTTGGTCTCCAACCCCTCACCACGTCTGACTCGTACCGTGCATCAGAACCCATCACCCGCAGCCTGGCAACTCTCCCCGTTGCCATGGGAACAGCTCCACTATCCTCTCGTGGCGAACCTCAAATATTCCCATTTTCAGAGCTGCTAGAACACCTCCAGTCCTGGCTGCTTTCATTCACTTGCTCACTCCCCTCCACGAGCTCTTCTCCTCCCAATTTAGAGAGTTACTCAGCACTTCTGGGCTCATCGTGAGTTGGCTGAGGGAAAGTCGCACAGCACTCGGAGGTGCACGTTTGTCTGGGGCAGTGATGGGTTTATTTCTTATGCAGATCTATCATGGAATTAGCATCCCCTAATGTGTATTAAATTGGTACTTAATAGAAAATTATCGAAGCCCTGGCTACTGCACACCTGTCTGCACTTACACACCAAAGGGAGAAGTTTCTGAGAAACCTCTGACCTCAGGTGGGTGAGGTGAGCTGGGTTAGGTGAGGAGCAGCTAGCCCGTGGTGAGTTTAGTGTGGGAGGGTTGTGATGTGCTTGTCACACCTCAGTTGCACTGCCCGGCACGTGGAACCCCAAGCCCAGCTCTCCCTGTCCGTGTAGGAGCTGTGGGATGGAGGATCCCAGGGGTCCCTGGGGTTGCCCCTCCTCTGGGCCCCCTTTTCTGTGCTCCGTTAAGCACAGGTTTGATCTGCTTCTGGATAATCGTAGTTATTGAGGGCTTATTGTTTCACTTATGGCAAGATTGCACTGGAATAACACAAGTTTTGAGTAAGATGGTCTTAAAAATAATTACTGGGAGGGCATTTTTTTGTTTGGTTCATACAAGTGTCGTAGGAAGACGCTTTGTGCTTTTGTCCTGCTAGAAATTCCAGGCACAAGTATTGCATTGTATCCATGGAGGGAAAAATGGGAGAGGCTGAGGGGATCTCGGGGTGTTCAGATGCTGGCACAGGGTGCCCAGAGCAGCTGGGGCTGCCCCTGGATCCCTGGCAGTGCCCAAGGCCGGGCTGGACGGGGCTTGGAGCAGCCTGGGACAGTGGGACGTGTCCCTGCCCATGGCAGGGGGTGGGATGGGATGAGCTTTAAGGTTCCTTTTAACCCACACCAGTCTGGGATGCTGTGATCTGGTGGCACAACCAGATCTCAGCTGAGCAAGATCCTCCACTCTAAACAGAGAGAGGCTGAGGGGCTGGGACAGGAGCCGTGGTTTGGGAAGCCTGGATGCCGTGGCCGCAGCTTTCCTGCACGTCTGAAGGTTCAGGTAAAGAATAACAGCGAGGAAAACAAAATAAGAGAGCGAGAAAACTGAGCGGGAGAAAAAATTCTCAGCTGCAAAATACTCAGTAACACTCCTAAACAAGATCGGCTCGGTGCAGCCCCAAATCCTGAGGCTCTGCGAAGAGCCAGCTCGGAGAATCCCCGGCCACTGACTGGGGGTTTGATGCATTCCTCGCAGCCAGACAGTGCTCCCTGCCTGTGCCGCTGCTCGGGCACGGCAGCCACCTCTCCCCTCCAGCCGAGAGGGGCGGCTGCTCCAGCCAGCCGAGTGTGGGCAGCTCCCGGCTGCGGAGCGATGCAGACAAAGCCATGAGCGAGCGGGGCACACGGGGCTGGAGCCCCCGGGGATGCGACCCGGCCCGCGGGAGGAAGCGCCCGCAGCTCTGTTAGCGCTGCTTCCCGCCGGGCTCTGATCCCCCCGGGGGATTTCTCCAGCGCTAATTCGCTCTGCGCGGAGCCCAGCCCGCTCTCCAGCAGCAGCAACCTTTGCATCCCTGCGGCTGCCCCTCTCCCGGAGCCCTGCCCGCAGCAGCGGCTCCCCCCCGGCCGCCCCCGAGCAAATGTCACCTGTACCCAATGAGGCAGACCCCGAGGTGCCGCGAATGGATCCCAGGATTCTCATTTTCCTTCTCTACGTGATGATCCTGCACGAGCTGGTGAGCGGCTGGATGGAGTACCAGAAGCAGATGGCCAAGCCAAAGAAGCAGGCGGGTCCCGTTTGGTCCTCCAGGTGAGTTGCTGCCCGTCCCGTTCCCAAAGGTGCGCGGCTCAGGGGTGTTTTGATGGGGATTGTTCGTGCGTGCACCCGCCTTGTAGATGTGTCTGTGTCTGTCTCGTCTGCCGGGCATTACCGCGCCGAGGGAGGATTAGGGGCTGTTAATCCTCGGAGCCTGCATTGTCTGAGCATCCCGTGCGTTTGACACACTTGCGGATAAACACGCCTGGCATTTGGCTGGGTTTTTTTTTTGGGGGGGATTTTTTTTCTGTGGAAATGTGCTGTAACTCAGCATATTTGCTGTGACTCAGGTTCCCAACCACCAGACCTGCAAGAGAAAAATGTGGGTAGCACGAGGAGCTACGCTTCATGCATGATATTCATCAATGAGGCACAAACCTCCAGAGACTGCTTGCAATCAGAGTATTTCATGTTAAATCACTACCGTGCATGTCACTATCTCTCCGTCTCCTCCCACTCCCTGGGCTGTGCCCACTACACCAATCCCTCGTTTTCTGCCCAACAACAAAAATGATCTGGAGAAATAAGTGCAATTAATGGAAAATGCTGCATGTCTTTAAAATTCAGATCTGCTCCTGCAAGCACTGTTTACGTGTTGTTCATGTGTAACAGTGTTTGGGGGCATGGTCTTATCAGGAAGAATATCTGGACATCAGATATTCCTTATCTTCCATCAGCTGTGTGATTAGGGAATCGCACCCCAAAATCCGCCTCCTGCCAGATCTCAGGCCATGTCACACCAGCTCCTCAGAGCTTTGGACCTAAAAAGGTTCCTGTGACCCAGTTTGCTCCGGGTCTGGCTGCTGCAGCTCGAGTGCACAGAGCTCTCAGCTCAGCCCTCATCCTAATCCTCTGACGTGCATCATTCCCAGCCGCAATTCCAGCCCCGCCGTGCCTGGAGCTGCACAAACACCCCCCAGAGGTGTCACCACTGATAAAACCCCCAAGAGAAAGCGCTGGTGTGAGGCTGTGCCCGTGGCTCGCTGGGAACCAGCAGCCAGCAGCTCCCAGCCCCTTCACCCACGGTTCAGGAATACATTCCCTGGCTGGATTTCCAGACCAGCAGAGCTGAGCTGCACCTTGTGCAAGCGAAATGATCAGCGCTGGGAACACTGCCATGGGTGGAGACAGCGCAGAAATAGCTTGAAAGGGATGGGGCTGGCTGGGTTCTGATCGAGGTCAGAGGCAGATTTCCTCGCTGTGTCCCAGGCAGAGTGCAGGGAGGAACTGGGACATGACTTGCACTGAGCTCTGGGGCACCCTGATGCCAGAGAGAAAACCTAATGGAGTTATTTGATTTACTGGAAGCCACCGAACACCAAACTTGCATCAAGCAGCCAGAATAATGTCTCAGGACTGGGGTTTTTTAAAGAGAATTAGGTACCCCATCAAAACCAAAATTCCCCAAGAGCTGCCGCTTCACCCGGCCTCATTTCGGGATGTGGGACCGAGCTGGGTGATCCACACCCTGGAGATATCCCAGCCCCCTCCATCCCAGCTGGATGTGCAGCCCACCCTGCCCACCCTGCTGTCACAGCCTGTCCTGCTGCTCCCCCAGCTGCCCCCAGCTTGGGAAAGCAGAGCCGCCAGGTCTGTGTGGATCCCCCGGATAATTCACAGGTTGCACCACAAACAGGTGAAGCTCTGTGACCCGGGGAGCTGCAGAATTACAGGAGGAATTGGGACCCTTTTAGTGGAATTAGGATTGTCCCGTGTGGACTCCCTGGTTCTGCTGCAGCCTGGGCTCACACTCCCTGCTGCACTAATGCTGAGGTGTGTTCCTGACTGATGAGCCCACGAGGCTTCCAGTGCCCAGAGAGCACAGCTGGAGCCAGATGTTCATCCCTCAGTGTGGTCCTGGGCTTAGAAAGTGCTCAGAAACAGCTTCCACATCCGTGGCCTGGTTGTCCGTGGAGTCCAAGCCATGGCTCAGCAGTGGGAAAAAGCTTCCTGATGCCTTGCACCAGGCCAGGACCAGCACAGCATCTGCTCCAGAGCGAGAGCAGGGACCTGGGACACCCAGCCCAGCCCAGCCCAGCCCTGGTGGCAGTGGCAGTGCAGCCTGGGCAGGGCTGGTGCCATCTCCAGCCAGGAGGAACGACAGCGAGGGGCTGGTGTGATCTGGGACTCAAGGCTTGTAGGATTTTAGGAAGGATTTGCACACGTTGCCAAGGCAGCCACCCAAAACCTTCCTGCAAGAGCTGAACCCCGAGGTAAGAGCAAGGCAGAGCTCCCTGGATGAGCTGGATGTGAGGGCACTCTGCTTCCCAGCACGGCCTGGGGCTGCGCCAGCGCTGGGCAGGTGAAGCTGCATCTCCTGCCACGGGCCCTGAGTGCCTTCCCAGCCCGGTAAAGGTAATTAACATGAAAACCACTCAGGAAATTCAGTTATAAAGCAGCGAGCTAACTAGGAATCAGGACAGGAGGATGCTCTCTCTCGGCTGCAGCCTCACCCCAGGCAGATTTCAGGGCCCTTCCTCCTTTTGTGGCAGTTCAGTAGTAACAGGCTCTGTTGTGAGGCAGCTTTTTCTCACATTCACAGCTTTTCCAGGGCTCTGTCCTCCTCCGCTCGCGGCGCGGCTGGCGGCTCCCCACCCCTGCTCCATTCACCAGCCTCTCCCGGCGCAGTCCCGAGTCCCTTGCGCTCCCTGCTCGCCTTTCCTCCAGCGCCGTGGGCAGGGGGGATCCGTCACGGAATCCCAGACTGGGCTGTGTTGGAAGGGACCGTAAAGGCCATTTCACTGACCCCACAGGGTCACTGGGACAGGCTGCTCCCAGCCCCATCCAACCTCGGACGTTCCAGGGATCCAGGGGCAGCCACAGCTGCTCTGGGCACCCTGTGCCAGGGCCTCCCCACCCTCCCAGGGAACAATTCCTTCCCAATATCCCATCCAGCCCTGCCCTCTGGCAGTGGGAAGCCATTCCCTGTGTCCTGTCCCTCCATCCCCTGTCCCCAGTCCCTCTCCAGCTCTCCTGGAGCCCCTTTAGGCCCTGCGAGGGGCTCTGTGACACTGTCCTGGGCCTCTCTGCACGTGGTGCGGTGAATCGTGGTGTGCTCGGTTCATGGAACGTTGGTTCGCCCCCAGGATCACTCCGTGAGAGAACCTGGGGTGGCAAAAATCCCAAAGAAGTGCCGGGAGTGCACATTGTTGGGTTTAGTGGTTTTAAGGAAAACTGCTCAAAGGCACTCGAGGTTTTGAACGGGGTTGGTCCCAGTGACCCCCCCTGGCCAGAGGGGATGGCCCTGGGGGCTCTGACTGTTCGTGGGGTTTATGGGGTTCTGTTTAGGGGGTTCTGAACTGCACCTGGAGTTCAGCAGCTCTTTCCGAGACCTCCAGGGAAGGTTCCCATCACCCCTCAGGTGCACAGGGGAGGCTCGGCCCTGATTCTCTGCCCAGCCTGAGCACCAGAGGCTGCAGGAGCATCCAGCGCTTGGTCCCTTGGTGGTGGTGAACCAAAACCTCCAGTCCTTTTAGGAGCCTCCACTGGGTGCAGAAGTGCCCCAGCCCTGTCCCACGCCAGTAATCATGTCGTGCTTTGTTCCTCACCAGCAACACCACCAGATCAGCCCCCTCCAGCTTCTCCAGGCCCCTGGTGCACTCCGTGCGCAGGGAGAGGTACCGGGACTGGAGGAAACCGGGAAGGATCATCCGGAAAGCCTGAGCGTGGATCTGGGAGCGTGGGGGCATTGCTGAGCCAGAGGCAGCCACCCCTCAGGGTCTGCAGCACCTCACACACCGAGAGCATCCTCCAGGGATCTGCAGCTTTCCACGGCTGAGAGGGAATGAGCCCCTTCCTCCTGGGAATTCATCCCTGCCTGGTGAGGAGCCACCGTGGGAGAGCCTGAGGTGGGACAGGGCTTTTGCCACCCAGCGCCGTGACGTGACTTTTCTTTCTTCTTCCCCAAGGGTTGAGTGGATGGAGAGCAGATTTCCCGGGGGAAAAATGGGATTTGCTCCTGCATGGGCAGCCCTGGGAAGACTCCCAGTGGTTTCAGGCACCTCTCCTCCAGCTCCAGGACTGCGTGGCCAGTCAGCAGCATTTCCCAAAGTGGCTGGAGAACCTTCAGTGTCCGGTTTGTCACCACTCCCAGGAGAAGCTGCCTCCCCTGGGACACCAGGAAGTCACAGCACTTTGGGAATGCTGGCTCCCTGTTAAGTCTCCTGCACTAAGAGCTGTCATTTTTTTTCAGCTTTTCCTCGCCTTTGTTAAATGTGTTACTCCGGGGAAGAGGAGGAAAAATGCCCTGAACCAGTGACTCAGAGTTTTGTCACCAAAAGCAATTTACTGCCATGGCCTTGTAATTAGCATTTTTGGAGCCTTCCCAGCAGCTGAGGCAAATAAATGTAAGAGCCACTTTCTAATGAGCAGATAGGTGGGGAAGGAGTACAACAGTGCTCTTTCAGACTCTGCTGTTCAGGCATAAAATCAGATTTTAGAGGCAGAAGTCAGATGTTGCACCCTGCAGCCCCCAGAGCTGTTGTGGAGCACGGGAGGGATTCTGACACGGGGCTCCGACAGCAGCTGCCCATGGCAGAGCTGCTCCTTATTTGCTGAACACAACGCTTGGCTCAAACACAGCCTGCTTTGCTCGTTGCCAACCACTTGCGAGCCTGACTCAGGCCCACAGATGCATTATCCAGAAGCAGATAGGAAGGGGACTCGGGATAGATCGTGCATTCATTTTCCAGAAGTAGCCACCAGATACATTTGCACGCTTGCCTGCTGCTCAGTTGTTTGCAGATCGTTCCTGGCGGTTGACGCTGTGTTTATTCAGTCACCCGGGGCTGGAAGATCCCAATCCTCTCTCCCAGGCAGGCTGGAGCAGTGACTTGGATGTAAATCTCTACTTTTCATCTAGGGGAGATGAAGTTTCTGCCTTGAAGTTCATGCCTTGTGTTGACATGGTTTTGGAAAAGGAGGCAGAAGTAGCTGTGAACAGTTTCTGCACGTTTCAGAGCATAAACCCTGTGAAATTGTGCCTCAGCTCTGTCCCCCTATCCTGATCCATGCAGGCACAAGTGACAGCAACGCGTGGAGAAGGTGTCGGGAGGGAAAACATTAAGGAAGTGTTTCTGTGTGCTGGGGGAATTTGTGTCCCTGGAGCCGAGTGCGTGTTTGGGGGATGTTCTCCCTGCTCTTCTGCCGGAGCCTGTGGGAGTTTGGGAGTTTTGGCTCTGGAAAAAGGGTTTGAAAAAGGGTGGGACTGGCCCCAGGGACCGTGCTGGGCTCCCAGCTTCAGCAGGACAGACAGACTGAGCAGGGACAGAGAGCATTTTAAGGAAGGGTGAAGGGCCCTGCCCTGATGATCACATGCTGGATTTATCCCTGTAAATATAATCTTGTTTACCCCAATAAACTCTTTTACACACACAGAGCTCAGACTGACTCTGTTCTCATTCAGCCCTCGTGTCTCTCTGCTGGTTTTGGCTTTCCCAGCCTGGGACCCAGTGAAGGTGTTGGCTGGAAGCTGGTGGGGATCCAGCATGGATAAAAGCTGATTTCACAGCACAAATGTTCATGTTCTCACCCTTTATGCAGAGGAACCCGGGACTGCCAACCAGAGTCTGGTTTCGGATGGTGGTTGTAGGTTTGGGTTGGGTTTTTTAATATTCAGGTCGCTCTGCAGCTCTGTTGGAGAAAGTCCTGCCCAAGGAACGTACCCTGGGGTGGGAGAAGGTGATGGTGGAGAGCTCAGGATCCACCAGTCTGCAGTGGTGTGGGCCCCCAGAGACCTGAGGGAGTGGTGAAACCCAAAGCTGGGTCCAGACCCTGTGGGGACTCACCTTCCCCTTGGTGTTTGGGCTGACCGATGGTCCAGGATGAGGAGGACACAGCCAAGGGTGGCCAGTGGGCACCTGTCCGTACCTCCAGCCCCCTGAGGGGTTTGGGTCTGACTTTGCACCCCTCAGCACCCTTGGGCACACATTTCCCCCACGCAGGAGAGGAGGGGCTGTGCTGTGATCTCGTAATGCACCAGGAATGCCTCTGGACAGGAATTCCCAAGAATCCCCCCGTGTGCCATAACCAACAGTGCCTCTGACCCCAAACCAGCACAGCCACTGTGCTGAGCTGTGCTGTTTGGTCCTAAAGGAGGCACACACCCCAAAATACCCCAAAAAAAGACGTGAACCAGCACTTTACGGATGCTCCAGGTCACGATGTACAGCTTCCCCTGAGGGGAACAGGGGGAAGTCACCTCGTGTGGCTTCAGCTGGGGCAGGAGGCTGTGGGGGCTGGTGGCTCTGCTCGAAATAGACTCCGTGGGCTGCACCCTGAACCACACTTTTGTCAGAAACTTCCTTTTTAGCTTGAATTTCAGTTTGCAGCTCTTTCACTGTTGAGTCAGTGAAAGCCCCGGTCACCCCGGAGCTGCTCACAGGAGAGCTCAGGGAGGCTTTAAAGCATCAGGTTTGGACCATCCATGGATTAACCTTCCTGCAGGGACTGTTTCCATCAGGTCCCAAAGAGTTCCTCAGGATGGAGCATTGGGATTTCACTCCCTGGGCTTTTAACCTCAGCTGTGGACGTGTCCTGCCTTACAGAGCAAAGGGTTGGTGCAGATGAAGGTGGAGGGAGTTTCGCAAGTTGGGCTTGGATCCGGACACTGCTGGAGTCCACAAACTGGAAATCATCTCAGCGAAGCCCTCTTGGGGCTTCCTTTTGCCTGGGAAGACATTTTCAGAAATTCCCATTTTCTGACCTACCACGTGGTGCTTGTTTGGGGCATTTGGTGTGACTTTGGGGCATTTGGGGACACATCTCCCCACCCAGAGCTGATGATCCCACCAGTCTGCAGCTTGTACTGGGCCAAACCACAGCCACACCCGCTGGATTTCAGTGCTGGGCTCAAGCCAGGGAGCTGCAACCCCCTGTTGGTGTCAAATTCTGCCCTTGGGGTCACAGCTGCTCACATCGGTGCCTGCAGCACCCGGCAGCCCTGACCGGCTGCCCAGCTCACTTGGCCTTGCTGCTGTGGTCACTCACCCGCCGGTGCTTCAGCATTTTGGGAAGTGATGTCAGCCCAGCGGTTTGGGAAGCGATGCCACCCCCGCCCTGCTGAGCTCTGCACCCCTCGACGCTTCCTGCCGTGCCTGGACCCTGCTCCCCGCGCTCGGCGGGGCCCAACGACCCCTTCACCTCCATCCCTGACTGTGCTCCCCTCACCGGCGTCTCCAAGCCCAGAGGCTCCTGCTTTTGGGGGATTTTGAGCTCTTTTGGTAAACCAGCTGCTGCTTTTGCTGCCTGCAGTTGTCTGTGCTGCTGGGGTTTCACTGCTGAAATCTCCCTCCCCCTGCGCAGCCAGAGCCTCCTCCTGCCCTTCAGTTCTTGCCTGGGGAGTCTGCAGGAGCTTCTGCTGCTCTGCCAGGGGCTGCAGCACGGCCTGGCCCTCGCGGGAGGACGGGGTAAGTGTCCTCCGTGGCTCCGGGTGGTGCTTTATTCTTATTCTGCTCTAACTGGAATCATTTCTAAAGGCAGAGCTTTCCACGGGTGTGACCCCAGTGCTGCTGGGGTTTGTAAGGGCTGGGACGGGTGAAGGGGTTTTATACATGAAGGGTGAGAAAATCTCTGCCATGCTCAGAGCTGCAGGGCTGGATGTGGGTCCTGATTCCTCCCCTTCACATCCAGATCAGCTCTGATTATAAAATCCCGGAATCCCAGACTGGTTTGAGTTTGGAGGGACCTTAAAGCCCATCCCATTCCACCCCTGCCATGGGCAGGGACACCTTCCACTGTCCCAGGCTGCTCCAAGCCCCGTCCAGCCTGGCCTTGGACACTTCTAGGGATGAGGCATTTCTGCTGCTGCTCTCCAGGCAATAATCTGTGTGACTCCCCTTTGAGTTAAACCAAAATTAACTTTTTTTTTTTTCAGCTTTGCCTTGTTAAGTTAAAGCCCATTTCAAATTCTGTAGTAATTCCTAGGTGTAGTTCTTACCACTCAAAATTCTTGGTCGAATGAAAGGAGGACTAGAGCAGGAGACAGAGAGAGGAAATGCTCCTCTAGGTGAGGCAACAGCTTGGAAGTCAGGGTTTATTTTTAAGATTTGCTGTAAACTCAACCCTTGAGCATGACACAGGATCCACGTTTCACTTCTCCATCCCTCAGATCTGTCTGAATTGTCCTTCCCCTTTCCATCTTGCTTCTTTTAATCGAAAATCTGCAGTTAACAGAGTAACTGGGATTTGCTTTTTGGATCAGCAAAGCCGGGCACAGAGACCTGGATTTTCTCTGGGTTTCTGGAAAATGCTGCAGTGAGTGCTGCTGTGAGAGGATGGGAGGAAGCAACTCCTCATCTCCCAGGAGGAGCTGGGCAATAGCTGGGATTTCCACCAAGGTTTTTCTTCCCAGTGCTCCACTTTGGGTTTGGGGTCTGCTCTAATGTCACCCTACAAATCACCTGTTTATCCCAGAACCCGCTGTCAAGGGCAGGGCAGAAGTGACTGACAGACTTGTTTTCTAACTTGGCTTCTCTGTACTAATTAATTCCTTGATTAATCCCCACCTGCCTGCCTCACCGGGGTTGCTGTGAAGCTTAATTGAATTTGTGTCTCTCATGCACCTGGCAGGCTCAGAGGGAAGGTGTTGTTCCTGGTGTCAGAACACTCTTGTTGGATAAATCCCGTTGTCAGGGCCCAGAGCCTGCCTAAAGCTTGTGGGTAGCAGCAAACACCTTGGATTTGGGCTCTTAGAGGAGGAAATACTTTTGGGTTAGTGGTTTGATGCATAAATAAGGGGAGGTTTGTTTATAGCTGTGGAAGAATTTTCTGTCCCTGTCCCCACGTTTGCGAAGTGCCAGCAAACGGATGAAGCCTCACACTTCAACATCCAGCTGAGCAAGGGATGGGGAGGAACTGAATCAGGATAATCCCTTTTCATTCCACCAGGGAGCACAACTCTAATGATTCTGGTACTCAACACTTCTGCGGGTCAACATTCACCTTTTTGTTCTGAACTAACTGTTCCGTAGTGATTCTCTCGGGACGGGCAGCTGTGAAACCCAGAGCTGCTCCCAGGCATGGCAAATAACTGGGAATTAAATCATATCTACAGCCCTGCAAGCAGTGGTAGCTCAGGCTACATCTAAACCCCAAAACCTACCCTAAGCACCCCCCAGACCCTATTGTCTCTCCTCAGTTTGAGCAGTTACTCAGCATTTAGTAACTCCAGTAAAATCCTTCCATCCCAGACATGTTTGATTTAAAGGAACTTTTGGGAATATGGTCCCTATTCACTTTGAGGAAAATGGTTTTAAGCCTGTAGTGTTTTAAGGTGATTTCCTTACGCCTTTCTGAGATGGATTCGTGTGCTTGTAAGGAGCATGACCACACCACTCCTCGGTTAATCCAGATGATCACTGCTGGGAGGGAATTGGGAACAGATCCTACAGCCCCAGCTCAGTGTTTCAGCAGAAACTTACAGGTGCAAACGCTTCCTTCTGCACATTCCCTGGTTTTCCCACAGCCCTTCCCGCCCAGGAATCATCAGCTGTTTGCATATTAATACTGATAATGAGCGACTGGGAGGTTTCTCGTGATGTCAGAGCCCAGTGGTCACCTGTGGGAGGAAGGACTCGAGGCTGCTGACGCAGGGCTGGGGAAAGCCCTGGGTGCAGGGCTGAGGATCTGTCCCAGCGTTGCTGTGGGATCCCAGCAGTGCCAGCCTGGCGTGTGGGCAGCCCGAGCTGCCAGAGCCCCCTGCCCAGCAGGAACAGGGGCCACTTACCCGCATTTTTGGGTGGTGACTTGCGAAGGTGCTTCCTGTTGCTGAGCTGGCAAAGCCTCACGGCAGCGGGGATGAACGTGCCCAGCCAAAACTCGTCCCGCTCCTACTGAGCTTTATTCCTCCCCCAGAGAGCTGTGGAGGTGGAAGGGACCTCGTGAGGCCACCCAGGCCAAACTCCTGCTCAAGCAGGGTCACCCAGAGAGGGTTGCCACGTCCAGGTGGCTTTCGAGCATCTCCAAGGATGGAACATCACCTCTCTCAGCCGTCAGGCAACACGTGGCAGCTCAGGGTGCCACCACCCTTGTTGGTGGCTCAGTTCAGGTCAGTGGCCACCGGGACCCCCAGGTCCTTTCCTGCCTTTCCCAGCAGGTACTGGTGCTCGTCCCTCTCCAAAGCAGAACTTTGTACTTCTCCTTGTTGAACTTTATAAGATTCCTGCCTCCCCGTTCCCAGCCTGTCCAGGTCCCTCTGGCACATTGCCCATCCCTCCCAGTTCGGTGTCAACAACAGAAATCGTCAAAAGGACGTTCTGCCCCATCATCCAGGTCACTAAGGAAGATGTTCATGCCAGGACTGACCCCTGGGATACAGAATTCGTCGCCGGCTGCCAGCTAAACTTCGTGCCGCCCATCACCACCCAACCACTCCCCCACTCTCTGTTCCTCCAGCCCCAATAGCTCAGACCCCAAGAGTGAGGGCTTCAAATCAGCTTTGCCGTGCTGGAGAGGATGAGCTGCATTTTCAAGTTTGTTTTTGCACCCAAACCAGCTGGAAAATGGACATGGGAAAATCTGCAGGTCAGTCAGTCATCGAGGGTGACTTGCAGAGAGCAGAGGCTGGAAACTGAAAGGCCACATCCCCTGAGACCCACCAACCAGGACCTTGGTGACTTTTTCTGCTCTGTGCACAAAGAAAAGCAGTTTTAAAAGCTCCTGTCCTGGCAAGAGGCCACTCGAGCCTGCCAGCACCTCCAGGGCTGCTCGCTGATGGAGGCTGCAGCAGGATAAATATTTACAAGGGGGATTTGTGTGAAAAGGTGCCTTCGGATGTCCCAGGCACCAGTTTTGGTTAGAAACCCCCATATTCATTGAAATCTGCCCCACTGCCCCGTGCTCAGCCCCACGCTGAGCTGGCTTGTGGTCCCCACTGGGGTCAGTCCCCCCAAAATTAGCAAAAAAGGTCCCAAATCCATTTCTGCTGGGAATGGAGCCATCAGTGGCTGCTTTGCACCTCAGTTTACCACTAGAAGATGCCAGTGTTCATTTGGCCCCAGCACCTCTCTGCCCCAGGGCGGGTACCAGCCTTTCCAAGCCCAGCCCAGCTAAAAAAATGATGAGTTTTTTACAAGCTCCTGGTCCCAGAGAACAGTAAATTTGGCTTTTCTCTGTGACTTTTCCTGGCTTGTTCTGTGGCCACCTGAGCCAAGAGGGCAGCAGAGCCCCTGCCTTCAGCAGCACCTTGGGCACGGGGGAAATGACACCTGTAATGACACCGAGCCCGTCAAGGACATCCCGGAGCTCTTTGTGTTCATTACCAAGGGGTAATTAGTGACTTCGCAGCCTGGAGAGGCCGGAGGGTGGCAGAGGGGGTTGATTCAGGGTGTGAGAGCCCTGCCCTGGTTGTGTGGGAAGCAGCGAGGGAGCGGCAGCCGTGGAGATGCAGGTGAGAGGGGGAGCAGAGGCAAAGCTGGTCCTTGCAAGGGGGTTTCGCTGCCAAATTTTGGGTGGCTGAAGAGAGAGGTGCTGGAGGGACGCT
Organism: Rhagologus leucostigma; assembly: GCA_013397725.1. Taxonomy (NCBI): domain Eukaryota; kingdom Metazoa; phylum Chordata; class Aves; order Passeriformes; genus Rhagologus; species Rhagologus leucostigma. The sequence goes on from VZTD01001941.1 coordinate 991,379, forward strand.
TTGCTCCATCCTAAGGGGTAAAACAGGGCAAGGGGATGGGGCTGCAGAGAGGGGCAGGGGCTCGGCGGGGCTGAGGCTGACTGTGCCACCACTCCAGCTGCACACAGAGGTTCCCAGGGACTGGCTCTGGAGGTGTTGGGGTGTCTCCAGCCGTGCTGGGGGGGTGCAGCCCCACTGGCCAGGCTGGAGGCTCAGATTTTGGGGGTGCAGAGGGGGTTGCTGTGCACGGCCGTGCCCCTCAGGGCTCGTCGGCCCCGTGTCACCAGTTTGAGGGTTTGGGTTTGGCTGCTGAGGAAGGGTGAATCCACAGGGTCAGTAATGTCCCTGGTCATGCTGGCCAGCAGATGAGGGGCAGGTGAGGATGTGGGGCTTCGTTGCCAGCTCACCCCAATCTGGTGGCTCTAGGCTGGGAGAGCTCCCCAAGATTTGGGCAGTGACAGAAGCTGCATTTGGGTCTCGGTGCTGTCCAGACGGGATCGTGTTGGGAGCTCGGGATGAGCCATCCGGGTGGGATGATGACTCTGGAGTGGCTCTTGCTGTGGCAGGAAAGCAAACCTGCATCAGCCTAATCTCAGCTGGGAAGGGGATGGGAACCAGCGTGGATGGGGACGCCCTGCTGGGAAGCAAAAGGAATTCCTTTTGGACCAGTCTACTCGCAAAAGGGGTTAAACAAGGCCAAAATGAAGTGCTTAGAGAGTGTTTTCCCCCAGAACAAGGGATTTCTAGGGCTCTGGGTCTGATTTAAATTCCCATTAAAGCCCCACCGAGGGGAGCTTCTGGTTCTACCTTTGTAGGATCTGGATGGAGTTACAGCCTCTGAGGTTCAAACCCACTGCCCGAAGTGCTGAAGCACCTCTGGCTGCTTTGCGCTACATGAACCTGCCAGAATTTACCTTTTCTTTGTGAAGAGGCCTGCAACAAGCTGGCAGTGAGGTGGTTTTCCCTAGAAAACAAACCTTTTGCTCCCAAAATACCTACCCAGCTGCACTGGAGGCCTCAGACATGGCACCTCTTCAAGGCAGCCTTGTTCTGTGTGTCGAAGGCCGAATCCTGCAAGCTCTAAAATTGCCTCGGAAGTGCTTAATTGATTTTTTTACCCTTTAAACGTCCCACCTCCTGAAATCATGTGATTGCAAGGGGATGGCGTTGCTGAGGAAAGCAGCACCGGGTTTGGGTTAGCACCGCGGAAACAAAAACCACCAGCGAGGAGCCTCCTCTTCTTCTCTTGGGAAAAACCCCCTCATGACTCTGACAAGCAAAGTGATGCTGGTTTGAGGGCCCTGCTGGCAGAGCCGGGGCTCGGTGTGGGCAGGGAGGGAAGTGAAAAAAGCTTTGCGTTTGTGGAAGGCTGCAAAATGGGGTTGCCAAACAGGATGCAGGCCTGGGAAACCAGCTGGGCGAGGAGGCTGCAGCCTGCCCGGGTGCATCGGCTGCTGGTGCTGATAATTCTATTTACATTAAAAGGGAGTTAATCCTTATGGTGGTTCACTGCTTGCTTAGACTCTGCTCTGGGCACTCTGCTGCTATGAGAGTTTGGGTGCACTTTGAGATTTTTGATATTTAGTTTTGCTGAAATAAATGCTGTCGGTTAAAATTCCCTGGCTTTTCATCGCGGGATTCTGGGGAGGGATGGCACAGGGCAGCAGTCCCAGAGTTACAGAATCATTAAGGCTGGAAAAGACCTTTAAGATCATCAAGTCCAACTGTCAGCCCAGCACCACCACTGTTCACCACTAAACCGCGTCCTCAAGTGCCACATTCACACATTCCTTTGAACACATCCAGGAGTGGGTGACTCCATCAGCTCCCCGGCAGCCTGTGCCAGTGCTTTACAACCTTTTCAATGAAATTTTTTTTTCTTAATATCCAATCTCAGTCTCCCCTGGTGCAGCTTTCCTCTCGTTCTATCGCTTTCCCAAAGTGAAGAGCTGGGTGAGAGCCCGTGGGCCAGGGCTCCTGGTTCCAGGGTGGGGAGCTCCAGCTCACAGTTTCTCTCTCTGAAGAGATGAGAAAGAAGTTCCCCCTCGGAGTCAGAGCCTGCTGGGTCCTTCTCTGCAGAGATCACAGGGAATCTGATCCTTTTTGTTGCCCAAGAAGCCCTGGGCTGCTCTGGCCTCACTGCCTGAGCTGGGGCAGCCCTGGTTTGTGTCCCACAGGCAGCTCTTCCTTCCTGGCTGTGAGTGATCCCAGGGAAGGTTTGGGTGAAATTCAGCCCAGCTCTTCCCCTCTCCAATGGGTTTTGTGTTCCTACTCCTGCCTGTGCTGCTTTTCCTGCCCCAACAATCAGCAAATTGTGGCTGTTCAGCAGATTGTCCCCTCTCACTGTGGTTTCCTGAGGTTGGGCGTGTGTCACGTGCCCCCTCCTTCTCCCCCAGTTTCTTTTCTTACAGCCTGAAGTCACTGTCACAGGATTACAAAGGAAATCCAAATGAAAGCCTGTCAGGGGGGAGCTGTTTGGGGTTTATAGCAGGGGTTTATTCTGTCTGTGGGCTGGAGGAGTGGGGATGCTCAGGGCAGCTCTGCTCTGAGCCCTTTCTGCTGCACGTGGGAAGCAGCCTCCCCCTAACAAATGTCCACACATCCCCGAAGCTGCAAATAACCCCCAAAATGTTGCTTAGCCTGGAGAAAAGGAGGCTCAGGGTCTTTACCAACCTCACGGATTCTGTGATTCTGCGAAAATAATTTATAAGAGCTTTCTGCAGCTCTGTGCTGCGAGGGAGCCTGGCTTGCACTGGCAGCTCCCACAGCCCTGGGAGGCTGCAGGGGAATCCCTGGAGGGGATTAGGGTTCCTAATCCCTGCAGGGGATCCTGTCTGAGTGGAAGGATCTCAGCTTCACAGGGTTGGTGCTGGGTGCTTTGGTGGCCGCGGAAGAGCTGCTTGGCTTGGGACTGTGGGTTCCCCAGGGGTATTCAAGCATGACACAAAGAATGATGTGTGTGTGCATATATATACGTATGTATATGTCATATATACGTGTATTTATATGTGTGTGCACAGAAAAAGGGGTGGCAGCACTACTTGAATGAAGGCGAAGTGGTTTGGGTGCCAATCGAAGGAGGTTTGCTGTTGCCTGAGTGTGTTTTAACTGCAAAGGAAAACTGTCAGTTCAGCTGCTTTGCAGGAAAAGTGTAGAAGTGGGTGAGTACTGGGGACAGGGCAATGCCAGCACAGCCCCCCTGGGCACTGGGTGGTCTCTGCCGGACCCCTCAGCGTGGATCTGACCCACCTTGGCCACCTCCTGCCACATCCCAGCACATTCCCAGCCCGTTCCCGCAGCCCTGCTGGGCCACCCCCGCTTCCCCCACGGCATCCCCCCGGTTTCCTCAGCTGGAAAAAGCCGTCTCTTCCAGCGCAGTGTGCGCAGGAAAATTCCCACCTGCTCTGCCCCCAGCCCCTCTAATCCCTTTATGGTGTTTGTGCCGGGCTCCTCCTGCCGATCCTGCTCTTTGCCTTCCCTCTAATCTCCCCATCGAACTGTTTGGCAGGACAAAAACCAGCCCGGGTTGTTCACAGCGAACCCGGGGACAGGGAACGCTCTCCCACGGGGCATCGGGGAGATGCTTGGGGGGTTTAGCAACAAGGGAGAAACTCCCTCAGTTCTGAGCAGCGTCCTGAATCCTGGAGGAGGATTTAGAGTAAAACCCAAACTCTTCACCCCAGTATCCCTGCTTTGTGCCTGGGGATGATCCCTCTTGGACAAGTGTGGGGAGGGATCTGACAGCCGAGGCCCAGCCCCTGCCCTGCTGCAGCAGCAGGGGGGAGGTGTAAAAAGTCACCCCAGGAGGTAAATTAGTCCGTGTTTAAACCCTTTGTGGTAAAAAATGTTGTGTCACTGAAGATTTTCAATCTGAGAAAGTTCCTAAGGATTTATTACTCCTATCAAAGCAAAAAATACCTTTGGTGGATTTTGTCAAGGCTGGAAAATGCTGGGGCTGATAAAGCCTCAAAGTCAGAGAGATAAAAACTGGGAGTATTTAGGGCTTGGCCAGGTCTCCCCAGGAGGGCTCTCCAGGCATCGCTGCCTGCAGACTGATCCATCACACCCCAAAAAAAGGCACTGGGAAGGGGAGCAGCCCTGCTGCATCCCTGTGGGCCCTGGGGTGACATCCCAGACGACACCAGAGGTGATGGTTGGTCCGGGCTGTAGCAGCGAAGCAGAATCAGCTTCTCTCCCTGCTGTCCTCCCTGTGGAGAGACCCCTCCGAGCTGCGGCTCTGAACGGGCTTCACAAAGTCCTCCGGAGATTTAATCTGTGACCTTTTACTTCTCCAAGGACACCCCTGCTCCCTTTCCTGCCCTTGGCTCCGCCGCCCGCCTGACCTTGGGCCAGTCACTGATTCCCCGAGTCGGGAGCCTCGTGGTGGTTAATATTTACTGTACCTGGCGTGGAGGGGAGCGGGCAGGAGCCCGCTGATTGCGGGGAGCGTGGGCTTGTTTGGGGTGAAATGTTATTCCAGAGCCTCGAGGATGCAGGTGTGAATCGTGCTCGCTGTTGTTGGTGTAACAGAGTTGTTGCTATAGAAATGGCTGGAATTAGGCTGTGGTGAGGTAAGGCTTGATCCCAGGAAAAACTGACTAAGCAGGTGCCCAGCTTTATATGGCAGAAACACTTCTTCCTGCTTACTAAAATCCTTTTTGGCACGAAATAATTTCGTATGTTTGGCGCACTGCCTCGGGGGTGGTGTTTGGGCAGGGGTGGGACCATGGCCCTTGGGCTGTGCTGGGGTACCAGCTGGGCTCGATGATCTTTTCCACCCTTAGGAATTCTGTGACCCCACACCTGTGTGCCGGCAGGCTGCTGTTGTCCCTGCTGTCCCCAAACACCACAAACCCACCGTGTTTGCCCTCCTGGGGCAGGTGGGCTCTGACCAGGTGAGGGACTATTGGTGTTTGTTCTGTCTTCCCCTTTTGGGTGGTTTGGTGCTCAGTGGTTCCAGCTGTTCACACAGGAGCTCTGCTTCCCAACCCAGGTTTCTGGTGAGCATTAACACAGCCTGGATTTGTTTCATCTCTCCCTGGGTTTGGGCCCACTCAAGCTCCGGGGTGTTTCTGCACAGGTGGGCACATCCAGGAGGGAAGCCAGAGCTCTCACTGGCAATAAAACGAGGCAGCTGAGCCAGGAGGGTGCAGGGTCTTGGCCGAACCCTCGTATCACAATGAACACACGGTGCTGGTCCTGCTGCCTGTGAAGGACGCAGCGCTTCGGGCTCTGGGGAGGCAGCTCCCCTCTCCTCGGGTTGCAGATCCATCTCCGTGCTTCCTGCTCAGCGTGGCCATCTGCAGGTCCCATGGGCTCCAGCTCCCCAGGTGGAAGAGAGATGGAGATGAGAGCAGAGAGCCAAGGCAGAGCCGCTGACGCCTCCGCGGCACGGCGCCGGCTCGGTGTTGCAACGCCTCCAGGAAACGGCTGCACACCCAGGGGTGCATTTCCTCCTGCCCCGGGATGGTTTCCAAAGAAGAATGAGGAAATGCTGAGCTTTGCAGCCACATTCGTGGATGTGTCCCTAAAATACCCCTCAGAGGGAGGTGGCTGCTCTCGAGCTGCACCCCAGCTTCAGTCGCAGGAGGCCCTGAATGTCACCGGGGCAGCGTCAAGGACACGGGGCAGACTCGTGTGACTCTGCCACCGCTGCTCCAGGGACCTTGGGCACATCCCTGGGTGCCAGCCTCCTTCCCAGGTGCTCTGCTCAGGGCGGCACCCACGAGTTGTGGGGTGGGTGACGTCTGGCCTGCCCGCAGCCCGCTGCCACTGATGTCACCGCCCGGTCACCAAAATTGCTAATTAAGTTTTGCTTCTCTCGCTGCCAATCTCATTTCCTGGTTCTTGTGCAATCCCGAGTGCTTTCAGATTCCTTCCCGGTTCTTTATCTGCCTGCGGGACCAAAACACCTTCAGAAGAAAAACAGAGCTGATGTCTTGGGTCAGTGCCCGGGGAGGAGATGTCCTGGGGGAGGCAATCAACCATGAAGTGGTTTTTTTAGCTGCCTTGGTGCAGATGTTTTATTGTTTTGCAGAAAAACATTCCTGGGGGTGAGTCAGGCAGCCACAGTCATGAGTCTGCCTTAAGAACCGGGGGAATTAGCAAAACCCCAACTGCTTCAGAGCCCAGCCATGCCTTAAAACCTTTTGTAACATCGAAAAAACTGCTTGAAACCCGAGGCTGGAGTGTCGAGGTGCGCTCCTCCGCCGGGTTTGCTGGGGGAGTTGTTTGGAATCTTATCCTCCTCCCAGAAAAAAAGCCGGGAGTGTTTGAGATAACCCCCGGAGGCGCCGGCACGGGCTGTGCCATGCTGGTTGTGCATTGGCACGTTTGGGGTCTGTCTGCTCCGACACGTTGGAGCCTCTCACGCAGGATCTATGGAAAACTGGGAAGGCAGCGAGGCGTTTAATTCACCTAATTGGATCTGCGTTCGGCTCAATAGCTGGAAATTGCTGCTATATTGAAATAATCGACTCAAATTCACACCTGTTGGCCGAGGATTTTTAGCTGACCGTAAATCACAGCAGAGCCTGTGCTGAGCGTGGATAGTTTGGGGCTTTACGGAGACTTTACTACGCTCTGGTGCTTAAAAATTGTACTTTAACTCGGCAGTTTATAGATGGGAACGGCTGAAGCAGGAGATTTCAGTGTTTTTCCAGTAGCTCTCCCTGCAGCCCTCAGCCTTTCCTCCCTTCGAAGGAAAGCCTTGGGGGCAAACACAGCCCTGCAGCCACAGGGGGGCTGAAGTGGGGTGTGAAAGGATCATTCCTGGGGTGTCCAGGGCAGGATGAGGGGAGAGGGGTAGTGGTAGGGCTGCCGGGCATCTGCCTGCCCCTGTCCCCTGGGCTTTGGTTGCCACTGATGTCCCCAGGACCACGCAGGCACCCAGATCCACTCCATCACACATTCAGAGGGCATGGTCCCAGCCAGGCTTTTGGGGTGCTGGGGGGAGCACAACCCAACAGCCTCCCCAGCTCCTCACCCCACAGCACCTTAGCAGGGCTGCGGGAAAAGCACCTGCACACGTGTAAGAGGGCAACCCTGCACAAACAGAGGCCAAGAGGGATGACACGCAGAGAGGGGATGGAAGGTGGTAAACAATATTTTCAGTGAGTAAAACTTGCTGTTTTTTAATAAACAGTAAGTTATTTAGCCAGTAACTCACTGCTTTTTAAACAAAGTGATGCTTTAGCCGTGCGATAGCTGCCGGTTTTAATAAGTACTATTTTAACAAGAAAAGAAAACAATACTAAACGTCCTCAATGGGTGTCCTGGGGGTGGGGGCCGGGGCCCGGCGCTACCGCCCCGGGGCGGAGCCGCCTCCGCACCGCCCCCGACCGCGGGCGCCTTTAAAGCGCGGGCGGAGCGGGTGCGGGCAGCGCTGGGGCCGGTGAGCGCGGGGATCGCGGGTTCGAGTCCCGCCAAGGACACGCCGCTCGGCTGGGGGAGGCAGCCGGGGTAGGGGTTTGGGGTGGCTTGTTTTGGGCTGGGAGGTTGTTGGTTCGTGGGGAGATGGGCCGGGGGTGATGTGGCACTCACCTGTGCGCCCTCGCAGGGCCGTCGCCATGTCGGTGTCGCACAGCTCCAGGCTGAACAAGCTGGTGCGGGAGCAGTACATGAGGCTGCCCCAGGACGGGAGGGTTCAGGTCACCTACGTCTGGATCGACGGCAGCGGCGAGGGCGTGCGCTGCAAGAGCAGGACCCTCGAGAAGGAGCCCAAGAGCATCGAAGGTAACGCGGCTGCTCGTCCCCTCGGGTGATGGGTGGCGGGGTGGAGGGCCCTGAGCATCGCCTGGGAAAGTTCTGGGGTGCTTTGGGCGGTGGGAATTGGGACGGGCTGTCCCTGGTTGCGTGGCACCAGTGATACCTGTTGCAGCTGCCCGGTGGGGTTGCACCGAGCAGCAGGGTAAATATCGGACCTGCGTCCCTGCGGTTTGCTTAATCCGCTCATCGCTGCTATTAGCGCTGGGCGGGAAGGGCAGGATGAGCTCCTCGTCCCTTTCCGCCAGGCAAACAGGCATGGAGACGTGTCGGCATCTGGATGGGGCTTGGCAGAGGGAGGTGGAGTGGCTGGGACTGATTCCTGCCCGTGCCTGATGGTGCTGGGGGGGTGAGCACACTGAGGTCAGGGAGCACTGATGGGCTCCGGGGATGTGCAAGAAAACCTTTGTGGCCGACATCCCGTGGAACCCAGCGCCCTTTGGGTGCTCCATCCTGGGTCTGAGCACTTGGCACAATCCATATGTGGACCTTTTCCCAACCTCACTCCCTCCTGCCTCGTAGATGTCCCCGAGTGGAATTTCGATGGCTCCAGCACGGCACAGGCAGAGGGCTCCAACAGTGACATGTTCCTGGTGCCGGTCTGCATGTTCAGGGACCCTTTCTGCCTGGACCCCAACAAGCTGGTGCTCTGCGAAGTACTGAAGTACAACAGGAAACCCGCAGGTGAGCACCCCCAGCTCCCGAGGGTCACCCCCTCATTATTTAGGGTGTCACCTCCCCCACGAGCCGCTTGCTCCGGCCCGCTGGCCCCGGGGCGCAGCTGAGCGCCGAGCCCTTGGCCCGAGGCTCCGAAATCCAGGCGCTGGTGGCGGTGGTTGTTTGCAGGAACCTGTTTTGGTGGCACAGGGCGAGGAGAAGAGCAGCGAGACGCGGAGCTCACTCACGGCACTCGCCAAAGGCGTCGCCCGGCTCTTGAGCCCGAGCTCGCCCAGCCCCGGGGGGAGCAGGAGCTGGAAGTGCCTGGGTTTTAACATGCCGGGGTTGTGGTTGCTCTCCCCGCTGGTGGGAGGCTGCAGAAAAGGAAGGAGAAGATGCTGAGGCGGCGTGTGCTCGCTCACAGCGACCTTTTGCAAACAGCCCCGGAACGCGCCGGCTCTCGGTCTTATCACCGAGCCTGCAGTCCGTCTTGTCCCTCCGATAAAGCCCCAGGCACAGGAAAAGGAGCCTGTTTGCAGGGACGCGCTGAGGGGCTCCCGGATGGGGTTATTTGCCGGCAAATAACCGGATATTTGCCTCTCGAGCACGGCTGTGCCCCGCTGGGTGTGAGGGGAAGGGAGAGAGCGTCTGCGGGTGATGCACGTCTGCCGGGAGAGCGGGGGCTGCGGGCAGGGATGGTGAAAGACGGGGCTGATTCCTCCTCCAGCCGCGTCCTGCCTCTCAGCCACGGGTGGGGGGAAGTGTCTTGGCTGAGATTCCTGCCTGGCAGCTCCTCCGCTGGAGGAGTTTGTAAAGAGAGCCCCTGATCCTGGAGCTCTCGGGACAGAGAGCTCAGCTCTGCTGGCGAGAGGGGTGCACCCTCCAGCCCTCCCCGTGGTGGGTTTCCGTGGGCCTTAAGGGCTGTGTGGGCTTAGAGGAAGAAATTGTCTTTCCCTTGCTCCCCAGCTGTCACTGCTTCTCTCCAGCCCTACTCTCCCCAGCTGCTCTGGGGCTTTTATTCCAAGTTAAGGCAGAATGTGCAGCCTGGAGCCTGTCTGTCCCTGTCACAGCAGTTTTTCAGCCTTTTTCCCTGCTGTCTTGGTCCAAACTCTCACTCCCCTTGCCTGGCACGTTGTCCCGTGTCTGGACTCTTCTCTGATATCTGTGTTTTCCTGGCACAGCCCCAGTTGCCTTGAGCACCTCAAAAGGCCAAGGCAGGGCCAGCCAGACTGGATGCAAACCAAAACCATGGAGCTGGAGAAAGATAAGGGATAATTAAGATGAGGCCGGTAGAAGGAGGATGGGGGTGAAGGAGTGATGGAAGATATATGGTCCCTGTTCCCAGGTCTGCTGAATGCCTGTAGGATGGGGCTGGAGTAAGGCTCCTTGGTCTGCCAGTGAGTAAGAGGAGGAGGATGTTCATGGACCATCAGCAGTGGTTTGGGGAATAGGGTAATTAAACCCTCTTGACCTGTGGCCTGATGCTCTGGTGACGGAGTAACTGCAAGGAGGAATTTGGTGAGCAGGAAGGGGGGGGATTCAGTCCTGATTTCCTTAAGGCTTCTGTGGGAAGCGCCGGGCAGTGGTGGAGCCTCGGAGCGGGCTGGAGCAGAGCGTGGGGGGTGCTGGCTCACAGCACGGCTCTAACCCCGACCTCTCTGCTCCCAGAGACCAACCTGAGACACACGTGCAAGAAAGTCATGGACCTGGTGAAGGACAGCCACCCCTGGTTCGGGATGGAGCAGGAGTACACGCTGCTGGGCATCAACGGCCACCCCTACGGCTGGCCCGACAACGGCTTCCCCGGCCCGCAGGGTAAGAGCTCCCTCCCTGCCCCAGCTCGAAATCTCCCCTCAGCTCCCACCCTGCTGCTTGTAGGGTGCTGGATGGTGGCAGTTCCCCTCTCCCCAAGCCCGGTGCAGCTTTGCCGTCAGGGCTGACCCCAGGCAGGGGCTGTTTGCCCAGAGCACCTGGTGCCCCGTGGCTCACGTGAGCCGGGCGGCCGCGCCGCTCCCGCCGGACCCTGCTTGCACAAACAGCTCAGCTGCACGGCTTGTTTGGCAAGGGCTGGAGAACTGGGCTGGAAAAACCTCCTCCCCGTGGCTGTCGGGGAAAGGGCTTGGCACGGCGCGTTGTGCCCTCCTGCAGCAGCGAGCCAGCTCCTCAGCTGCCTCCTGAGAGACAGCCAGAGGTTTCCCAACCTGATTTTTGTGTGGACCGGCTGCTTGCAACATCTCCCTTCCCCCAGGCGAAGAGAAGATCTTTGCCTGACCTGCTTGAATGAGGAAGATATCAAACCCCAGTGAATTGGATTTTCTAGCCGTGAACAATGCCAGCTGTTGTCGGGACAGTCTCGGACACTTGATGTGCTCAGAGGGTCAGGGAGGTGCCCCGGGGCAGACCAGACTTTCCTTATCTCGAGGCCAGCTCCCAGCTGATGTGTTACAAGTCTTATTTAACTGCCCAGATAAGGCTGAGGTTGCACAGATGAACTGCTCACGCTGCTGGTCCTGGAGCTGGGGTCGGTGGCTTGATGTCCTGTGGAGAGAAACATTTTAATTCCCACAAATCCTCTGCCCGTGGCAGCAGGTACCTGGGAGTGTGGGATTATGCTGCAATGCTGTTGTTGCTCCCCAAAGCTTTCCTTGCGTGGTGACTCCTTGTTCTTTCCAGGCCCCTATTACTGCGGGGTTGGAGCAGATAAGGTGTACGGGCGTGACATCGTGGAGTCCCACTACAAGGCTTGTCTCTACGCGGGGGTGAAGATCTGTGGCACCAATGCAGAGGTGATGCCCTCCCAGGTAGGAGAGGATGGCCCCAGGCAGCCCGTTCCCAGTGATGGATACGAGTTACCGTGATGCTGGAATAACCCAGCAACCCCCAGCTCCTCTGGAATCCCGAATCCAGTGACTCCTCACATCGGTTTTGCCTGGATGGGAGCAGTTGCACTGCTAGAATGGAAATGTGCATCTGATTTTCTCCTGACTCACCCCGAGCTCCTTGCACAGCTCAGCCTGAGCTCTGCAGCTGGAGCAGAGCTGGGAGCTCCCCGTGGGAGCAGGCTTGCAGGGGACAGCAGGAGCTGGGACGGGCTGTGGGAGCACCACGTGGAGTGACGGGGTCTGAGCCCTGTTCTGCTGCCTGGGAACTGGGAAACTTGGGTGGGACATGGCCCTGGGGAGCAGTTGGGAGGATTTGGGTTTATCTAGGAGTGAGCAGGAAGGAGTCCCTGATTGCATTAGGCAGGTGGCCAGACTGACCGACTTCGGGTGGCTGACTCTCCTGCTGCTGATGTGGCGGTGATAAGCAGGGGCTTATCTGCAGTGGAGCCGAGACAGGACTTTTACCGACCCCGCTGTTTGCCCTGACTTCTTCAGGGTCCTTCTCGGCTGCCTTCTGCATCCTGGGCTCTGGCTCTTCCATGCCAGCGGCCGTAAAGACGTCACCCTGTGCTTAGTCACCGTGGGTGGTGCAACCCTGGCTCCAGCCGGGCAGGGAGCAGCCCTGGGAAGGACTAACAGGCTCCTCATTAATCCTCTGCCCTGTTTGCAGTGTGGGCTGGGGGTCCTGCACCAGCCTCAGCCAGACGTGGTGCTTATTTACCTCTGTTTTGATTTAAAATCCCTCTGATTTGCTCAATACAGTCATGAGCAGTTTATTCCCATTTTTTTGCACGCCAAAGCTGTCCCGTTGCTTGACTTCAATGCTCCCCATCCTTGTTGCTGATTCCCAAGGGTCACATGCAGCCACAGCCCGGGCTGGGAGTGGCAGGGATGGCACCAACCTGCCCATCCTGACCTGTTACCTGCTTGCCCCTTCCAGTGGGAATTCCAGGTGGGCCCGTGTGAAGGCATTGAGATGGGGGATCACCTCTGGATGGCTCGCTTCATCCTGCACCGCGTCTGTGAGGACTTTGGGGTTGTGGCCACGCTGGACCCCAAACCGATGACCGGCAACTGGAACGGTGCCGGGTGTCACACCAACTACAGCACCGAGGAGATGCGGAGAGAGGGGGGCCTCAAGTGAGTCCTAGGGGGGTCTCAAGGGCAGTCTCAGGATTCAAATGAGTCCTGGGGGGCTCCCTGGGATGTACCTGGGAGGTTGGGGGTGTCCTGGGCCATGTGGAAGTGTCTCCCTACCTGTGTGGCTGCACCAGGCAGGGTTGGGGCTGTCCCAGCTCATTATTTTAAGAGCAGTTGATCATATGAGGGTGTCCCCTGGGCTGTCCTCGTCCCTGCACAGGAGGAGGGGGTGACACCCCCAAAATGGACCTACTGAACCCCCTCTCCCCTCGCACAGACACATCGAAGCTGCCATCGAGAAGCTGAGCAAGCGGCACGATTACCACATCTGCGTGTACGACCCGCGGGGCGGCAGGGACAACTCCCGGCGCCTCACCGGCCACCACGAGACCTCCAACATCTTCGAGTTCTCCGCCGGCGTGGCCAACCGGGGCGCCAGCATCCGCATCCCGCGCCAGGTGGGCCAGGATGGCTACGGCTACTTCGAGGACCGGCGGCCGGCGGCCAACTGCGACCCCTACGCCGTCACCGAGGCCATCATGAGGACGACGGTGCTCAACGAGACCGGGGTGGAGACCAAGGACTACGCTGACCACTGAGGCCGCGGGGTGGGTGGAGGTTCTCGTGCCTACAGTAGCTGCTCACATGGGATTTGTGCCTGTACGGTGTCTTCGGCTGCAAGCTCAGACTCTTTAGGAACCTCGCTTCTGGTCTTGTGAAACGTCGCCTTAGAAATATGTATTTTATAGCAAGAGGGAGGGGCCCAACCTATTTTCTCAACAACTTTTTTTCTGATTCCCAGTTTTAGGTCGTGAGGGTTTTCTTTTTTTTTTTAAACTTGGACTGAATTTTTTTCCCCGATGGACTTTACACTGTGATGTACATAGATCCCAACGTGGCTGCTGCAGCTGCTGCTGTTTGCACCTGGGGAGGGTGAGTGCTTTTTGTTCCATATCTCTGTTGCAAGGAAATGATAATAAATAATCTTCCTGGCTGCGTGGCAGCTGGGTTATGCCGTGGCAAGTGCATCTTTCTGTAGCTCCTAGAGCTCCGTGGAGGTTTTAATTTAGGTGTTGCTGGTGGGCTGCAGCTACTGAGCAGCCTGGGCAGGAGCTGGAGGAGCAGAGATGCTGGAGGATCCTTGGGGCAGGTGCCTGGAGCTGCCTTGCCTCATTTTCTGGCCCAAAGGCCATCTCCTTCCATCGTGATCCCAAAGGCAAACAGAGCAGTGCGGGCTGAGCAAACAGCGGCCGGGGCAGCAGCTGGCAGGCGTTTACACAGGGTGTGTGCTGCTGAGTCAGCACAGCCCTCCCCTCTGGGGACACCTCTGGGTGCAGGAGGGGACCCTGGGGACATCCCCCCTGCTGCCTGGGTGATCCACAGGGTCGTGGTGCTGCTCCTGGGATTGGAGTCTTTTCACAAGGTGGAGGTCATGGATTTATTTATGGAATCATGGAAGAGTTTAGGTTGGAAGGGACCTAAAAGACCATCCTGTTCCACCCCTGCCACGGGCAGCNTAAACCTACTCTCCTTCAGTTTGAAGCCATTCCCCTGATGCCTTAGGTTTTAACTTTTATATTTTTCGAATCCTGCACTGCCTGGTGTGTAACTCTGAAGCTGCGTGTGGCCTGTTAGCTGCTGTTCTCTCGTGCTGGTCAGACATAACAAACCTCTCTGGGTGTAAACTAAAGCCTTGAGAGAAGGGGCAAACTTGGGGTAATTACATCATTAACTGAGGTTATAATTGGAGAATTAACCCTGATATGCAAATGGACCAAACTTACAGAAGTGTGAAGAACCCGGGACCCATCTTGAGTGGAGCCTTTTGACTGCCCAGGGTCTGCCTTTGAAGGCCCTTCAAATAAATACCTCCCTTTTATTGTCTTATTCTTGTCTAGCCTCTGTTTTTAGGTGGCCACCTCAAGGCATCAGCCCCACACCCTATCAACTTCGTGGAGTAAAACCCCAAGGAAGGGCATTTCCGTGTAGATGGGTGTTAAGGGCACCTCCAGTCCCAGGCCCTTGGGTCCCTCCACAGTGCAGCTGTGGGGATGATGGATTCAAGCACAGGGGACATCCCTCTAATCCCAGAGACATCTCAGACAGGTCAGGCCTTTGGGACAGACCTACTGCAGTCACCAGTGGTGGGGTCACTGTCGGTGAGGGGAAGCAGCAGCGTGGACAGAGGACATCACCTCCAGTGCAGTCATGCGGCTTTTGAAATCAGTTTTATGTTTATCCTTGAATCTCACACAGGTGACAAGCTGGGCTGGAGGCCTCTGAGTCCCTCCTGCAGGTCACAGTGCTGCCAGGGGCACAGGGAATGAGGGTCGTGGGAGGTGGGAGATGGTCAAGCCCCAGACCACAAGCAGCCAGGAGCCCTCAGTGCCTCTGAGCTGTTCAAGAATAAATGGAACCCAGTCCACACCCTAAAAAGGAAGGATTTTCCTTCCAGAAGTTTCTGTTTGGGATGTTTAACGTTTTTCATCGAAACCACAAGCCTGTCTTGTTTTCCTCTCATTTCTATGATGTCTCGAATGGGTGATTTGAGCACTGGGACAAAGAATGATGGATGCAGCTGGAAAATCAATAAAGAGCTAAATCTGGAGCGGGGAGACTCCTGTCTGCTTCGCTGGCTGCACCAGCGGCTGAAGTACTTCGGCTTTCATCGCACTGTGCTGTACAGACACTGTCAAATTTGGGAATCATGTGAGTTCACATTCCCAACATGGAAACGTCTGCGGCTGGACACAGCGCCATGGGACATCGGAATATTTTGTGTCTCTGGCTCTCACCCTGTGGTTCGCCTGCAACCAAGGACCATCCTCTCCAGAGCAGGGTACTGAGTCTCCACGTGCAACCCAGGAGCTCTCCCAAAGCCACTCCTGGGGCTTTTCCCTGCGCTGGGATCAGTCCTGTCCCCACATGCCAGGAGCCACTGTGTGCTTGGAGATGTTCGTGCTATCCTCTGCCAAAACACAGATCTTCTCACTTGTACTTTTTGAGGTCAAAATGGCCCAGAAAACACATGTCAGGGTTTTGGGTTTTTCCTAAAGCAGAAGTGATTCCCACCCACAGGTCCCACAGCACAGGGGAAACAGGGACAACAGCACATTCCCACTAGAGCTTTTCTGGTAGTTTTGCTGTGTTTGCTGCTGTTGAAGGTGGGCTGCTGGGTTCAGCGAGGTGCTGGGGATGGAGCCAGGCCTTGGGCTGAGGCTTGAGGCCATGGCAGGGACTGTGGTGTCCCCATCCCCGTCCCCATCCAAGGGTTGGGCGGTGCTGGGAGGAGACAGCCAGCATCGCCCAGTGCTCCGTGCTGGACTGCGATGGGTGGGAGCAGTGCCGGGATCCCAGCTGGGATCCAGCCTGGAACAGGGCTGCTGGGGTGGGTCAGTGCCATCCGGGGCTCTCCCCGAGGAGCATCCCGAGGTGGATGGGTCGGTGTCATCCAGGGCTCTCCCAAAGGAACATCCCGGGGTGGATGGGTCAGTTTTATCCAGGGCTCTCCTGAAGGAGCATCCCGAGGTGGATGGGCCAGTGTTATCCAGGGCTCTCCCAAAGGAACATCCAGGGGTGGATGGGTCAGTGTTATCCAGGGCTCTCCCAAAGGAACATCCAGGGGTGGATGGGTCAGTGTTATCCAGGGCTCTCCCAAAGGAACATCCAGGGGTGGATGGGTCAGTGTTATCCAGGGCTCTCCCAAAGGAACATCCAGGGGTGGATGGGTCAGTGTTATCCAGGGCTNAATGGGTCAGTGTTATCCGGGGCATTCCCCGAGGAACATCCTGGGGTGGATGGGTCAGTGTTATCCAGGGCTCTCCCGAAGGATCTTCCTGAGGGGGATGTGTCGGTGTTATTCAGAGCTCTCCCGAAGGAGCATCCCGGGGTGGATGGGTCAGCGTTATCCAGGGCTCTCCCAAAGGAACATCCAGGGGTGAATGGGTCAGTGTTATCCGGGGCATTCCCCGAGGAACATTCTGAGGTGGATGGGTCGGTGTTATCCAGGGCTCTCNTCCTGGGGTGAATGGGTCGGTGTTATCCAGGGCTCTCCTGAAGGAGCATCCCGAGGTGGACGGGCCAGTGTTATCCAGGGCTCTCCCGAAGGAGCATCCCGGGTGTCCCGGTGGTGGCACCTCCCGGGTGACAGGGACGTTTGGGGGCCTGGTGCCCTCTGCAGGAGCGCACAGGGATCGCAGGGAGCAGCGCCCGGTTTGGGCTGGGAAAATCCGCTCGGATCATCGAGTCCCACCGTTCCCCCAGCACTGCCAAGGCCACCACTAACCCGTGTCCCCACGTCCCCACGTCCCCACATCCACACGGCTTTTAAATCCCTCCAGGGATGGTGACTCCACCGCTGCCCTGGGCAGGGCTGGACAACCCTTTTGGTGAGGAAATTTTCCCTGACACCCATCCTAAACCTCCCCTGGCGCAACTCGAGGCTGTTTCCTCTCGTCCTTGTTGTCTGGGAGAAGAGACCGACCCCCGCCTGGCTCCAGCCTCCTTTCAGGTGGCTGCAGAAGGCGCTGTGTAAAACACGGATTCCTGCCTCACGTGTTTTTCACTCTCTAATAAAGATGTTTGATAGCCAGAAATCCAGCAGCTGCCATAACACAACGCAAGAGAAGTGACTGTAACTAACAGAAAATCTGGTCCCAGATTTGATTTGTCTTTCTTGCACCCTCACAGAAGTACAATTAAATACTAGGAGGTGAAGGGAAATAAATCTGCTTAATACACTCCAAATCATTTCATGCTGCTGTAAAGCAAAATTCGAGTTAGTTGTTGCAGACGAGATCCAAACAGAACCTTTGCCTGGCATCAACCAGAACCGTCAGCAATACTTTTAGGGAGAAAAGCACCACAGTGAACCAAAACATCAAACTTCTTTGGTTTAGGCCCGGACTGTGCCCACCAGCCCCCAGGACCACCCTCACCCACGGGGCAGATACCAATCTTGTATTTCCACTCACAGAGTGGAAAGCACTCACAGAGAGTGGCAAATTAAAACCCCATGGAGCTGTACCCAGTCCCCATCCCAGCCCCGGGCTGGAGGCACGGAGCTGGGTGCTGCTGAGGGACACATTACCCCTCAGGAAGAGTTGTCCCCAGGGCTGTGACCCAGCACATGGATGAGACACTCCGGGATGTGGCTCCAGTGGGTGACACATCCTCATATCCCCACCCAGGCATCGCCTTCCTTCACCAAGCACCCCAGGAAGGTGCTGCAGAGAGGCCGCCCACGGCGGGTGAACATCGTGGCCACCCCACGACAGGGAGCAACAGCACAGGGGCTTTCACGTTTCTCCCTTTTCAAGTCTCTTTTCACCACCCTAAATTCCATTACTTTGAATTTAGTCAAAGCCTCCGGGATTTTTTTTTTTTTCCAAGCCAGTTGTAAAAAAGGACACTGGAATTACAATTCCGGTGCTAACAATAGCATTACTCAAAGCTGCTGCCCAGAAGTGGGGAGCTCTGGATAGAATAAAGACCTAAACTAAAATGTCAATAATAACTCCTTTTTTTTCTCTCCCTGTCTTCCAGCCCGCACAATCTGCTCGGGTCCCTCTATCTTAATGAGCATTGAAATGGTTTCAAATTAGATCTACAGAAAATTGAATTTTTTTCCCTCAGAAGCTTAGTCTGGCCTTTAAAGGCCACTGATCATATTTTGGTTTTGTGTGAGAGCATCTTTGATCTCGAAGGCTCTCAGCTCGCAGAGAGACACGGCTCATTACCAGCAATTTGTTGCTGTTGGAATGCGAGTGGAGGGGGACAGGCACCATGGTAGGAGAGTCAGGGAGGGGTTTGGCTGGGGGGTCCTTGTCCCCAGACCCCACTAGCCCCGTGTGGCTCTCCTGGCCCGAGCCTGGCCCCCAGGCTGGCAGGTGGGTGGTCACCAGGCTGGGCTGGGTTTGCAGCCAGCTGCTCTCAGCCTGGTTTGGTCCCCAAAAATGTGGGGTGAAAGAGCCCCATGAGCCTGACCTGAGCTCCAGGTGGGCTGTTTGGGGAGTCCTCGGGGGCACCCCGGGTGACAGCAGTGTCTTGCTGAGACACAGCAGTGACCTGGCAATGCACAGTGGCTTTTCTCGTATTGCTGCTGCTAAACCCCCTCTCCACATCCGAGCTGGGGCTGGCTTGGTCCCAGGGGCTCTGGGGAAGGGGTCAGGCTGCCCGAGACCTGCTGCTCCCTCACTGCTGGGAAGATGCAGCAATCAGACTTTCCAGGAAAGCCCGTTACCATGGCAGGGCCCAGCTGCTGCTGCTGCAGAAAACAAAAAAAATAAATCTAGGTGGTGCAAAGCTGAGCAATCCTGAGCACTGCAGTGCCCTCACTGTCTGGGGGTGTTTGTAGGGCACAAACGGCCTCAGGGTGAGCAGTTTGGGTTAAGCTGGGGCTTGCACCTGGGTGTAAGAGGAGCCACCAGGCTTGGGAGAGAAGGCAGCAGAGGCTGTGACACTGCCGAGCAGATCTGCCCCCTGTACCCACCACAGTCCCCGCTTGTCTCAGTCACACTGGGATGGGCAGGGTCCCCGCGAGGTCACAGCAGCACTTTGATGGTTGGCTTGAGAAAGTTCTGCAAAGAATGCAGCTGCCCCAGGTGTTCCTAGAGCAGCCTCCTCAAGGGAGTCCTTAACAAACTGCAGCAGCTCCCTCTGCTCGCCCCAGCACCCGCCCTGAGCCCTCAGTCCTGCTGATGGGGGAACAGGGCCAGGGAAGCCACCACAAACACCCACCAGCTGCATGGGAGCTGCATGGGGTGTCAGACCACCAACAGGCGTTAGTGGCCATGACCAGCCCAGTACAAGGGCCACAGAGCAAGTGGCTGTCATTGCTGCCCGGTCACCGGGTGAGAACACATCGCAGACCTCCCTTCAGCTGCTTTACCTGCCACCAGCTCAGCTGGCAGTGGCACGGGCTGAGGGTGGTGTCCAGCATGTGGCTCTGGCATGGGCAGCGACTCACCTCTTGAGAGCAGCACTGTGCCGGGGTGTGGATGGGGAAGGCATCGCTCCTGCTCCGGCAGTGGGGGATGTTTCAGTGCTGCCTCCTGCTCTGGCCCGGGCAGGTTTGTCAGGTGTGACTGTCGGTGACGGCTCTGGCTGGCCTCGGGGCGGTGACCTTTGAGTCTGGCCTATTAGCTCATGGAAACCCAAATAGTGACTCGGGAAAGGGAAATACCTGGTGAGGGACAATCCCCGGGCAGCGCCGATGAGCAGGGGTAGGAGCAGCAAGGTGAGGTGGAGGAGGAAAGCTGTGCTCCCCCAGCTTTTTCCCCCCGGCATCCCCCTCCGATGCAGCCAGCCAGCAAACTCCTTTGGAAAGCATGACTTCACAAAGGAAAATGTGCCGAGGCTGACGGTGCCCTCGGGCAGAGCCAGAGCGCTGCTTCAGCAGCAGCTCGGGCTGAGGGATTAACTCCTTCCCCTGCACGCCTGGCTCGGGGTGGTTTTCTGGTCATTGTGTCAGCGCTGCTGGGGTGCCATCCTGACCCTTACCCAGGCCCTGGGTGATGGGAAGGGCTCTGCACGTAGCCTTACGCCATGGAGAGGAGGTTTTGTTTGGAAGGGGACCCTTGGCTGTGTCACCAGGTGTTGGTTGGGTTTCTCACTCCACTGGAGCAGGTGAAAGGGGGTCAGTGCCACCCTGAGCCTTGCTCCTCTGGGTGCATCTGCTCCTGCACCAAGCCGTGGTTTGGCTCAGACATCCTGCTCCAGGACTTGCCAAAGGGCTGCTGTCTGCATTCCTGCAGGAGCAGCTGCTGGGACATGTTTCTCCATGCTGGGGATTGCTGTATTTTGCCTGGACACATGGAATGACTGGTGACGAGCAGGAAAATGAAGTGTTTTTCTCAGCAATGGGGTGGGGAGATGTGAGCTGGGAGAGTGATTGGGATTCTCTGTGAGCTGTCACAGGCAGCCAGGTGTGGGAGAGGAGGAGGGGTGTTTGTGGGGTACCTGCACCCCAGGGCTCTTCAGCTGTCACTGATGTGACCTTCGGTGCACAATCTCCTGTCCCTGGACACCTCCTCCTGGGTCGTGTGGAGAGTTGAGGGATTTCTGGGGGATTTCTTGGTGACTTTTGTCCCTGGCATGTAGGTCAGGGGCCATGCCACAGCTTTTTATCAGCTAGAATTGGGACATCTGGGCTGCTTGAGTGAATTAATCCTAGCAGGGGGCTGCTGAGCCACACAGAGATCCAATCCTATGGTTGGCAGCTGTGGTGGTCTCATGTCACCATTGTCATCACCTGCTCTCTGTCACAGGCTCTCTCCCCTACAGCCAACAGTGTGGGAGTGTTCCTCGGCCATTTCTGGGAGGAATTTAGTGGATTTAGGTGAAAGTGCTGCAGGAGGTGTGATTGTGGACCTTGCCTGGGAGTGGCTAATGAGATGTCACTTCCCTGGTGGTGAGTCTGTGGTGGAGAAGTGATCTGCCCACTGGGACAGATGGGATCAAACATCAGGAGTGTGGGAAGAGCTGTTGGCTGGGTCCGTGGTGGGTCACTGTCCTGGGCAGCCATGCTGAGATATTGTTACAGGAGAAAAGGGAAGTAGAAGAACTGGGCAGTGAAGGGGAGGAAGGCATGAGAGCCAGGACAAATACAGGATCCAAATGTCTTGCACCTCAGGTGGTGTCAGGCAGAGTTAGTGATCTTGTGCTGCTGGACCCTCTGCCTGCCCAGGACATCCCTTGGGATGGCAGACACCCCGGGATGGGGCTGCCCTGCTCCCACAGCACAGCATTTCCCTGGAGTGTAAGATGCTTCTGGTGTTGTTTGGACGGTCGGGACGGATGGAGACAAGAGATCTCTGAAGTCCGGTTTTAGAGCATGAGGTTTATTACGAAGGGCGTGGGTACAGGGGGCCTGCTTAGAGCTGCCAGCCGCAGCTCGGAGCAGGCCAGAAAAGTAAAGGAGTGCAAGAGAGAGAGAGAGCTGAAGAAGAAGGGTGAGAAGGATGATGAAGAAAGTGTGGAAGCTGCGTAGAAGTCCTTTACAATACAATAAATCATCTTCTGTGTTGAATATTCTAATTTTCATCAACCAACCTAGTACGAGATACAAATCCTATAGCATCTACATACAGCGTATAAGAATCATTGCATTACCATACTGTGTTACATTTTAAACTCTAAAACTACTCTTTGGACCCCCTCTGCCAAGCTAGCAGGGTCTGCTCTGACCCTTGGACCTGCTTTCAAGCAGAGGGTATTGTTCAATCAAGAGGGGATTACCTTCAGTGGCCATACCATTGTTTTCCAGTTGTTCAGTAACCAAGGCCTGGTATCTCAAAGTATGCTTTCATTTCTATCTGGTTCATAGTTTCCATATACTCAGCATCTTTTGCCAGGCAATCATATTTATAAGTCTTTCCTGTTTCATCTTCCCCAACACTGGAGGAATCCCCATGACCCTTGACCCCAGCCTGCTCCTACGTGCGGAACAGCAACTGCTGCCTTTCCCCGGCCCTGATAAACCTGATGTGATTCTTGGTGTGGTCCTGTGCAGGGCCAGGAGGTGGACCTCGACAGTCTTTGTGGGTCCCTTCCAACTCAGGATAGTCCATGAGTCTCTGAAATGTCATTTTGCAGTGCGGGAGAAATGAGAAATCCTGAGTGGCGCTGGAGTAGGAGAGTCCAGCCTGTGGTTTCAGTTTTTTCTCAGGCAAGGTCCCACCGGGATCACTGAGGTCGAGTGAGTGAATCCTGCTATTCCCACAGCCCGTAAGCTCTGCAAACAAACTGCTGTCCCTGCACGTGCTGAACCCCGTGAGGAAGGGAGGACAAGCATCCCACCATCCAGTCCTTCTCCCCAGGCCCACGCTGAGCAACGGGAACTCTTCCAGCGAAGGAGAGCAGAAATCCAGGCAGTGCAATTAGAATTATAATAATAGTAATTAATGCCTTGCCTCTCTCTAAGGATTTTCTAATGAGCCTTGCCAGGTGCTGGCTGGGCATTAACTGATCAAAGCCACAGCACCCTCGTGAAGGGGATGGGTGCCAGCTGGGCCACGGGACCTCAGAGCCTCAGCTGGGGACTCACTCTCCCTGCCCTCATCTTCCTCCGTGGTTTGGAGGGGAAGATTAGGAGGAGCTGCTTTAAGAATCCCAGGGATGAGGGTTAATGGATGGGGGAGAAGACCAGGTGGGGAGCACCCTGTGTGTTACCCAGGGGTGCTCATCTGGCCCCCAACGACGTGAGCTAAAGGGCCTGTGTGTGTCTCTGTGTGCAGGGGCATAAGCGAGCTCTAACGTGCACGTGTCTGTATGTGGGAGGCTGCTCCTGCACGCACGTTTCAGTCGACACAAAAATGCCAGTCCGTGGGCTCGCACAGACACAAACCAGCACAATAACACGGGGGCTGGAGAAAATGCTTTACTGGGAGAGGCTTGAAGAGCTCAAATCGCTCCGTTTACCACAGACATTGAGAGGTGTCTTTATGCTGACGTGTAAACACCATCACAAGGACAAACGATGTGGCACCAAAGGAGCCTTTAACATCAGAGAACAGCAGCACAAGAAGCAAGGGCTGAAGCTACCAAAGTTGGCCTGAAGAGCAGGTGTGCAAGCTGGCACAAAGGGGATGAGCAGTGGAAGCAAACTGCCCGGGGGCATGGCAGGGTTTCTCTCACCTGGTGAAGGGCAGTCCCTCTGGTGTCTCAGCCAAGTTATTCCACAATCAGGCACTCGGTGTGAGGGTAAGCCAATGTTATTTGTTATGCTGTCAGAGCCCCTTACATTTCGGTCTCTTTCTTACTCCTTGCGAGAGGCCTGGGGCACAGTCTCGGGGTACAGGGTGGTGAAGCATCCGTGGGGTGGAGCCCAAAGCAGCTGCCTGGCCTCCTTGCAGAGCCCCTGAGCAGTGGTGCCTCCTGGCTCTGTGCTGTGGCTTGTTTCTGATCGCTTCCTGCTTTCCTTTCATCCTCCCAGGGGTTGGGCTGTGGTGGGGATGGTGGAACTCGTGTCTGGGAGGCTTGGTGAGACCAAGGGGCACAACAGGCAGGTGGAGTTCCAGGAACAGTGGGGAGCTCCTGCAGAGCCCCGGGACATTGTGCCCAAGTTGCCCAGAGCAGCTGTGGCTGCCCCTAGATCCCTGGCAGTGTCCAAGGTCAGGCTGGACGGGGCTTGGAGCAACCTGGGACAGTGGAAGGTGTCCCTGCCCATGGCAGGGAGAGGAGTGAGATGAGTTTTAAGGTCCCTCCCAACCCAAACCAGTCTATAATTCTATCACATGTTGATCCCAGAGATTTGTACACCACTGGTGGGACATCCAATTCCAACTCCACCCTTGGGGAAGCTGGCTGGTATGGGGATTCAGAGTGTCGCCATCGGCATGGGGTCTTAGGAGAGACGGGCGGGCCCGTCTGGCAAGAGGCGAGACAAAGGGCAAGAGGCGAGACAGAGCAGGGGGCGAGACAAGGAGCAGGACAGTTAAGAGGAGATCAGGCGAGGAGACTGTAATCTGTGGCCGTTGGAGATGTAACCCTAGAAGCCGAAGTTTGTAGCTGCTGAACCGTTGTTCTGTAACAGTATATAAAGATGTGCCTCGTACAATAAAAGTTGGCTTTGCGTGCACCCGGAGGAGTCCGAGATTCCATCACCGACAGCCTGGGAGCTGCCTCGCAGATGAACCCCCGGAAGGGGGACCGGGGACTTTGTCTGTGGCCTCCTGCGAGGAGAGAGAGGCTGTGCGGGGAGGTGTGGCTGAACGGTACCCACCTCTGCCTGAACTGCTGGAAGGTGTCAGCCTGAAACAAATGAGTAATTGTTGTTCTGTTGGTATCAGATGACGTACTTAACCCGCCAGCAAATCAGCTGAGAAGTGGTGAGGCACTGAGTGAAGCAGGGAAATTATTTAGAGAGGTAATAAACCTAAGTGTAACATAAACATATCAGGGTAATGGGTTTTACTTACACACGAATACAGAACGGCTGTCAGTGGTTTAAGCAGCACAGAGAGCCCTCCACGGCAGCTCACATCTGTGTATTTTAGTTCAAGGGAAACTTAAGAAACCTAAAGGCCAACTTCCACAAAGCTCTGCTGCTCCGTTTCCCCCTCCATCACAGCCACTCCGGTGCCTGCCCTTACGGGGTGTGGTGGGCTCACGCAAGTCACGCCCTCGCCAACCCCAGAAGGAGGGGGCAGAGGCTGGAAAAGCACAAGCGAGAGAATTTGAGGGCGGAGAGAAAGACTCGTCTCGTAACAAGAGAGCAGGAGAGGCTCTGGGTGTCCCCACAGTGCCGGGCAGCACCGGGCCAGGCTCGCCCCTCTCCCCGGAGCGTCGGGCGGGTGGAAGCGACCTCGCGAGATACAAACTGCCCCGGGGGTAAGGTGCTGCTGCCTCAGCCAGCCGCGCTCACATCATTAACCCGGCATCACTCACGGCCCAGGTATGCCCTGGCATTTCCGCGGTGCCTCTCCCTGAGCAGTCCCGGCTCCCCTCGCTCGGCTCAGCCCCAGCGCAGGGGAAACTGAGGCACGGTCAGGTGGGGCTGTGCCTCCTCCGTGTCACCGGGCGCAGCTGGAAACTCCTGGAAAGACAAGAGGGGAACACATTCAAGTCACAAGCAATGCCTGTGACTTAACGATGGAGTCTTGCGTGTCTCGCACTTGTGGCCGCAGCTGAGCCCTCCGTGGGCACATTTTGCCCACATGCGACACCAGTCACAGCTTCTCTCCCAGCAGCTGTGGTTGGAGCTTGTCTGTGCTGCTGGCAAAGCACGGCTCAGGTGCTGCTGAGGGGGGTTTAATGATTTTTTTTTCCTTGAATTTTTTTCCTTTTAATAACTACTATGTTCTTTGTCAGAAAATTTCACGTTCCTTGAAGTTAGGGGAGTGTGGTGACATCTGAAAGGAAAATTTTTTTCTAAAGCTTGTCTTGACATTTGTTTTTCTTCTCTCTGTTTAAATTTCCCTTTCAATAAGGGGAAAAGGAGGAAGGGAGAGCAGACAGAATGCAGAGGAAGTGAGATTTCCCACCACAACAACAAAACTCTTCAAAACAATTTTTTTTTAAAGCAAAACAATAGTCAAAAATACCAGAAAGCAAATCGTGGCAGTTTACCAAACATCCTTAGCTTACTTTTTTTTAACTGCTCTGAGTTTTAACTCCAGTGACTCCTCACACAAGTAGATAAGAGGAATGACTCTGGTGCACGGGCAGGTGAGTAGGGAGGCAGGAATGTAAATACACATTTTGACTGCAATGAGTAAAATCCTCCTGAATCTGGCATCACTGGGGGGAATGATGGGTGCCCCGGCACTGCAGGCATTGAATACACTGAATTATAGAATCACAGACTGGTTTGAGAACTTAAAGATCATCTTGTCCCACCCCCCTGCCATGAGCACGGACACCTTTCACTGTCCCAGGCTGCTCCCAGCCCCGTCCAGCCTGGCCTTGGGCACTGCCAGGGATCCAGGGGCAGCCACAGCTTCTGTGGGTAGCCTATGCCAGGGCCTCACCACCCTCTAAGTAAAGATTTTCTTCCTAACATCCAATCTAACCCTGCCCTCTGTCAGTTTAAAACCACTGCCCCTTGTCCTATGACTATCTGCCCATATAAAAAGTCCCTCTCCTTCCATTTTTTTAAGCCTCCTTAAGGTACTAGAAGGCTGTAATGGGGCCTCCCCAAAGCCTTCTCTTCTCCGTG
The DNA here is from genome assembly GCA_013397725.1 of Rhagologus leucostigma. NCBI lineage: Eukaryota > Metazoa > Chordata > Aves > Passeriformes > Rhagologus > Rhagologus leucostigma. The sequence goes on from VZTD01001941.1 coordinate 1,017,458, forward strand.
CTCCAATTATATCCCTCTAGTTATGTTTTACAGACTGCTATACACAGTGTAGCCGTGATCCAGGGGATGGGCCAATGCTGTGGCATCGCTGCTGGCCGTGACATGACAAGGGACCCTGTGTATCTTAGCACAAATCCTTGCAGTACTGTAGCTGTGCCTGGGTGCTTTTGTTCAGCTCCTGGTGCAGGAATCCTTTTTTATTCACCTCGTGACCTTGGGCGAGCAACTTTGCCGTGCTTAAAATTAACTTCTCTGCAAACAAGGCACATAAATCTCCGTGGCAGCAGAAGCTGCGTCACGGCACGAGGGGCTCAGGTTTGGTGAGAGGTTTTTCCACCCCGAGTTGTCACATGTGTGGTGTCCCTCTGGGGCAAGGGTGCCAGTGCTGCCCCAGAGATGGGGTGGCCCCAGTTGTGGACCAAGCTACGAGCCTTTGGCCACTTTCCATGGGGGAAGAGGGTTCAGTAAAATCTGCTGTAGCTCAGGTTGTTTTCACTCCCTCCCCCTTCTCCTAATTTGTTTGGTTTTGCTGGCAGAGCTAAACAGGGGCTGCAGAGACTGATGAAAAAGGCTGCAGGCTCGTCTTACAAAATAAAAAGGCTGGAGCAAACTGGCGTGCCTAGCCTGGGAAAACAAAAGCTAAGGGCAGCACAAGGAGAGCGGTGTGCGGACGGATCCCAGGGTACGCCCCGCGGGAGGAGATGAGCTGCAGAAAGCCTTGGCACAAGACTGTTGAGTATCTGTAGCCTGTGACTACACGCAGCCTGGAAACAAGAGGTAGCTCTTAAACATCAGGGGAGGGAGGGCTTGGAAAGGTTTCCCAGCAGGAGCCCTGTGTGCCCAGAGCACACGAACTCCTTTGGTGCCTTGTGAGGGGTTTCAGGTCGCAACAGCCACCATAAGGCAGCGTGGAGGGTCCCACAGCCCCGCATACCTAGGCTGGTGTCACTGCGGGGCTGTGGGAGGACGTCTGTCTGTCCAGCCAGGTCCGGGCTGGGTGTGCTCTGCAGATAAAAACAGCTCCTTTTACACTTATTCATTCTGCCTGTGTACACAGCCTGCTCGCCAGCGGCCGGGAGGTGCCTTTTCCCGGTGCTGCCTTTGGTGTGGGTTTTACAGATGGTTTCTATTCAATCAGGCAGAGCTCAGGGGTGTGTCCATGGCAAGCGTATGAAGTGTGCTGATCGTTCCTGGCTTCCTGGGACACCCTGACCTTCACCCACTGATCCACAAGGAGCATGAGGCCGTCAAGGGCTCCTCAGCCCCAGTCCCAGGTGGCTGTCGGGTCCCTTGTATTTGCCTCTTACTGGACACTTAAAGCGATTGGGGTTATAAAAACAGGAGCCGGGAGAGGTGACAGCTGGGCCTGGAGAATTACAGGGAGGACATGAGATTAGAGGGAGCAAGGATCACCAGGAGGCAAGATGGCCCCATACTGGGCAGCCGGCTATTTCCCTCACAGCCTGACCCCACAACTGGGTCCTTCCCTTATAGCAGTCAGGGATCCATCACCTGTTCCTTCCCCCATAGCCTGACCCCACAACAGGCCCCTTCCCTCCCAGCACAGCCCAGCCCCTGGAGCTGCCCCTTCCCTCACAGCCCAGCCCTACAAACAGTTCCTCCCCTCAGCAGTCAGGGATCCGNCAGCGCGGGCCGCAGGTACGAGCGGAGCCGGCGAGCGCAGCGGAGCGGCCGGGCCGGCGCGGCCATGGGGAAGGTGCAGCTCTTCGAGATCCGCCTGGGCGACAGCCGCGTCGTCTACAGCCCCGGCGAGCCTCTGGCCGGCACCGTCACCGTGCGGCTCTCGGGCTCGCTGCAGTACCGAGGTGAGCCCGCGGCCTGCCGTGCCCTGCCGTGCCGTGCCCGCAGCCCGCGGGGCCACACGGCGGTGCGGATATCTCGGGGGGTGGTTCACGGGCTGTCCTGGCCCGCGGGGCGCCGTGGGGATGGTGCCGGGGAGCAGCCGGGTTCCCTTCCCCGGCTCTGGGGACCCGCGGCTCCGGGGCTGCCCCATCGCTGCTGCCCCTGCTGCCATGCGGCGGCCGGGAGGGGCTGATGGGAGCAACCTGCTGGATTATTTCCTCCTCCGCTTCCTTCCTCTTACTTTTTGCTCCCATCCTATTACTAAGCAAACACGCTCCCCCAATGCCTTCCCAAAACAACCCAGCGCGGGGCTGTGCCTCAGCAGCCTCCGGAGCTGGCGGGTGCCCAGGCAGCGGGAGGTGGTGGAGGAGCTCGGCCGCCTCGTTCTGCTTTCCCGGAGCCCTACGGCTTCCCGGGGCTGCCGGCATCGCCCTGGCATCGCCTCCGAACCTGGTGCCCCTGGGTCTGGAGGAGCCCGAATGTGCTCGGGCAGGGCAATGGGAGGAGGTGGGCGATGCCGCGTCCCGGTGGGCAGCAGCCCTGCCCCGACAGGAGGGAGGAGACGGGCCATGCTGTGTCCTGGCAGGAGCGGCACCCACCCACCGGCTCGCAGGCACCGTGCGCAGCGAGCAGCCGCGTTGTAACATCTCGAATGAACTCGGGCGTTTGAGTTGTGGCTGTACTAGTCTGGGAGATGTCCAGGCTGTGTACGAGGTCCTGTGTGTGCCAGAGGAGAGACTGGCCACCGGGCAGCAGTGGTCTGGAGCAGGAGGTGTTGGAGTATGGGGTGGGTGTTGCTCCACGCGAGGCTCAGGCCGTGCTCGTGGTGGGCTCTGTCTGTCAGGACAGAGGGATGGGGCTGGACTGCAGGGAAATGAGCTGCTGGGCTCGGATCATCCGAACTGGGAGCTTCCTCCCCCGCCTTAGAGAAGTCATTCGCAGTTGCAAGTCAGCTTTGTGCTCAGTGCTGTGGAAATGTGAACCGATTTGCTGTTTTCCCTGAGGTCTTGCTTGCTTCTCGTGTGTGCATGCTGCCTCCTTTGTAACAAATAATTGGAGGGGGAAAAAAACACCAAGTGATGTAAAATGTGAAGTCTCCGTTCAAGAGCTGTCAGCCTGGATGATGGTGCCTATGCTTGCCTGTGTCTCGCTTTTGCGAGCACCTCTCCCAGTTGTCTGCAACAGCTTTTTGGAAGCTTCTTGTGGAAAAAAAGTATCTTGGACAAGTGCAAACTTGTAGCCTGTTTAACTCCTGTCAGAGCAAAACAGTTGCAGATCCAGAGTTTATCTCCTCGGAGAGTACTCCCAGATGCACTTCTTCCAGCAAAGACGTTCTTAATAAAGTCTGGCCGACTTTCGTCTTCGGCCCATCCCGTTGACTTCCATCCATTCCTGAAGGTGCTTCCTGGGAGGGACAAAAGTTCGGCCTTGGAGGGTTTGGTGTGCTGGCTCCTTGTGCTGCCAGCTGGCCACGGCTACACCTTGCTGCTGCCTCTACAGCTCCCATTTGGAGAGGACCTGCCAGGTTCTGCTCTACACCAGCTCTCCTTCGCTTCCTGGTGTTGTTGTAGGGAAGGAGGAAGGTGTCTCTTTGTTCTAGACCTTTCTGCTTCCTGATTGCTTTGATTCTGAGAAGCATCAGAGTCTGGTGTTAAGTACAGGTCCTGAACTCAGGAGGGTTTTTGCTGGGGGATCTGGTGTTTGGTGCTAGTGCAAGGATTTTGGTAAGAGCTGAGGCAGCTGAGCTCTAGGAAAGCTGGCAGAAGCATCGACCCAAAATCTGAGGTGGGCTCCATGTGGTTGTTTCTTCTGCGCTGCTGAGGTCACCTGGGAAGCTCTTTCAGGCTGAGTTTCCTGTACAGTTGGTTCATGAGCTGGGGTTGAAACTTTCCATTACTGGTGTCTGAACTTACCCAGTTAAGTCACGTTTGGATGTGAAACCAACCCCTGCCAAGCACAAAGTGACTCTTTGCTGTGTGTTCTCCCTCCTGTTTTGTATCTTATGGTCTCTGGTATTTAAACCCTCCACACTTGCCTGGGGATCTCTTGGGCACCCTCTCCTTCTTTCTGGATGATGGAAATGTCTCACCTTCAGAGGAAGAGGCTCATGTAGCTACTGAAACGTCCTTCTGGTGTAACAGCAGGTTACCTGCTGAAAGAGATCTTAAAGGGACTTGTGAGCCCTGTTGAGCTCCATGGGCTCAGCACTGGAGGGAACAGACAACCTGACACACTCTGGCTTCCTGCTGGGCTGTGGGGAGAGCTGGGTGGCATCAACTCATCTCACATTGTATATACCCCCCCACACACCTTCTGTGGCCAACTGTGACTTTCCAGACTAATAAACTGCTCCCAGGAGAAGACACAAAGTCCTCACCCCTGGCAGGTCTGGCCCACAGCACCACGGTTTGGTGCTTTCCATTTCCTGAGCCAGGCGAGTCCAGTGCGGTGACTTCTCGGTGCTGTGGTGTGTGAGATCACAGCCGGAACCAGCCTGCAGGTGACTCTTCACACGGTAACTTCTGGCTCTTGAAAATTACGCCTTCTGAAAGGTGACAGTGCAAACAAACAGAGCTCGCTGTGCCTTGCTAAACACACGAGAAATCTTGGGTCACAGGACAGCGTAGCTGGGGACACACCTTTTGGGATCATAAATGTTCCCGCTTACGCTGGCGTCAGTGCCAGCCCTGCTGACTGGCAATCAGGGCTGTTCAGGAGCACATCATCTTCAGCTGACCTTGCAGCAGCATCACAAGTACTGACTGGTCCTTGGTGACCCACGTGGACCTTCTGAGGAGCCACACTTCTTCCTGTGCCTGTGCCAGAGTGAAGGACCTTCCCAGAAAACTTTCAAGCCTCAGGGGAGAGCGCTGGTGGAAATGGAGAATTCCTAATCATTGTGCCTGGCTTGCTGGGTAAATCATCAAACGTGTGTGTACAAAGAATAATTAATCTTACAGGAAGCTTGCGCAGGGACAGCTGGAGATGGAGTTAATTTGGGGGGAGGGAGGAGGGAAGCCAGATCATTCGGAGCGGGGCAGGCAGTCCTGGTTGCCGGCAGGAGCGTGCGGGAACAAAGGCTTGTGCTGCCTGGAGATGCTGGAGCACTTTCCTCTCAACTCTGTGGCTTCCAGGGGCCATGTGGATTTTTTCGGTCCCGCCTGCCGTTCAGCGAGGCTCCGACAAGCGTAATGTTGAAATAACAGCCCTCTCTGCCAGGTCACTGAGAGTAAAGAAAAACAGCAAGTGCTTTCCGGAACAGATTTCAGCACTTTGCTGTTCTCCACTCTGTTATTTGGCTGTCCAGGTTTATGCAGGGATGACTTGACTTTAAAATCACTCTCTTGAACTACAAAGCCCCAGACACAAGTACCTGTGTCTGTTCATGCTCTGGAAATAGAGATACATAATTCCCTTTTCTGCAGAGAGCCCGTGAATCATAATTTTCTTCTCTGATCTTAAATGAAGTAAATATTCTCACTTCTCATATGGAGAACAGAGAAGGCTGGTGGTGAAGGGGGATGGAGAGCAGGGCACTGGAAGCCTGAGTCACGTGTCCAAACTAAAAGGTAACTTCTGTTCCCTAGAAGGGCAGTAGGGAGAAGTTTGGGTTTGGTGGTTCTGACGTGCGTGTAACCTGTGCCCTTCCTGAGGGGAAGGGATGACACCAAAGGACTCTGTTGGCCACGATTCTCCTACCACTTGACCTCTGATACAGTGGAAAACATTGTTCCTGCAGGAAGGCTGTGGCTTGGGAAAGTGCTGGGGAAAAGGTGGATTCAGTCCCTGCATAGTGGTCTGGCCCTCTCCTGAGTCAGAGTTTGTCTCTAAAGGAGGATTGGAAATCCCTGTGCTGGCAGCACAGGTCACCTGCCCACTATCAGGGCAGCAGGGACCCCGTGGCTGCTCCCTGCTTTGGGGTGCAGCGTGGGGAGGGAGCGTGGCCCATGGAGCTGAGCAAGGCCTGGGGGTTTGGAGGGCAGGAGCAGCTCCATCACTGTCCCTGGTGATCCTGCCGATGTCCCATGAGGTCCTCGAGCTGTCTGGTGTCCACCAGCAGCACTGGGTGCCAGGATGAGATGAGGCTGGCACTGCTGCACAGGAATGCTCGTGGATGGCTCCGCAGCATCGCTCCCGCAGGCTGGATGGCTGCTGCTGGAGGGGAGCTGGATTAACTTTCTTTTCTCATCGTGTGAAGCGAGACAGCGGGGAGCTGTGTGGCCAAGTCTGTCTGAGGCTGGGGAACAAAAGAGGGATTTTTGCTCTCCTGGCTGGCTAGCTGCTAGAGTTCCAACTCCTCTGGAGTCAATAACTAATCACGAGATGGGTTTGTGTCTCTTGTCGCTGCAGTGAGCCGCTCTCCGCCGCTCTGCCCGCCCGCACACCACTTGTGCTCAGCTGAAAAACTGTTTGCTGCTTTCCTTGGCGAGGAGACATGCCACGGCCTCCCACCCCTTGTTTAACAAAATGGGAGGACAAGTGGAGTGGAGTTCTGTCTGTCTGATTTGCTTCCAAGTGTGACAAACGGGGTGTGAGTGCTTATTCCTTCCCTGGAGCAGCGCAGAGCTGTCAGAGATGTAGCTTGTCTTTCAGGGCTGGAGTCAGGTAGGCGGCAGGGAGGCTCCCTGGCTGGGAGGACGAAGCCTGTGGGTTTCCATCCCTCTCCTCCCGAGGCAGCTCCCTATCCCAGGCTGTGTTGGGAGAGGAGGACCAGCCAGGGAGGCACATGGACGGGCGTGCTCCACTCGGAGTGTGTTGCGGAATACTTTGTGCTGGAAGTCATCCCCAGGGAAGGAGTAGGTGTGTAGAAGACACAGAGCTGTCACTTGACTTGGTGAAGTCTTGCTAGAGGCTCTCATGGCCAGTAAGAGGAGGATGGACGTGTGGATCATCCTCTGCTGTCTGGAGAGGGGATGCTCAGGCCCTTCCGAGACAAGAAGGAAGTGGGGTGGTTGGGTTGTGCTGCAGGGCTGCTGCAGACCTGACCTGTGCCAAAGCATAGAGAAAGGTGCTCTGCCAGGCATTGGGGAAGGTCTTTTCCTTCTCCCGTTTGGGGCAGCTTGTTCTGAAATGGCCTGGCAACCGTGTCAGGGGCTGGGCTTTGGTTTGGTGCCTCTTTTCCTGAGGGCTGATTGCTGAGTGTACTAGTTTGAAAGCAAACTAGTGAGAGACTCCGAGTCAGAAATACAATTTAATAGGAAAAATAAAATAAATGCAATAGTACAAAAAAACCCCCAACCCACTGACAGAGAATACAACCGGACCCCCTGATGGTCAGGGGGTTGGTAGCAGTCCGATTAAATGGTGGCTGCAGTCCTCCTGGAGGGATGGTTCTGTTGAAGCAGTGATTCTGTAGAAGGCTCTGGTCTTCCCCTGAAGGTCCAGTGGTGGTGTAGAAGGCTCTGGTCTTCCCCTGAAGGTCCAGTGGTGGTGTAGAAGGCTCTGGTCTTCCCCTGAAGGTCCAGTGGTGGTGTAGAAGGCTCTGGTCTTCCCCTGAAGGTCCAGTGGTGGTGTAGAAGGCTCTGGTCTTCCTCTGGGAATCCAGTAGAAAAGGCTGCTTGTGCTGTTCCAAACCCCGGACTATATCCAGGTGGGAATGCTTGGCTCGTTCCTGCTGCGGGGAGCATCTCACAATGGGATGGTGAGTCACGAGGTGAGGCATTGATGGGCCCATGAACAGGAGATAGTCCAGGAGCGAGTTATCTACGAGTCATGACAAGGCATTGATGGGCCCGTTACAGGAGATAGTCCGGAGGGAGGAGGCAGGGAACATTGCTGCACCTGGTTTCAACAGCTCATGAGGATGATAACAGAATACACTGTAACCCAGGACACTGAGATATCCAACATACAGGCTTTAGGCTACTGGTGTGACCTCTGGAGTCTGGCAACAGGAATTGCTGGGGAAGTTAACTGCCTCCCTGTGCTGCTCTTAAAATCTGTCACTCTTCAAATCTCTCCTGGAGAAATGCAAAGTGCTTAGGAGAGGAGAAAACGAGCAAAGGACCAGACTGCTGCCATCAGTGGATTTTTTACCTTGTGCACGGTTGTGCCTGTGTGTGGTCAGAGTCCCTGGGATGTGTTCAGGATCCGAAACAGAGGTGAAATGGATCCATCCCCCAAAGGTGTTCAGGCTTCTGTCTGCTTGTGATGGCTTTTAAACAGCAAATCCACATTCCCAGCTCTCTCTGATGGCAAATTAAAAGTAGGCAATGGGGTGCACGAGTCAGGTGGGAGTGAGGTGTTTTGCCCTGGCTAAGTTTGTGGGTAGAGGCCTTTTACCACAAGGTGGGAACCCGTGGCTGGGTATTGCTCTGTGGAGAGGGGTGGCCAGTGCCATAGGTTTGAATTGCATGGCTTGAGTAAATTCCCACAGGTGTATTGGGATCTTGAGATGCTGGATGATGGCAGTGGAGAGGATATGGGATGTCCTACGGTACATATGGAGCTGCTTTTGACTGCCTCGACAAGATGAGGGTGGCAAGCTAGTGCCAACCTGGAATTTTTTGGAGACCTAGTTTAAAAACACCCTGATCTCTGAGCACCTTAATCTTCATTAAAAACTGGAGTTTGTCAGATATCCGCAGCAAAAGCTGTTTCCAAGAAGCATAATCATTTCTGGAGCACTAATGCTTATGACTTCCACTCCTTTGTTCTTGCTGACGGCACTGTGCTCTCTGACAGTCGTTCTGGCTCAGGCAGCTCAGACCAGAGGTAAAAATGCTGCAGCAGTTCACTGTTCATCCCTCCCAAACACACCCTCCTGAATCCCAAATAGTCCCTGCAATAAGAGTGGGATAAACCTGGCTTGGAAGGCAACAGCTCTAGGGAGGAAAGCTCAGTGTATGGGTAGGAATTGGAGCCTTCTTGATGGGGAATATCAGCAGGGGTCTGAACATCAGGGCCAGAGGTTCAGCTCAGGTCCCAGATGTTCCTTTTCTGTCTGCTGGGATCTCTGAGGAGCCCAGCCTGAGCATGAGGACTGTCTTACCAACTTGTAGCACTCCCAGCACAGCAAGGATTTGTTATGTATCTGGTGCTCCGGTAATAACAAGAACATAAGTCATCTTTCCAAAATGATGATCTTGCTATAAATAGAGAATCCAGCTGCTTGCGCTGAATGGCATCAAAGAAAATCATAGGAGCAGCTCTTATGCTTAGTGAAGTGGATTCTGGCTGTTTTCTTTGAAGATGCTGGGGTCGGGAGATTTTTTGACAACTGAGATGTGCGAAAGCAGCGCGCGAGAGCTCAGTGTGACGCAGGGCTTCTTCAGCTGGGAGCAGGTGAGGCTGGGATCTCCCATCCCGTGCTGGGATCTCTAGCAGGGAGCAGGTGAGGCTGGAATCTCCCATCCCATCCTGTGCCTTCCTTCCTCTCCAAAGAGAACCTGCCCGCACTGGTACTTGGTCAGGATGAGGAGGCACTAAATGCAGGCTTGCTTTACTGCTTGTAAATAAGGCTCTTCAGGAAAAAGCCCTTGAAACCTGCCCTTCTAGGAGGAGAGGAGCTGGCTCCAGGCTCGTGCTTGGGAGCTGCTGCAGCACTAAATCATTTGGAGGTGTCTCAGCAGTTCTGAGTGCTGAGTTGCGAGTTCAGTGCCTGGAGCGGCAGGAGGACAGACCCCGGTGCGGTTCCACGTGGTTGCCTGACTCCATGCTCCTACCTCCTCTCCCTGCAAGTGGGCTCCAACCCCTCACACCAAAACTCCTGTTCCCAGGATGGCTGAGCAGTCCTGAGTGTGCTGAGTCCTTGCAGCCCCAGGGGTGTCCAGCCTGTGACAGACCTCCTGTCCCACCAGGTGCTGGGCTGGCTTTGCACGTGCTCCTCCTCTGGAGAGTGGTTGTGGGGAATTTGTGCTCAGGAGCATCCCTTGAGCCCCAGGAGGGGATGGAGAAGTGTCATCTCTCCTGAACTATACATCTGCAGGGCTGTCTGTTCCTGAGGCCAGGAGAGCTGTGTCTGGCTGTGTCGAGGGTAGCAGTGAGGGTCTGCCAAAATGAGCAGCGGCCAACAGGACTTGCAGCCTTACCTCTTAGAAAAGGCTATCTGAGAGTCTCAGAAGAAAATGAGCGTGACTCAGTCCCACAGCAGAGTCTGGCCCACAAGAGCCCTGGTGCTCTGGTATTACAGTAAGCCTGTTAAGCACGAATTTCCAGAAGTCTTTGAAGCCTTTATTTAGAAAGAGTCTGAAAAGGGAGTAGGCTCTGGTGAATCAACCTCTTTGTGGTGAGTAGGGAAACCTGATCAGTCGCCTGTTTATCTTCTGCAGTGCCTTTTGCACCCAGCGTGGAGGATGATGTTCCTGCGGCGGGGGCAGAGGGGCTGGCTGGGGAAAGAGCTCGTCAAACCTGCTCCGGGGTGTGGGAAGAGTGGAGCAGGGCTGGCGGTGGTCGCACACAGAGGTGCGTTCCCAGGATATCAGAGAGCTCAGCCTCCCTGGCTGCTCCTTTTCCACGGGAATCGCAGCTCGTTCTGCCAGCAAGGTGGGAGAAGGTGCCAGGCTTTGCACTTGCTGGGAAAGAACAATTGAGTTTGTTAATGAGTTTAAAGGGGTGTTTTCTTACACCAGCATCCAGCACATATCCCCTGGGACCTGCAGTGCTCTGTGGTAGGTTGTGGTGGAGTTTCTTGCCCAGTTCTTCCATTTTTAGACAGCCAAGTCAATTGTACCAAAATATCTTAACTCCTCTGGCCTAAAGTAGTGTTAAGTGCTAGGTGGAAACCTATTTCACTTTGGGCAAGCTATAAAAAAGGAGATTCCTCACTTCTGTTTTAGCACTGCTCAGTCTGAGGAACGGTGGCTGTGGTCCCTGGCTGGCTGAAGTGTTGAGTGCTGGCAGGTCCTGGCATCCATCAGCATTCCTGTGAGCCAGGGTGAGCTGCTGATTCTGTTCCACTTGTCTGGCTGCGTGCTGGGCATCTGGGACTTGCATTCCCTTCCCACAGGGCTGCTCTAGGGGCTGCGTGCTGAAGATTAAGATGCCCTGACTGCTTGTGTATGTACAGCCTTGTTTTGCTTTGAAGAGCACAGCTTACTTAAATTCAGGGCTCACAAAATCCAGCTTGTTATCCAGGTCCCCTGAGAAGGATGGAGTGAATTAAATCTACATTAAATTTATTAAAACAAATCTGTCTTCTGCAGGGGATCATGAGTAGAAATTTTCTGGACCCTGCTGAGATCCTAAATATGAGATGTTCCTGTGCCAGGCTGGCAACTGCAGGCCCTGCCTGGAGCTTGGTCCCATCCCAGTCCCTCCCATCTGAGAGCAACAGAGGCTGCTTCCTCATGGACGGGGTGAACAGAAGTGAGCCTCAAATGCAGTTCTAGGAGGAGGGCAGGCACTGCAGTCTGCAGACAGGCCACAGTTTCACCTTCTGAATTTCTGTCCAGAGCAGCAGAAAGGAAAGAAATTTTTTGAGACTGAAAGTTGGCTTCACACCCCAGAGCGGTTGAAGCTCCGCATGAAATGCTGCCTCCATCTTTCCTCCATCCTTCTGCTCCTCTGCAACCTCTCTGCTTTTCCCCTCCAATACTTGGAGGGATGGATGCTGGGAGAGGAGGAGGCTGTGAGTGCTGGCAGTGTGGCTCAGGTGGGTGGCTGGCATGGAGATATTCCTGGGGAGCTGCAAGATCTGCCTCTCTCTGCCAATTAGTTTCTCTCTGCTGTTCGATCTGGCTGTTCCCAGCACTCAGGAGTGCCTGTGTCTGCCAGCCTGGCCTGGGAGGAAGAGGATGGTCCCTCAGCATGCTGGGGTGGGGCACAGTTGCTCTCCTTGCAGGAGGACCGAAGGAATGGCATCGCTGACCTCTGTCCCGTGTGTCACAGCAGGGACTGCGTGGAGCCGCTCTGCTGGACTGTGCCGCCTGTCCAGGATGGGGCGAGAGTTTGGGCTCCCAAAACTGGTCTGAGGCACTGCCAGGACACGTCCACAGGCTCTGCTCTGCCTGGCTGTTATCATACAACCACCTCTGCCCTTGTGGGCTCTCGAGCAGAGCAAGCCCACTGCTCCCCACCTCTTCCCAGGCTGTGTCGCTAAGCACTGGGGCCTACATCAGTCTGAAGCTTAAAAAAAATCCCAAACTTGTCCTGGTTTTGCAAGAGGCAGTTTTGGAGAAAAGATCACCCCAGCATCCCCTTCTGGAGCATGTTTGGGGAGCAGTGAAGTGGCTGTAGCAGCAGTAGCACGATGGGAATCGGGGTGAGGCGCTGGATGGGGTGAAGCCCCTCGGTCAGGCCCTGTGTGCAGGTGCTGTGGTGTTTCATGCCTGTTGCTAAGGAGCTGCCTCTGGCAGATCCAAGGCCCAGACTTTGTGGCACGTGTTCACCCCCCTCCCGCAGCCCGTGTGGCCTTGTTCACTGGTGAGCTTTCCCCCTGCAGCCCGACATGTGCAGAGCCAGGCTTGTTAAGTGTATTCAGCTGAGGATTTAATTCCAGATGTTCGAGATGACCCCCTTCCTCCGGGGGCAGCCAGCGTGCTGATAAAATGCTGTGATACTATAAATAAACCTGTCGGCTCCACGAGGGAGAAAAGCCTTCGGTTTGAGCAGGAGTTTGTTCTAAACAGGAGCCCAGGAGTTGGCTTTCTTCTCTCAGGATATACATTGACCCTTGCTTTTGGGGAGGAGCTGGAAAATGTAGGTTTCCCTGTTGCTCTCAGCCTGATGGAAGAAAGTGCTTGCAAGAGGGGGAAGGATTGACCTGCCTGGGAAAGGACTCAGACAAGATTTGTTCTCCTGCTTTTCTGCAGGCACACACCTGCCCAGCCTGCCTTTGGAGACTTCTGCATTGCTGGAATGAGGACATCCTTATGTGTCCATACTTGCTGCCCCTCCCCATGCTGGGCTGGACTGTGGCTAAAATAACACGTGCATAGCTGAAATAATGGCTGTGGGTCACTTTGCCCCTGTGGCAGAGCTGTCACTCCCCTGGGGTTGCTACAGGTGGAGTTTTTCCAGGCTGTCTTGAGGAGCTGCTCCAGCCTTCCTACGGTGTGGGGCTGCTTTTGGAGGGTCCCAGCTTCCTGCAGGTTGTGTGGGACGTCCAGGTGGGTCCTCCTGCCTCAGCCTGGCAGTGGACACCTACAACCCTGTTGCCACAGCCAGGGCAACAGGCACTGCTGGCCCTTGGGATGGCGTTTGCTGAGCTTGGATTTGCAGGGCTGGAAATGAGCTCACTGGAAGGTCGGGGAGGGAGGGACCGTCCCTTGCGTTGCTGTGAGGGGTTTGGCTGGCCTAACCCCTTGCAGGGTGCAGAGGGCAAGTGCCAGCCTGGGGAAGGAATGGCTGAGCAGCAGAGCTTGCTCTTGCTCCTGGGGGCTAAATGATGCTAAAGTTTGTGCTGCTGCAGAGGGGCTGCAGCTGGGCTCGTGCATGGCAGGAGCATCGCCACCAGCACGGGGACAGAGAGGGGTCAGACCCAGCAACCACTCAGGATTTCACTGGGAGCCTGTCTGAGCCTCCGAGCAGAGAGCTGAGCCGGGTGTGAGCTGTGCGATGGCTGGCAGGCTGTGGGAGGTGGGATGTCCCCCTGGGTCACCGGGAGCAGCAGCCGAGTCCTCCATGAGCTGCAGGCTGCTGGTGCTGTGGGAGATGCTGCTCCCCATGTGTCAGCTCCAGACGAGTCACCTCCCGGGGCCTGGCTACAGGTTTGGATTTGAGTTGAGATGGAAAGCATAGACGATTCTTCTAGACAACTCCTCTCCTTCCACGTTAGAGGCCAGATCCCTTTCCTGCCCCTGTGCTGGGCTCTCGTGAACGAAGAAGATAAAAACCTCCTCAGACAATCCTTAACCTTGAGCCAAACCCGCCGCTGCCTCCAGCGCTCTGCTCTTGCCTCACTGGCTTGTGAAATGCTCAAGACTATTTGTGTCTCAAGAACTGACAGGATGGACCCAGAAGGATGGGGACAGCTGAGATTTAATTAGGAGCTGTTGGTTTAATTAGTAGTGTCTCACTTATATTCATGCACGAGGGAGTTGTGTATCTCGTGAGTTTCCAGCCTTCCTGCTCAGCCCTTTCTGTCTGAAGCTGTTTGGGTGTGTTTTCTGTGTAAAGGCCATCAGGAGAAAAACCTCGTCCTGCCCCTCTTCGCTGCCTCAGCTCCCTCGGTGTCCACCCTTCGTGGAACTTTTCTAGGAATTGCCCAGTCTCTACAAACTGAGAGTGACCTGCTCTGCCTGTGGGTCTTGCTCTCTCCCAGGCTTTCCATTTTCCCAGCACTATCTGCTCCTGCTTTGCTGGCAGCATGGGCAACCTCAAACCCCTCATCTTCATACAGATCCAGGGCTGGAGGATCTCAGGGTGTACCCAAACTTGTAATCTTTGCTGAACCCAGAGGTGTCACTCCAAGGTGGAGCTGTGGTGCTGTGTTGAGGTCAGCTCCTGCTGCCCATCCTTCTGTCAAGGACAGGTTCCTACTACCATGCTCTGGGGAGGGGTTGTGGCTCAGGGGGATCCTTCACTCTCTTCTCCCAGGGCTGCCTCTGGCCGCTGAAATGGAAAATGGCTCATTCCCAGCTCATGGATGCTCTGAGTCCTGGGGTCTCTCTCTAGTGGCAGCTTGAAGGACTCAGTTAAAATGTGGCAATTGCTGTCTGCCATGGTTCTGATGGAGAGGATTGAGGGAGGGGGGCTCTGGCTTCCCAAGGCTGGTTTCCACGAAATGAAGACTTCTCTGATGCAGATTCACTTGACTCCCACAGCATTTTCTCTTCCCCTGCTCCCTTGTTAGCTGCATTCAGGCGTGCATGAGTCTTCCAAAGGGCATCTCAGTCCCGGGTGCCCTCTGCTTCCGTCACTACAGTGTGCCCCGGTCCCTTGTGCTGTGTGGGGTCACCGCAGGCACGCAGTGGCTCTGCCATCCATCTCATCCCAGGGCTGGGCCCCTCCTTCCCTGCAGCAGGGACGGCTGGAGCCTCTGGGTCCAGCAGACGCGGCTGAGGCCATGTGGTGACCCGGGTAAGCTTCAGCTGGCAAAATCCCAGGGCTGTTTGTAAGTGCCACTTCAGAGCTCGGTTGCCAGCTCTCCGTCCGTCCTTGCAGAGGACAGGGAAGGCCAGGGTGGTCTGTTTGTCCCGCCTCAGCTGCTGCCAACTGCAACAGCCACCACCTCCAACTGTGTCAGGGTGTGTCAGGGCAGGCTCAGGCTGAGATCAGGGAAAGGTTCTTCCCCCAGAGGGTGCTGGGCACTGCCCAGGCTCTCCAGGGAATGGGCACGGCCCCGAGGCTGCCAGAGCTCCAGGAGCGTTTGGACAGCGCTGCCAGGGATGCCCAGGGTGGGGTTGTTGGGGTGTCTGGGCAGGGCCAGGGGCTGGGCTGGGTGATCCTGGTCTTATCGTTCCAGCTCAGGGTATTCTGTGATTCTATGAACTGGTTTTGCTGCTTCCCCTGCCCAGCCTAGAAAAGCCAAACTGACCAAGATGCAGCGTGTCCTTCCCTGCCCCTCTGCCCATACCTGTTGTGGCAGGTGTGTGACATAGATGGGACTTGAAGTCAGAGGCGTTCTCTTGGGGCTGGAGCTGAGTGCGGGGTGGCCACTGAGCCTCTGCTTGCTCAGCATGTGGCTGGATTTTGAAGCAGAGGTGTGCATGCACAACCTGCCCCTGGCAGAGGAGGGGATGCGTGTCCTGTGCTTTCCTCATGCCCAAGATGCCACACCAGCTTCCCTGAAGAGGGCAGCTCTCTGGGTCAGGAGAAAAAGCAGTTTGAAGTCTACGGCTGCTCTCCTTAAATCACCTTGGAAGAAGGCAGACGTGCCCAGCTCCTGGCATCTCTATTTTTACTTTGTGCAGAGATGGATATGGCTGAGCTGTCTCCTTTTATTTCCAGCATTTGGCGCGTGCTGCAGCGCGTTGCTAAAGATGTGTCTGGCTGGATGCGGAGCTGCTCGCTTCCCTGAATCCCCGAGGGCCTGCGGGGGTGAAGGGCTCTTGCCTTCTGCATGGCTTCATCATTCATTTCTTCTCTGCTAGCTGCTCTCTGCCTCCCCCTTCCACTCTCCTTACAGTTTTTGGACTTTGTTTTTTTCCTGTATTTATTCAAATCAGCCTGGGTAAACAGGGAGCAGGAGGGAGGTGACTGGGGCCGCTGGTAGCACTGGATTCCAGAGGTGTTTTTAATGGGTTTCTAATAACTGGAACTGGCCTGTTCTGATGCAGAAACTCTTCTTATTTCCTCTGTCTGCAGCCTGGCAGTTCCAGGATTTCCTTGGAAAGGCTCAGACTGTGCATTTTGCTTCCTGACAGGGAGGCTGACGAGCTCTGTGCTCAGGTGGCTCTGTTGCAGCAGCTCTGACGGTGCTGGTTTTGCCAGATCTGTCCTGACAATGCCATTTTTAGGTTCCAGCTGCCCCCAGAACTGAGCTCTGTCTGTCACACATCCCTGTCCCTCCTCCTGCTTGTGGGCAGGAGCCTGGACAAGGGAGCCAGACACGTCCCCAGTATCTCCCTCTGCCCATGGGATGCTCGTGGAGAAGCTGATTTCATGGTTCACTGCTCCAAAACCTGGTTAGCAGTGAGATAAATTGCTTGATCTGTTGAACCAGGCACCTCGGAAACCTCCCAAATAACCCGGCCCTGTAGCTGCCAGGCTTTCCTGCTCTGGGGGTGAAACTGGGGGAGCTCTCTGGGGGTCCTGGACGTGCTGCCCCCAGCATCACCCACCCTGTGGGGGCCTGAGGATCTGCTGGGCTCCTCCAGGAGCCAGGGATATGCAATCCCTGTGTCCAGCCACACTGTCAGCTGTGGGGCAATAACTCAGAGCTATTGTCCACCCCATTTCTTGCCCAATGAGGTGGGAGGAGCTCATGTGTCTGGAGCAGGATGGAGAAGATGCTCCATAACAGATCTCTGCCCCCTGAACTGCTCCAAGGCTCGTCCTACATGTGGTGGCTTGGTGTGCCTGTCACACTGGGACACTGGGAACTTTGGGGAGTGTAGAAGGAAGGGGAGAGTGAAATTCCTTCAAACTTTTCAGCTGGAAATTCTGCTTTCTGTCCCTTGGGGCTGGAATGGCAGCCCCAGAGTGTGTGATGGTCAGGGAATGTGGCTGGAGAGGGCTTGGTGGGGCTGAAGGACCGGAACTCCTCAGAGCCCCAGAGCAATCCCTCCAGGGACTGTCCCTCCTCTCCAGGCACAGGCTGGCTGTGACCACACCAGTTTGGGTTAATTGGGAAGCCTTGGAGCTGACAGCTCCTGTGCTGGAAGACTCCTTAGCAAACTGCAGGGATACTTTTGGGCACGGTCTGACTTTGGCCCTAGTGCTGAACCACGGCAGCAGGGCCCACCAGCCACAGGCTGGCTCTGAGTGTCAGACTGCAAACCCGCTGCCTTTGCCTGCTGAGCCTGTCTGCCATGGGAGGGGAGCTGGGCCACAGCGTGTGTTCCTGAGCATTCCCACCCACCTGCCTCGCTGGAGCAGGAGAGCCTCGGCATCGCAGTGCAGCATCGGGCTGCAATCAGAGTCTGTCGGCCCCTTATCTGGGCGTTGAACAGATGGTGGTGATCTGTAAACTCCTGTGGTGCAGGGAGGCTGAGGGGGAGCCTGCTCAGGGGCTGGTGCTCCTCAAGGATGTGAACGTTCTCCAGTTTTTGGTCGGGCTTTTCTTGCTCGCATCTCCTGTGTGAAAATGTGGGAATGGAGCGGGTGAGTCTGGGCTTGATTTGACGGGATCCATCTGTGTTATGTGGGCTCACTCAGAGTGGGACGGGCTTGTTGTGAGCCCAGAGATGTGGCAGTGTGTCTGAGGTGGGAGCATGGTACCGGTGTGTGGATACACAGGACACCACCCTGCTAAAACCTTTCTTGCTCGTGATGCTGAGGCCTCTCTGTGGCTTTGCCTCTGCCATCTGGCAAAAGAGAGTGTTGGATGTCAGCTGGGGATGTGGGGAGGGTTCACTGGATGGTTCACCTCGGGAGGGCACCTGTGTCTGCTCAGGTGTGCTCTGTGCCGTGCTGGAGGAGTTCCCATCCCAGGCCACGCTAGCCTGTTCTTCCCCTGCCTCGGAAATGCCGAAGCACAGCTCAGACACAAGCAAGCCAGGGATGTGTCAGCCTTGCTGCTGTATTGATGTTTGCTTAATGAGAGTTGGCATCTGGAGCTGCTTATCCTTTGTCCTTGAGCGTAGAACAACACTTGGACTGCAAGGGGCCCTTCGTCTCACGGTCATGATCAGCTGTGAGGGTATGGCAGGAGCTCTGATGGGGGACGCTGTTCTTCCTCGTGGGATCACAGACTTTAAGCCCTGAGGAGCTCATTCCACCTAACTGCATGAACCCCCTCGCTGCGACTGGGGTAAGAACTATGTGTTCCCCCTGCAGAGAGGGCTGGATTTGGGGTTCTTTCCACCCTGTCTCGAGTCAGTGTGGAAGACAAGGTCACAGGCAGGTTCTCTGGAGAGCTGTTTGAGGTGGTTGCGAGCAGCAATAACGTGCAGCCCTCAGTGTTTGGGAAGGTGGGTGGAGGTGTTGATACCAACGGGGCTGAGAACACTTGTGGAGGGAAGGGGGAGAGCTCCTAAGCCAAGGCAAACTGGCCACCTGCTTCCCAGGGAGATGCTTCCTGTGGGTGCAGCTGGAATACGGGGGAGCAGAGGGGTCAATCAGGCAGAGTCTGTCTGGTGGATCCTGTCACCTTTCTGCCAGCAGAACTGTTCACCTGGCAAGTGGGGTAAGGGAGGTCTGTGGGCTCTGGTTAAGCTCTTGCAAAACCTGCTGGGATTGAGGTGGGAGATGTTTGGGCTGGGACAGCCCTGGAAGGCTCTGTTTGTGCCACAGATAGATCTGCTCATGTCCTCCCTGCGTGTGGGCAGCTCTGCAGATCATCTCTTGTTGTGCAGCAAGGCCAGTCTGTCACGTTTGTCTGTCTCTGTGGCCCAGTGTCGACATCAGAACCTAATTTCAACCTGCTGAGTATTGGCCGAGACTAACTGAAAGTGTCTGTGGGGAGCTCCTCTGAGAGCCACGTAGCTCTCCTGAGCCACACTGCAGGCTCAGCTCTGGGGTGACTTTCTCCAGGCAAGGCACAAACATGGCTCAAATTACTGCCCTTGCTTTTGGGAGGGTCAGACGGCACCTCTGATGCTTCCAGACCTTGCTGTGTGCCTTTGCTGAGCCCTGTGTCTCCAATAGAGGAGGAAGCCACTCCCTCGGAAGTGGCTGTGGGGAAGCAACGTGCGTATGGACATTTTGGAGGTCCTGATGCAGGACAAGTGTTAACGGGCAAAGTGCTTTTGCTGCAGTCCTTTGAAGCTGAGACTGACCCCAGGAGCTGGGAGCAGGCTCCCGGGGCTGGGAGTGTCCTCTGAGGGTGACAGGGCTGTGAACTCAGGCAGCAGAGAGCTTGTCCAGGCCGCACTGGGGGGTCCAGCTCTCTGCTGCTGCTTCAAACAAGGCTGTTTGAACCCCTTGTTCAGCTGGTTAATGGGCTTGTGCCAGACATCTCCCCTCCCAGGGATGGTGGGATGCTCGGTGGGGTGCCTGGCTCCTTGTGGGGTGGGAGGCAGCAGAGCCTTTGCTGCTCATCCCTGTCTGGACAGGGACACCCAAGGCTTCTCTCTCAGCCAGAGTGCCAAGGCTGGTGCAGGTTCTGGGAGGGAACACGGCTTCATTTGGGGGAAAGCTAGAGCGAGATTTACCTGTCACAGTCGAGCCGCAGTCACAGCTGGTAAGGGCTTCCACAGTGCAAGGAAAGCAGCTTGAGCATTTCAAAGGTGATAATATCTGGGAATAGCACCAGGGTAGCAGGGAGTGCTCAGTTGTGCTGGGAGTGCTGGAAAACATGCTTTTGGAATGAAAGCATGACCTGATTCCTCTGCTCCATTTTCCCACCCTGTGTGTGTTTTTCTGAGGCACTGCTCCTGCACAGTACAGGACTTGAAGCAAGTCTGAACCTGAGGTTTTGCTTTCTCCCAGTGCTGACGTGTGTCCTGTCTCTCCACAGCCATCAAGGTGAGCTGCATTGGATCCTCTGGGGTGTCCAACAAGATCAATGACACAGCATGGACTGTGGAGGAGCAGTACTTCAACAGCACGCTGTCCCTGGCAGACAAAGGTACGGTCCTCAAACGCCTGGTGGAGATCTGTGGTTCAGAGATGCTTTACAGAAATGTATCACCAAGCCTTCAACATCCCCTCGACGTGAAATACCCCTCACAGGCTGCCTTGGCCTGCGCACAGAGGATGGGAGCCAGGATTAGAGACTACAAGAGCTTAGCGGGAGCTGTGCAGGGAAGGATCTTGAGCAGAACTTGGCAGCCACCCTGCAAACACTGCTGGCATCCTGCGGCCCTGAAGCAGAGCTGTCACGGGGACTGCTCCCTGTCTCAAGGCTCTGTGGGTTCACCCTGCTCTGCTTCCTGCTTGTGTTTATGGGGGTCAAAAAACACTGATCAAAGCTGGTCAGAAGCAGCCAGGAGTTTGCTCTGAAAGGGATGTGGAGGTGTCACTTGTGCTCCAGAAGCGCTGGGAGCATGGCAGGACCAGCCTGGGACAGGAACCCCTGCTCCCATGTCCATGAGACGGACAGAGATAGTGATGGGGTTATATTGTCCTGTGGGTAAAGTGACACCAGCAGCCTCTGGGGGACCTGGGCCTGAATGGATGATGTCTTTCTGCTGTTAAATAGGTCAGCCTTGCCACAAATAATTCATGCTGTGCCCTGGCTCCTGTTGGAATTAAGATGTGCCAGTACTCACCTGCTGAAGGCAGTGGCTGTAACAGGAACATGGCAAAAGCCCCGGGTAGCAGGGCTAAGATACTGTTTTATCTAATACCAGGAAATGGGTAGAACTGAAATGGCAGTTTCTGCTAGCTCAGCAGTTTTCCAAGCAGAGCTTTTAGCATCGAGGGGAGACTGAGCTCATCCTCACAGCAACTGGTGAGAGTGCTGCTTGCTCTCAGGTCCCTGCCAAGGGAGACAGTTGGCTGGCTGGCTCTTGGCTCACGGCCTGGGGGCTGCAGTCAGAGATAAACTGCCTTGGAGGGCAATGGGAAACATCCCTGCCCGATTCTGGATGAGCTGAGCACGGAGAGCCCAGCTGTGAATGTCGGGGGGCACAGTCACAGAGGCTCTATAAGGTGCTGCAGACTACTGGGCTTGGATGAGTTGGGAGCCGTAGGCTGCAAGTGAGTGTGGACTTGTGGAGAGGTTTAAACCTGCAACTGCACTGAAAAATGCTCCTTCCAACTTTCGTTTCTAATATTTAATGATTCGAGGAAGAGTTGTGATCTTGTTGTCAGATCTGTGCTGGTCAAGCTGAGCAGTGGCAAAAGCCAGGCAGGAGGGTGGAGTGGGAAGAGGCGGGCGTGCTGTTTGTTGGGCTTGCAGCCTCTGGAAGACTTTGATAGCTGCTTTGGCAGTCGGTTCTTGTGAGGTTGCCCTTGGGAGCCATCCCCTTGATGACTAGGACTGGACTGAATTGGGAAGGATGGAGGGAAAAGCCATGTGCTGAAGTGTGCCCTTTGAAGGCCTGATATTCAAAGGTGGCCAAAATTTGGTACTCCCAGTTCTTAAAGTGTTTGTGGAAAACCTTGGTCTTTTGGCTCCTGCTTTTCTGGGACCCAGGCTCCTGTACACCTCCCAGGGCAGTGCTGTTATCTGTCACCCACTGGTATCACAGGCTCTGCCAGCCTTGAGCCGGTGCCTGGGGCTGGCAGCAGAGCTGGGCTGCTGGCTCTGCACTGGAGAGTCACAGAGCCACGTGCCTGAGCTGTGAGTGGGACAGCTGATGTCTCCTGGAGCTGCCACAGCTGCAGGCAGGTGAGGCAAGAAACAGCAGTGCGTGACTTACCTGAAATGTAATGAAATGAAGGGAAAATGTGTCCCTGTAGAGTCGTGTGATCAGAAACTGGGCTGTGTCGTGGTGTTGTTCCTGTCCTGCCTTGCAGAGCTGCAGTGAGGTTACGAGGAAAGCCCAGCCCCAAGTACCAGCAGTCGGTGCTGGATACTCACAGTCCCCGACCTCTGCTCTTCAGCTTTTTGTGTCCAAAAAGTTGTGTGGATACAACTGCTGGCAGCTCTCATTTCCCAGCTGCAGGGAAGCAGAGAGGGAGAGGGCAGGCAGTCCCTGTGCGTGGGATTGCAGCCAAGGGGGCATTTGCCCTTAGTGCTCAGGAATTATTGTCCTGGACCTGCAGGTTTGTCCCATGTCTGCATTCAGGCAGGACAGCTGGGCCCCTGGGAGGATGGAGAGGGGAGCAATGGGATGTAGATGGAAGGGACAGTGTCGATGCTGCCGTTGGACCAGAGTCCACCAGCAGAGATGGCTTTGAAGCTGACCCTTGCATTTGCTGCGCTGGCTTGCAGGGATGTGGAACAAAAGCCCTGGGGGCTGGCACTGCTCCAGCCTGCGGCACGGGGACAGAGAGAGCTGTCTGCTGTCACAGCCCTCGCTGTGACATTGATGCGTGTCTGGGCTGGCGGAGCAGAGGGAGCTGGGCTGCGTCTCCATGTCCCTGCCTCTGTTGTCTGCCTGTCTGTCTGCCTCCTCCGAGGGGCCACTGGCAGTGCAGTGTCCTGGCACAGGGAGGTGGTGGCAGGGCTGTGCTGGGGGAGCCCTGCGATGGCCTTGTGCAGGCACAGCCTCGGCGCTGACTCAGCCATGGCGTTTTTAGGCTTTCCAGGAATAGCTCTCAGCTGTCCTGGCCTTTCCTGAAGAGAGCACGAAGGAGCTCCAGACAGATGGAGTGTCCCATGTGGGTGCTCCCTGGGTGCCTCCCTGCAGGGCTGACCTGGCAGGGAGGGGAAACTGAGGCAGGCTGGACTCCTGGCTCCTGGGGCATGGGATGGTGAGGTTGCTGAGGCTGATGGCAGGAGCCCGGGGTGAGGGAGAGTTAAGGGAGCTGGAAGCATTTCCAAGCAAGGACTCCTAAAGGAGCACGAGGCCCACACTGCCAGCACACAACTCCTTCCCTGGCCAGCACCAGCAGCCACCCGTGACAGCACCATGAGCAAAGGTCACTGTGGTGGCACCCAGTATGGTCCTGTAGGTGTATAAAAGCCGTGCAAAAACCCCCCAGAGTGAATCCATGCCTGTTCTTCCAGGTGAGGGTTGGCAGTGCCCACCTCACCTCCTCCCACCAAAAAGCAAAGAGCAGAAGGGAGGGCAGGACTGTGGGAGGCCCTGGTGTCAGGTGGAGGGGCTGCCCTCCTGCCCTGCCCCTGGAGGCCTTATTCGCACAGGGAATGTCACTGCCTGAGAATGAACTGAGGAAGGGGAGGAATTTGCTTCTGCCTCAGAGGGCTCTTCCCTTCCTGCCTTCCCCCCACCACAGCAATGCTGTTACCTCTTCTTCTTGAACAAGTGCATTAACAAAAGAGGTTAGGAGGAGCAGCATGTCCATACTGGGGGGAAACTGGCAGCCAGGCTGTGCCCTGGGGCAGGGGGGGATGCCAGGCTGCCCTCTGACACCATCCCCAGCTCATCCAGCCTGATGATGTTGGCTTGGCTTGAGGCGGAATCCCGGATGTCCCCAAGGCCGCACAGCGAATGGGGTCTGTCTTGCTCGTCCCTAGTGAGTGGCCCAGCTCCAGTGGTGCCACCGCAGTGCTGGCACCTGTGGAGGCGGTGCAGGGAGGCAGGCTCAGCCTGACAAACAGCCCGCCTTGCTCTCTCCCTTCCCACATTCGGAGCAGCAACTTTAAAAAACACCAGTCTGTGCTCTTTGAGGACACATAGGGGGAAGGGGAGAGGAGGTTTGCAAAACTGTCGAGGTTCAGATTACTCTTTAAGCCTCCGAGAGTGACTCCACACTTCTCCTCCCACGCACCTCTGCATTGAAATAAGTGAGGGGGCAGCTTGTCCTCGGTGGCATCAGCAGCTGCTTGTATTACACCCTGCTCTGGGTTTTTTCTTAAGGCTGTACATTGCATGAAAAAGGAGGCAGGCCCTGAAATAACCAAGATGCCCACTTTGGCACTCATTTAAGGCACTTTCCTTTCTCTCCCCGCCTTGGAACAGGGTGTGGAGGACTTGGCTGTGCCCCTGGAGCATCTGCAGGTTGCTGACGAGTGTTGCTGCAGAGGACCCTGCTCCCCTCGGGGCTTGTCCCCACTCGAGCAGGGCATCCTCTGTGCTCTGGGAAAGCCTCTTGTGGGGCTGGGCAGGAGCTGGAGGCAGCAGGCAGCCGTGAGGAGCAGGGGATTGTGCTGTAGCCTTGGCAATCACACAGAGGCCAATGGTTTAATGAACTCAGGCTCTTTACATAAAAGCTGCTGGGAAGTGCAGAGTGTGCCAGCTGCTCCAGAGCCTCTCGCTGCTCTGTTTGCTGGAGAGGCTGCTGTGCTACCGAGGTCACTCAGCCCACGGAGGGCTCCCAGGGGGGCTCGTTGTTTGCCTCCTGGAGGGAAGGCGAAGACGGTGTTTACTTTTCCCACTTGGACTTTGACCGCTCGCTGGTGTCGGTTTTTCTTTTCGCAAAAAAATGCAAGAGGGGTGGGGGCTGCTGGGTTTCTGTAGGTGCCAGCAGTGCAGGGGATCAAGTGGCAGCGAGCACAGAATGGCACCGCTTGTACCCGCTGCTCTCGGACACAGAGATGCTTCTCTTGATCCGATATAATGGAGTGATTCAGCTCTGCGGAGCCTCCTGCTCCTCTCCCCCTCCCTGCTGGGGCTCTGCCCTTGTTCAGCGGGAGAGGAGCAGGTCCATCCTGTGCCTGTACCCTCACAGGGCTGTCCCTTCCCTGCATCTCCAGCTGCACACACAGCTCTCGCCCTGTGGAAGGGTAGTGCATGCAGAGGTAGACTTTTGGTTTTTTCGTTCCCTCCTCGTACCTGAGTTGAACTCGTGTGGGGAGCTGGCGGTAATTTCCAGCTGACCTTTCTTTTGGCAGCTTGTTAGTTAGCTTGAAGGCGCTGCAGGGATTTCCTGGCAGCTCCACACGCTTCCTCTGCTGGCAGATTTCTTGCGCAAAGAGCTAAAAAGGGGCAGCTGTGCATCACCTCTTCCCTGGGGTGGTTCTCTGCCGGCCTGGCACAACACCTTCATGGCCAGCAGTTGGCACAGGGTAACAATCCTGGCTCCCAGCTGAATTTAAAGATCATGGTGACCTGACTAAGCAGGATTGTGAGACTTGTGCAGCTTGTTCTGTGCGAGCAGGAGGTCCCAGAGCAGCAGGTGATGCTCCCGGACAGCCCCTGCCCAGGTGAGAGCAGGAGGGTGCCCATGGGCAGTGGTGACCTGCTAAGGATGTGCTGGTGCCAGCTCCTGGCCACGCTGTGCTCTGGGTTCAGAAGCAGTAGCTGCAGGTTCAGCCCAGGAAAACCACACTGAAGGATCTGCAGTTGCCTAGGGCCACAGCCGCTTCCTCAGCACTTCCCAATTTCTTGCCTCAGTAGACCAGTTAATCCTCTGGGGTTTTTTGCAGCACTGCCATACTGCCGGATCCTGCTAATTCATTGAGAATGTCTCTGGAAACTGCTGACACAGAGGTTTATGAGCAGCGGAGCCCTCGCCTCAGTGCTGGGCGCTCTGCTGCACCTCCTGTGTTACAGAAAGATTTATCTCAGCAGCATTACCCATGTTGGAGTGCTGGAGGCTGTTCCTGCTGTGTGTTGAGTGTTTGCAGAGCTGGAGTGAGCGAGTTGCTGCCTTGAAAGGGAGCGTGGAGCCTGCTGGGGCTGTGCTCCATCGCTGCCACACAGAGCAGGAGAGCTCTCGTTGGAGCTGAACACCGAGGCTTTCCCGGCAGCTTTGGCTGTGCTTGCTGGCAGGTTGCTCTTCTGGCTCTTGGCTGCTCCACCTGTGGCAGCTGTGGCACCTGCTGATGGCACGAGCAAATGTGTGCATTTCCCCTCCTTTGTGTCAGTTTGTAATCCCCGTATTAACTTCATTCACCAGAGGCTGAGTTGAGTCCTGTGCTAAAGCTGCAATGGCTCAGTGTCACCTCAAGTGCCCTGGCACAGACTTAATGTTTCCTTTCTGACAGCTCTAATAGAGCCTCCTGAGAGCTAAAGAGCTCTGGCCTCTTTCTTACATCTAATATTCAGTTTTCTGGCTGCAAAAGTGGATGAGGAGAGAGGGGAGGACAGGGGTGAGCGGGGTGCTGGCTGCTGGGACTGCAGTGAGAGTGACATCTCTGCCTGCAGCTGGGGACTTGTGGCACAGTGCAGAGCTAGGGCTGCTCATTTCTCCACCCCGAAGTGGAAAACACAAACCTGCTGCTTCCCTGCTCTGTCTGGAGAGCCTTGAGAGGAGAGTACTCAAGCTGTGCATCAGCAACACCGGAATCAGTGTAACTCAGCACCTTTGGGGGTGCTTCGCCTTCCCCAGGGCTGATTTTAGGCAGCAGGAGGAAAGACCATATTGCTACAAGTGATGGCACAGGGGCCAGCAGGCACCAGGTACCTCTCTGCACTCCTTGAATTGGCCAGCACAGTTAATGCATCACTCGTTAAGTAGCCAGGGAGAAATTGCCATATGGTCTGGCCTGCTGTTCCTCTGCTAGAAGAACCAAAAAATCTGTGTGCTCCAAAGGTGCAGCCTGTTCCCGTTCTAGCATCCGGGTGTGCAGCAGGAGGGAGCAGAGTCTGGCAGGGACTGGTGGGGAGGGACAGGGGTTGGGGCAGGAGCCCTGTTTCAACCACACCCCGACTCCTGTGCCTGGGGTGCAGGGACACCTTCCAGACTCCTAGTGGTGGCTACAGAACTGATCTCATCCTCCTCTTTGGAGGATGGAGGGAGTGACACACGGAATATCCGCCTCTTCTGCCCTGCGTAGCCGTGGGTGAAGCCTGGTGAGGCAGAGGTGTGCTGTGCCACACGCCGTGGTTCCTGGCCTGCAGCCTGTCACACGTCTGGGCTGGCTGTCCCAGCACACCGCAGGGTGAGCCTTCACAGGAGAGGAATAAAGGCTCATCTGAGTCTGTTGTGTCTGTGCAGGAGTGACCAAGGCACCTCTCAACTCCCTTCTGCCGTCCTGGAGGTGCTGGCTTTGTCGTGGTGGCCGTGACCCTTTGTGGAGAGCTGGCTGTGACTGCCTGTGACTTCCAGATGGAGATGCTGGGGCTGGGGCAGCCAGCCTGGGAGGAGGGTTTGGCAGGTGTCCCTGCAGTGGCACAGGCTGGAACGTGCAGCCCGGGCGGATCTGGCCCCGCCGGTGCTGTCAGACTGGGCTGTTTGCACAGAAAGCTGCCAGACGGCCCCGGGAAGGTGGGCGGGACACGGCAGGCAGGGCTGTGTCCTTGTCCCTGTGGAGTTGTTTCCTCCTGAGCCCCAGCCCAGCCCTGCTCTTGTGCCAGGCAGAGGCTGCTGGAGGACCTTCCCCAGCCCTCGGCCAGCTGCAGGCAGGGCAAGCTGCTGGCAGGGAGCTTCCCCTCGCTCTGGAGGGATGATGGCTTTGAAGGGCTGGTGATTTCTCTGAATGCCAGCTCTGCCTGGGCAGGGGCCTGGCAGCACCAGCTGGGGAGGCTGCACTGCTCGGACCAGAGCCCAGACACTTCCAGCAGCTGTGGTGGAGCAAACTCTGCTTGGACCATTTGTTTAACAGTGTAAATACAGGCCTGTGGTCACTGCACCCCCACATGGGTGTGATGGTGTCAGTTTTCCCTTGCAGTGGTGCAGCAGTGCTGGTTTGCAGGGCGTGCAGGGAAACCTCTGTTTGGGTGGGAAGGGACCTTAAAGCTCACCCAGTCCCACCCCCTGCCTTGGGCAGGGACACCTCCCACTATCCCAGGCTGCTCCAAGCCCCATCCAACCTGGCCTTGGACACTTCCAGGGATCCAGGGGCAGCCACAGCTTCTCTGGGCACCCTGTGCCAGGGCCTCCCCACCCTCACAGGGAAGAATTTCTCCCCAGTATCCCATCTAACCCTGCCGTCTGGCAGTGGGAAGCCATTCCCCCTTGTCCTGGCACTCCATGCTCTTGTCCCAAGTCCCTCTCCAGCTCTCCTGGAGCCTCTTTAGACCCTGGAAGGGGGTCTGAGGTCTCCCTGGAACCTTCTCTTCTCCAGCTGTCCCAGCCTGGCTCCAGAGCAGAGGGGCTCCAGCCCTGGAGCATCTCCGTGCCCTCCTCTGGACTGGCTCCAGCAGCTCCAGGTCCTTCCTGTGCTGGGCCCCAGAGCTGGAGGCAGCTCTGCAGGTGGGGTCTCACCTGAGCAGGGCTGATGGACTGAATCCCCCCTCCCCTGCTGCCCATGCTGGGGGCTCAGCCCAGGGCACAGGGGGTTTCTGGGGTCGGCACACACGGATGGGGCACACTGAGCTCCTCATCCACCAACATTCCCAAGTCCATCTCCTCAGGGCTTCTCTCCACCCATTCTCTGCCCAGCCTGTGTTTGTGCTTGGGATTGCCCTGACCCAGCTGCAGGACCTTGCACTTGGCCTTGTCAAACAGGTTCTCACAGGTCCAACCCCTTAAGCCTGGCAAGGTCTCTCTGCATGGTGACCCAGCGTCACTGGGGGATCCAGGAGACTTGGCATCAGCCCTCTGGATCGAGGCGTTTCTTTTCTGTAAATGAAATGTTCCAGGGCTCCTCCACATCCAGTGGTACAAGTGAACAACCCCAGTGCCAGGGTGGAACGAAGGGGGGCAGCTGAGCCATGAATGGGAGAGACTGGACAGACCTCCACTGGAGTCGGGGAAATCTCCAAGGTTCTTCTGCACTGTTAGTGTGTTGTTGCTGCTTCTGCCATCTGGGCTTGGGTTTTTTTCTAGGCTGTCTGGGGCAGCAGCTTCTTTCCCTCCAGGAATTTTTTGGGCGGAAGTTTCCCGAGGCCGTGCGGGGGTGGCCAATCTCTGCTGGCTTGACTCCTATCAGGGGGAAAGGCTGCTGCAGGTATGGCCCCACAGCAGAACCCTGCTAAGCCAGCTGCCTCTGCTGCCTAATGACTTTCTCAAGGTATTTTTAGCTGCACATAAACTTCAGGAAAAGCTTTTTTGCAGCCGAGGACACTGTGGCCTTTGTTCCGGCTTCTGGGAATGGGGAGGTGCCGGCTCAGCGTGGCTGCGGTGGCTGGCACAGCCCTGTCCTCTCACAGTGGTTTGTGACCTGCCCAGGAGCCCCTCCCTGTTTGAGGGGTCTCAATGCCCCCCTCTAGCAGTGCTGAACTCCTGCTGACCTGCTGTGCCCTGCCCAGGCTGGGGAGTGCTTTGGTAAAGCCTCTGTTCTGCAGGAGCATGGAAAGGGCAGCTCTTCCCAAGCGTTGGGATGGCCATGGGTCCCACCATGATTGGAAACCAGCTCACCTCTGCCTGCTGCCAACAACCGTCTCTGCTGCAAAGTCCACTTGCAGATGAAATTAGCACATTAAATGTCCTGGATTGTTGCTTGAAGCTCTCTGGGCTGGAGGGACAGGGGCAATGAGTGGCTTCCCATGGGCTGTGTGTTCCCCTTGCTGCTGGGATGCTGGAACTGCTCAGCAGATGCAGCTGTGGAATGGCTCTGGACACTCTGCCTGGTGCTGCATCTCCCTGCTGGGATTGGGGGATTTGCAGGCTGTTCAGTGGCTCACACCCAACAGGTCACTGTGCACTTGGGCTTGGTCAGGACCATCAGGGTGGTCTGGGCTGACCTGTGGGCAGTTCCCATCTGGTGACCTACTCAGAGCTTGGGCTACCTGTGCGGAAACTGCCTCAGTGCCAGCGAGTCACACGGTGGCTCCAGCAGCCAAACCACATCCTCCGCGGGTGATGCTGCCCACGCGTGTTCCTGGGAGAGTTCATGGCCTTGCTCAGTGATGCTGTGTGAGTTAGAAACTGTGAAAGTGCTCACAGCTTCACTTTCAGCCCAACGTCCTGTTGGTGCACCTGAGCTGGGCGGGAGCTGGACAGACATCACTTGTTGGATGGTGCTGCCTGTGATGTAGAATTGGGGCTTTTACTTGGTGGGCTCATCCTAAGGGTCCTGGAAAGGCTGTGAAGTTTTACGCTCCTAGAAGGAGACTTGGAATCACTGCCTGCACCTTCACTTGGAACTCTGCAGGTCACACAGCCTGGAATTCTCTTGGTGGAAACTCAGTGACCACTACCCTCTGGAACTGCCACCTCCCTCCCTTCTGCAGGGCAGGAACAGGACTTGCTCCCCATCCTTTTCAGGTGGAGACAGTCCCTGTACTGCAATGCAGAAGCTCCATAGGACAGTCGATGCATTCCAGTTATCCATTTGCTTTCTGAAAGCCGGGATAATGGGTGTAAGATCAATGTTGAATGGTGCCCATTAAAAGACAGAAACCCTCCGGGCAGCAAACTAGGGCTGGGTTCATTGAGTCATTCATATTAACCAGGCTTATCCTGGACCCAACCAGCCAAGGCACCTGCTGCATCTCACCTGGCACCTCTGCTGAGCCAGGCTGCCCAGCAGGGAGCAGGAGAGGCTGTCCCACACCTGCCTCTGAGCCTGCCCAGCTCTGGAGCATCAGGCCTGGCAGCGAGGGCAGAGCCTGGCTTGGTGCCTCCACCTGGTGACAGCTCCGAGTGCTGCATTTTAGCCTACATAATTCGGGTTGGTTTGGGAGACGGGAGGGGAATCAGCGGGAGGTGATGGCAATGAGCAAATCCTGTTCCTCTCTGTGAGGACAAAGTGTATAAATAGACATCTCTGATGTTCTCCCGAGGAGCCCTTGCAGGGATCCGTGATGAGGCTCGTGTTGGATTATTTATCCCGCTGTCCCTGTGCTGCAGGTGGGATGAGCTCACTGGGGTGTCCCTCGTCCCCATGGGGTGCCTGAGCGAGCAGAGAGGCAGAGATGCAGCTTTTCATAGCATGAATGATGCACCAAGTCCTGCCTGAGCTGCGGTGTCAGTGGGGGGGATTTACTCTTCTCTTCCCCACCTCCCCCTTCCATGTAATCCACTTAATCCCCTGACGACAGGACTCGATTACTGTCAGCTCTGCAGAGCCAGCGTTGCTAACGGGCAAGCTGCCTCCTCCTGTCTTGCAACAACAAAAGCACCAGCCAGACCTGGGGTTTGGTACTTCCAGCAATGATCCTACAAAGCGGAACAAACACGGCTCCGTTTACTGGGTATCCAGGTCTCCTCTCAGCTCTGCCACTTTAAAAACAAAACCTCTTGTGTATACGTGGATTTAACAAATGTGGATAAACCTCAGTGGTTTTCTTACTGAAGGCAACTTTGGGAGCTGCCTGGTGTTACTGGGTCACACTGTGGCTCCAGTTCAGCCGTCACGCTGCCCTGGAGGGAGCCTGGGATCAGAATGGGAGTGCTGGAGGGTGGATGGAGTTGAGGAGTTGAAATCTGTTGTTTTAGCCACACACTGGATCTCGGCTCTGCCTTGTGCCCTCGAGGCCGCTGCAGAGCAATGGTTGAAGAAAACAAGTGCTGAGGTTTTAATATTGTGGAAAATTTTTTCTGATCTCCTGTTGTCTCAGCAGCTGGGCTGAGGTATTGCAGGTCCCTTCTTGGGACTAGGGGTGAGTGGACCTCTGGTTCCAGCTCCTGAACCCTGTGCTTCTGTGAGGGGCTTGGTGTGTGGCTTGATGCCCACCAGAACTCCCTACCACCCTCAGACAGTGGCTGTGATCTCTCACATTCCCCCTGACTGCCTGACAGGAGGAAAAATAAACCCACAGCAGCCCTGCTCCGTGCCCTGTGTAGACAGCCTGGGATAACCACTTGCTGTGGCACTGGGATCCCTTGGACCCTGCCCCAAACCACCTTATTTACAGGATATCTTGATGCAGAACCTCTCCTGTCCCAAGCAGGGGTGGGTGGCAGCAGGTGCTGCTGTTGGCTCAAGCACTGCCCATCGGATCTGGAGCTGTCCAGTGGCTGTGGGCAGCTGAACAGGCTGTGTGTGATTCCCTGGGTGGTGGCCTTGCTCTCCCAGAAGGTCACACATTCCAAGGAACAGCCTCTCAGCCCGTCCCGCTCACCCTTCACTCTTGTTCCTGCAGGGGTCCTGACAGCTGGAGAGCACAACTTTCCCTTCCAGTTCCTGCTGCCAGGTAAGATGCAGAAAAGTGGCTGAAGGCCCTTCCCTGTAAGCCTTGGCTTTTGCATATCCTTCCAGTTCAGAAACTGGCCTGACTTAGCCTTATCACCTTTTCTTTCTCGACTCCAGCCTCTGCTCCTACATCATTTGAAGGCCCTTTTGGCAAGGTCCTGCATCAGGTGAAAGCTGTGATAGACACACCTCGCTTCTCCAAGGACTACAAATGCAATAAGATCTTCTACGTTCTCTGCCCTCTCAACCTGAACGACATTCCTGACATCGAGGTAAGAACGAGGAGGGGCGTGGCTGGGAAATGCCAACACTTCAGCTCTTGTCCCTGTCCTGCTGTCTGAA
Source organism: Rhagologus leucostigma (assembly GCA_013397725.1). Classification (NCBI taxonomy): domain Eukaryota; kingdom Metazoa; phylum Chordata; class Aves; order Passeriformes; genus Rhagologus; species Rhagologus leucostigma. Next base: position 1,049,565 of record VZTD01001941.1, read on the forward strand.
GAGTCACTGTGTGGCTGGACAGCTCTGACTGCATGCTGTGATTGTGCAAGAGCAGGACAAGGACTCCTTGTCTCTCCTGCCTTGCTGTCAGTACCTGCTCCAGGTGATTTCTGACTCTTGTGTGTGTTGCTTTGAAAGATTTGCCTGAATTTTCAGCAAGCAGAGAGACACACTGGCCAACAGCTTCAGGTGCTTGGAGAGACCTGGGTTTGGGGAACCTGCTTCGGAGGGGAAAGCAACTAATAGGACAGGAGAACTGTGGGGCTGGAGAAGTGAGACCTGTTGTTCATGGTGTCGCCTGTTTCTGATTCTTTGCATCCTCTTAGATGCAAATATTTCTGCTTGCTTGTTTTGAATCTCTTGAGTGTTTTCCCGGAGGCTCTCTGACTCTCTTGAGCCAACACCTCTGTCTGTGCCGTCCTGCAGCAGCCCAACACTATGTCCATCACCAAGAAGTTCAACTACAAGCTTGTGAAAAGTGGCAACATCATCCTGACGGCCACGTCGGATCTGAAGGGCTACATCGTGGGCCAGGCCATCCAGCTCCGCACGGACATAGAGAACAAGTCCGGCCGGGACACCGGCGCTGTGGTGGCCAGTCTGCTGCAGGTGAGTGTCCAGTGGGGCTGTTCTCTGGCTTGTGCTGGTGCTCCACCCCATGGAGACCTCTGTGAAACTGGGGCAGCGAGGAGGCCAAACCTCCAACTCTGTTCCTCTCTGCCTTCCTGGGGAAAGAGGAGGTAGATCTTGTCTTGCTTATCCCTGCTCAGTCTATCACGCAGCAATGGGTATTCCTGCTCTGGAACGTGCCCGTTAGCTCTGTGCTTGTGCCTATTTGACAAAGCAGTTGCGTGGGTTTGTGTCCTGACTTACATTTGTGGGAGACAGGAGACCACCTGCAGCCTCTGTGCAAGCTGTGTTTCCTCCTGTCTGTGCAGAAAGTGGCCTACAAATCCAAGCGCTGGATTTACGACCTGAGGACCATCGCCGAGGTGGAAGGCTCAGGGGTGAAAGCCTGGAAACATGCAGAATGGAAGGAGCAGATCCTGGTTCCAGCGCTGCCCCAGTCCATTCTGCAGGGCTGCAGCCTCATCCACATCGACTACTACATCCAGGTGAGTTTATCCGGAGTATCCCGGGGCTGGGCTGCGGCTCTGTGCCCCCTCCCAGGCTGAGCTGTGTGGTGTGGGTGGTCCTGAAGCCAGGTGAGCCTTCCCACTGCCACGTATAACGAGGATGCCACTGTTTTCCCTTCTCTTCCAGGTCTCCCTCAAGTCCCCAGAGGTTTCTGTCACTCTCCCCATCTACATCGGTAACATTGCTGTGAACAGGGTCCCGCTGAGCCCCTCCCGCTCCATCCAGCACATCCCGTCTGTGGTGGTCCCCAGTGCCCCCCCGGAGGAAGAGGAGGCTGCCAGTGGCTATCACCCCATGGACAATGTCTCCATCCCCACCAAAAGCCATTCCCAGCAGCAGCCCTTTAGCTACGCCCCAGGACTGAGCTTCCAGGAGATACGGGCGGACTCGGAGCAGACGGGCTCCCCAAACCACCCCACACTCTGCCTGTCCACGGGAGCCACTGTCCCCTACTACGCCGAGGGGAACGTGGTGCCTGTCCCCACAGCCAGCTCACTCATCCTGCCCCCGGAGTACAGCACGTGGGGATACCCCTACGGTGAGCAGTGCTCCCGGGATCTGGAACTGGGGGGAAACGGCTCCTACCACCGGTCTGTGCTAGCTGTGAACTGCTGGAATCTGGGGATTCAGTCAGTCTGCTGGAGGCTGCTGTCAGAGGGGATTGTGACATCTCTGTGTGTGCTTTAGCCTCTGGAGGAGTCCCCTCTTCCAGCTGTAAAAGCCAGCTGTCCTTCCCACATCCACGCCCATGCCTGCCCTGGGCTCGTCATGAGAGGATCTCCCTGTTCTTAAATGAGCTTTCAGCCTCCCACTGATAGAAAAAACTTCTTGGCTTGTGGTGATGCTGGTGGGAGCAGAGCCAGGAAAATGATGTCACTGAAATCTTCTGTCTGACTTGGAGTGGGCCTGCAGCTGGTCTGAAGCTGTGGGGGTGGGAGCTGAGAAAGTGTCCGGGGTGGAACAGCTCGGGGAAATCCCAGCATGCTGGAGTCCTGGAGCTGTGCTGGAGTCCTGGAGCTGTGCTGGGGTGGCAGGGCCAGCAGTGTCTCTTAGCACAGTCCTACCCAAATCAACCCCTCTGTTTGCACTGGGGTAATGGGACACTCCATGCGTTGCCTCAGCCCTGGGTCGGGGCACATGGAGCACGGGTGGTCTGGAGGTGCTGGAGGACAGGAGGATGCTTGGTAAAAAAGGGGAGGAACAAAACAAGACTGTGAGGTGCTGATTTCAACCACTGTAGGCACTGGGGCAGGGATGGGACCGGCTGACTCAAATCCTACAAACCCCGTGTACGTCAGCAGGGCAGGCTGTGGGGCCCCTCCGGGGAGTGTGTGTTGGTGGTTTGCTTCTCTCTGCACTGGGTTACACAGACTGGGGTGAAGGGAACCTCCCAAACGCCCACCATAACCTCTCTCACTCTTCCTTTCCCCCGCAGAGGCACCTCCATCCTACGAGCAGAGCTGCAGCAGTGCCAACTCCAGCATCAGCAATGGCAATTAGCCCTCCCCTGCTCCGAGCCCTGCCGGCGCTGCCCACCCTGGCACCACGGGGCACCCGCCTGTGGCAAAGTCTGGTACAGCACAAGGTGTCTTCTTGTCTCTCTGGCTGCTTTGGGGGGGAACTGCCACATCCTGGCCTGGGCTTTTTAAGTCTCTTTCTAGGGAGGGGGTAAAAAACCAAAAAGGGCAGCCAGAGCAGCCTGCATGTGTGCAGGAGAGGTCTGGGAAACCGAACTGTCTCCTGCTGCTGCACCAAGTGCTGGAGAGCTGGGTTTGCCCCCGGGACACCCTGGGCAGCAGCCTGTTCCAGTACTGTAGTCAACACTAACTGCTTTACTATCAAAGCACCTGCGATGCCTTATCTGAAACGCTCCTGACTTGGCACGGCTCCGCTGTAGGGGAAGGCTGGGCTGTGTGGACTTTCTCTCCTCTTTTAGGGGCCATGTGCTCTCCACAAATGGTTTTGACAGCCCTTCCTTCTTGTCCTCAGAGGTCCTAAGGGTAGCAGGAGGTTTCTTGGAGTAAGCAGGTTCGGAAGGTCAGGGACTTTTAAAAAGCCAAAAGCACAAGCCCTCACAGTACCTGAGCTGTGGGGGGAGTGACTGGCAGTGTGAGTGGCCATGGGCAGAGGCGGGGGCTCGTGGGGGCACTTGCTGATAAGCCCTGGTGAGCTGTGGAGGAGAGCCTGGTGTTCCACGGGATGCCCTTTCCCAGCACGGGTGGCTTTTCTCCACAGAGCCCTGTGGGACACGGCCCATCCTCGCTCACTGCTGGGCCCTGGCACACAGGACAGCAGCTCTGGTCACTCTGCGAGCGGGGGGACCACACCCCACCTCCCATCTCGTGCCCCCTGCACGGTGCCCTCTCCTCCCAGGCCAGAGTTACGTGACCATCAATCACAAAATCTGTCTGATGCTACCTCTGAGTCTGCCCAGGGGCCCGGCCCGTGGGATCTCTTCCCTCTGGGCCCACCCTCCGTGGGGCTCAGCCTGGGCTGTCCCCGGGAGTGGCTGTCCCTGCCGAGGCAGCGCACGAGGGTGTGGGCCAGGGGCCTGTGGTGGCACTGTGTGTCCCCTGAGCCTCAGCAGAATGTGACAATGAACACAAACCGTGTGGGAACTGCTGCGCCTCGCCCGCAGCCTCCGCTGCACCCGGCAGTCGGGGCAACAAGCTGGGTTTTCTTGCAGTTTTTCTTTTGTGCTGTTTTCCCCTCCCACACCTTGTTTAGCTTGTTTAGCACTGGCTGCCCAAGCTGAGGAAACCACAAGCCACGTCCTTCAGAGCCACAGGTGCCTGGCCAGGCTGGAGTTGCGGCCTCCAGACCTCTGGCACCTCAGAGCTGGTCCCCACACGGCCCCAGGCTGGGCGGGCAATATCTGACAGCCCTTTAGGAGCATTTCCAGCCACTGCCTCCTCACTCAGCCACCTCTGCACACCCCTCAGGCAGCTGGGACAGGCCCTGCTTTGCACTCTTACTTCGCAAATGCTTTTTTATTTTGTTTTATTTCTTTTTTTAAGCATTGAACTGCTTGAAGGGTAGCGTAGCGAAGGTGCCGTTCTGAGCAGTGCTGGCACAACATGCACCGATGCTGATAGAGTGATTGTCATTGTCCCTGAATATATATAAATATATATATATATATGAGAGATAAAGTTTTGTTTTTAATGATTGAATTCAGAAATACAAATTTAATGCTGTATTTAATAAATTATTCTAAGAGAAATGCTGTGCTTTTTCATCCATTTCTGATGCTGATCCATGTGCCTGTTCATGCCAAATCCAGGAATGCACCTTGCTGATTTCTTACAAAATGAAGTGAGGTTTCTTTGCTCTCACTGGGAAGGACGGTGACCTCTGCCAAGGCAGCTCGGGGAAAACAAACACGGTGTGGGCTGACCGCAGTGCCAGGCTCAAAATTCCGCATGGCTGGAGGGAATTTGGCACCACGTGGGCTTGGCTCTGGAGAGAGCAGCCACTGCACTGCTGCTCCCCAGGCCCCGTGTCCTGAAGCCAGGATTTGTCCGAGCGGCCCAGGAGTCTTGGGCAGTGCTGGTGGGGAGGAAGGGGAGAGCAGACTCTCCCTTTAGGAGGATGGAGATGGCACAGCCAAGGTCTGGCTGGAAGGGCTGGAGACCACCAGCCCAAGCCCTCTCCTAAAGGGCCTTTTGGAATAAACTCATTAAGAGTGGAAGAAGGCTCCTCCCCACTCCCCCACTTGGGTGATCCCATGTCTGAAGCATGCAGGTGTTCCCTAAATGTTGTCACTGCAGGGTGTGATCTGTGTCTTGGACACAAAGATCCTTCTTCCTTCTCTGCTCAGCTTATGCCTCTGCCCAGCTTCCATGATTCCAGTCTCTCATTTGCCTGCCATGAGCAGCATTCTTGATCCACAGGGGGTCAAAGGCAGGTACAGCTCTTCCCCGTGCTCTTCCTCTTCCTCCCACTTGGCTGAACCTGTCTTGCCTGGCTCAGCCTGCAGCTCCCGTGGCCTTCCTTGCTGTTGGCCGTACATCTCCCTCAGCCCGAATCCCTTCCCCACCTCTGGAAAAATTCCCGTGAAGTGTCAATGCTTCTGGAGCTTCTGGGCTGGGCTGCAGGCTCCTGACCCAGCCAGGCCCTGGGAGGGCAGACAGGGCTGGGACCAGGACTGGTCTCCCAGCTCCTTCTCCCACCCTGGAGCTGAGCTGCTGCTGCTGTGTCCAGCCCACGTTCCTTGGCTGGAAAATGGGATTGCTGTTTGGTTGCTGTGGCCAGAGCCACTGGGCTGTTCTTCCAGACTCCCAGCCACCGTCTGTCCTCCTTGTTTCACCTTCGCTTTGGGAATGTCCCATCCACAGTGGAGGCTGTGGAGGAGGGAGCCCTCACCCAGCCCGCGCTGTGCCCTGTGTCCCTGCAGTGCTCCTGAACTTGCTCTCCCAAGTTATTTTTGCTGCAAACTGGTGCTTGGGACCTCTTGCTGTACCCGGAGTCCCCTTTGCAAAGCGAGGAGCAAACGGGAACACTCCTGACCGGTGAGGAGTGTCCGTCACCGCCGGCTGCTCTGGAGGGAGCAGGAAGGAGCTGGAGCTACACCTCAGGGTGCTCCTCATCCTTCTGGAGGCCAGGGCTGCTCCACAGCCCAGCTGCTGTGCAGGGGCCCCTCTCAGCCCTGCGAGGTGGCTCTGGCCAGGGTGAGCAGGTCATCACCCCGGGCTTGTCTCCGAGCAAGAGAATTGACATAACAAGTGACAATCAGTGTTTTCCAACCCTCCTGCCCCACCTTGCCTGTCCCAGGCTGTGCAGGGAAGCGAAGCCTGACACAAAGAGCCTTGCTGATGTTTTATGGAGTCCTTTGAAATGGGCCAGGACTGCAGGTGGAGGGGTTAGTCCAGCTCTCCTTGAATCCCCGTGCGGGGGTGGCCCCAGGGCACTGTGTCGGCAGGTCCTGGGGTGTGTGAGGGCTTTGGATGAGCACAGTGGGGCAACCCCCAATGTCTGGGTTTGGATTTGGGGTTGAGTTTGTTTACTCACCCTCTCCAGAGAGGATCAATCCCTCTGTCCTCTGTCCACAGCCTCTTGAAGTCCTTGGGAGCTCCTTTAGGGCCTCGGTGATCCCTCCCTCCTCTTGCTGAGCACTGAAATAAAGAGGGGAAAAAACCCCCATTTTTCCGAACACAGCTCTGGGTAAAAAACTTCAGCACGAAGGGATTCATTCAAATTCCTGGCTCAGATATTTGAAGCAATTGTTGTTGAGTTTGTTTGAAATGGGGAGGGGGAGCAGTGGGGCACGAGGGAAGCTTGTGAGTTAATTGTTTCCAAACTCAGTGTTCAATGGAAAACACCAAAAATATCATCAGTTCTTTTTTTTTAATTTTTTTTTTTTAATTTTTTTTTTCTGCTGCTTTTATGTCCTTCATGGCTTTGTTCTTGTCCTGCTCTCCACATGTCCCACCTCTGTATCTTTGGCTTTTTCAGTGTTTGTGTCCCACTAAACTCTGCTTTGGCATCTGCTGTCCCGCTGCCTGCAGGAGATGGGGAAGGGGAGTCGGGGGATGCAAAGGCTCCTCTTTCTTTTGGACGATGATTCTCTTTTAGCTTTCCACTGAACTTCCAGGAGTTTTGTAAAAATAAATATTTTCTGCTAGGACGTTTTCCTGTTGAGCCAAGACAGGAGATACAGGGTGTTCTAGGCTCCGTTTGGGTTTTATTCTATACTTTAAAATATTTCCAACTATCTGCAACAGGAATGTCCCATCCCTCCTCCCCAAGAGAGACTGGTGGGGTAAAACCCTCAGAATTTGTGCCCTTTCTTGTACCACTACTCGTGGCTGTAATTCTTTATTCCTGTGGTTCTCTTTACAGATTTTGGGGTTTTATACAACAATTTGTGATGGCTCTGTACAACCTAAGACTTCTGTGCAATTTATATCTGGGTTTTGAAATGTAAACTCGCAGTTTGCCATGTTTACCACGGCTTCTGGGGAGTATTTTTGTCCTGGGTTTTAACCTCCCAAACGTAAAGAACTGGAAAAATGTAAATAAAGATGATCTTTTTTAAGACCATGGGTGTTTTGCTCTGGGTGTGTGATGATCATAAATGATACCTCAGCTGCCTGGACGCTGAGACCTGAGGGTGAGAAGTGGTTCGGGGCTTCCAGTGGAGGCATCCCCACTGGAGCTGGAGCTTGGAAGTTGGTTTAGAGCTGAGCTTAAAGCAAAGGCAGGGGAGTGGCTGGGGCGGGAAGACCCTGGTGGGCTGAAGGAACTTTGCTCGCTCCCGTGGTGAATCACAGAATCATGGAATGTCCTGAGCTGGAAGGGACCCACAAAGATCATCCAGCCCCATCCTGCACAGACACCCCAGCAACCCCACCCTGGGCATCCCTGGCAGCGCTGTCCAAGCCCTCCTGGAGCTCTGGCAGCCTCGGGGCCGTGCCCGTTCCCTGGGGAGCCTGGGCAGTGCCCAGCACCCTCTGGGGGAAGAACCTTTCTCTGATCTCCAGCCTAAACCCCCTCCGACGCAGCTCGGTGTGCAGGTGCCGCTGGAAGGACGCGGCCGCGGCCGGAGGAAGCGCCGGGGCGCCGGGGCTGTGCTCTTCCTGCTGCCGGGAATCCCAGGATGTGGAGCTGCGGCTCCGCTCGCCCGGCTCGGGCGGGAGAGGGCGATGTCCGCCCGGCTGGAGCTCGGCGCGGCCGTGCAGAGGCTGCGAGGCGGCTCCGGCTGCCCGGCCGAGCCCCGAGCCCTGCCCCGAGCCCCTGCCCCGGCTCCCAGCCGCTGCTCCAGGAAAACAGGGAGTTCTGGCACCAGCACGGCCCGTCCTCGCCCCGCTGCCCTTCGCTCAGGATGGGTTTGAGGTGGACGAGAGCCGTGGCCGCTGGTGATGGGCTGCAATGGCTCTGTGTGTTCACGGGTATTTCGACTTCTTTTGGGAGCCTCTCCCCTCCCTGATGGCTTGGGGAGGTTTGTCCCAGTGGCTGCCGCGTCCCCGTGTCCATCTGGGAAAGACAGAGCTGCAGCAAATGCTGGAGAGGAGCCACCAGAGCCCGTCCCGATGCGCGCCCGCCCTCACCCACCGCCCTCATCCCTGTCCCGGTGCCACCCCGGGGTGCCGGGTCTGGTTTGTAGGAGCAGGGATGAAGGCAGGCAATTCCCAGCATCCCACATGGAGCACCCCCGGTGCGGGATGGGGCGACGCCGAGCATCCCCAGTGCGGGATTTGGCGATGTCCAGGCTGACACCGGCCCTTGCGGCAGCAGAGGTTTCCTTTGTGCGGGGAGCAGTCGCCCCATCCCGGGGGAATCCCAGGGGAAGGACACCCACCCTGCCACCACCCTCCTCCCAGCCTCAGCTCATCCCCCGGGAGCGATGGGACCCCCGGGGCCCCCTCTGTGTCCCCGCCGAGCGGGAGGCACCGGAGGGGCCGCGCCGGGGGCTCCGCGGGGACGCTGCCACGGCCCTGCCGGTGCGCAGGGGGTTCTCTGGAGGGTTGGTTAATTAATTAATTAATTAGCTGCCGCTGCCAAACGGAGGGAGAGGCTGCTCGGAGGGGATGGAGCCGGCGGGGGGCGGGTCCCCAGGCCCGGGGACTCTTATTTTGACCGCGGCGCTGCCGGGCGGGCGCTGCCGCCGCTGTCGGGCCGCGCTCCGGAGCCGCCGCCTCCTTCCCCTCCCGAGCCGGCAGCGCCCGGAGCGGCCCCGGAGCCGCTCGCCGTGTCCTGGGGGCTCGCCCGAGGCTCTGAGCGGCTTTGGGAGCCTCTCGGGGTCCCTCACACACCCCCGAGTGCCCCCGCTCCCCGGCACCCGCGGGGGCCGGGCGTCCCGGTGGGGACCGGCCCGGGGCGACCGGGAGGGACACACGGGAGGGACACACCAGCAACCCACGCAGCCCGGGCTGGCCCCGCTGGGGATGCTCCGGTAGAGCTGCGGCGCTTTGCGGTCACAGCTCGTCCCAAAGCCCGGCTCACCCCGGTGTGTGCGGGCAGCGCGGGCGCCGCCGCCCCAGCAGCACAAACTGCCCGGTGTCACTCAGTGCATCGAGACAGCGACAGCCCCGGGGCTGGCACAGCTGTGCCGGGAGGGGCCAGGGGCTGAAGGTGTGGGATGGGAGAGAGATAACCCCGGCTGTGCCCCAGCACCTGACAAGGGCTCCCCATGGCCGCTGCCCCCGGCCCGGAGCGCTGCAGGGTGAGAGACTCCTGCAAAGCAAAGTGAGAATGTCCTCAGTGGGACGGGACCCACCAGGATCATCCAGCCTGACTCCCAGCCCTGCCCAGACACCCCAGCAACCCCACCCTGGGCGTCCCTGGCAGCGCTGTCCAAGCCCTCCTGGAGCTCTGGCAGCCTCGGGGCCGTGCCCATTCCCTGGGGAGCCTGGGCAGTGCCCAGCACCCTCTGGGGGAAGAACCTTTCCCTGATCTCAGCCTGAGCCTGCCCTGGCCCAGCTCCAGCCGTTCCCTGGGTGCTGTCCCTGTCCCAGAGCAGAGATCGGAGCTGCCCCTCGGGAGGAGCTGGAACAGAACTGTCCATTTGCCCACTCAGAGGAGCGAGGTGACAGCTGGGCCTGCAGGAGAGCGGCCTGAGGACCAAGGAATGGAGTGTGTCCCTCTAGAGAGAGGATAATAAATGTGTAAGTTGACTTCAGAGCACTCAGAGGCTCCAGTTTCCCTTCGAGAAACACGGATTGCCCTGTCCAGGAGGCTGGTGCAGCAGTACCTGCCCATCCCGGTGTCTCCCTGGGGCAGGTGTGGCATCCCCTGAGTGGCTGCTGATGCAGCTGTGGGGCCAATGAGCCCTTGCAGGTGTTTATCTCCCTCCTTGTGCTATTTTCCGCTTTACTGGAGAGCTGTAAAAGGGATAATTGTTTTACAATCACGAGTTTAGGGCCTGGGCATTAGGAGGGGCCCTGTGGGATTTGGGAGGTTGAAGCTGTTGTGGGTGTTCGGGGTGTGGGAAAGGGAGCAAAGAGGTTGGAAGTGACCCCTCTATGGGGCAGAGCCAGGGCGAGCTGCTCCCTCTGCCCCATCCCTGTCTTTAGGTGACACAGACACCAAAAACCTTGCACGAACTGGGCTGAAAATGATCCAAATGTGGGAGAAGCTGCAAAATAAGGTGATTTTCAATGGTTAACGTTTTGGCAGGAAAGACAGAGGGACTTTTTGGCTCGTTCTGGGATCTTGCAGGGATTTTATGTAGGTTTGTGGGCAAGTTCTGGTGCTGGGTGCTGCTGAAAGTTTGGGAAGCTCATGATGTGCTCAATTGGGAACGGCGGCTGCTCTTGCCCCCACATTCTCGGGGTGTGCTGGAGACTCGGGGGCTCTTGGTAGGAGCAGTGAAGAGCTGCGGTTTGTGGGTGCCGGTGCGGGGAGCGCGGGGTCGGTCCCCATCCCACCGCTGTCCCCGTGTCACCGCAGCCCCATCCCCGCTCCGGCCGTACGGCTCCTCCCGATGGGCGCCGCCATGACGCCGTACGGACGGTGGGGCCCCTGGGGGCCGCCATGCTGCCGCGCGCGTGCGCCGTGCCCGGCCGAGCGTCTCCATTGAGAAGAATGAGGGGCAAGGGGCGGAGCCAAGGCGCGAGGAGCCGCCGGGGGGGCGGGGCTGCGCTCCGGGGCTCCGGCCATGGCCACAGTGGATGCCGAGGTGAGTGAGAGCGGCGGCGTCCATCTACCCGGGCGGGGGGAAGGAAGATGGGGGAGCGTGGAGTGGTATCGCCCAGGGCCAGGCGGGTTCTGTCGGAGGCCGGGAGGGGGGCCGTGCCCCCGCCGCCCCATGGTTCAGTCCAACTCCTCTGAGGGGAAGAATGTGGGAGCTGCTGCCATTGTGTGTAGGGGGGCCCGGGACTCTGTATAAGTTACACCCCTCCACGGTGAGTCAGTGGTATGTGCCATACAGATTCCGGGGCTCCCCCCAATGGGAGCGAGTGCGTGTGGCGGAGGCGGGAGGGGGGAGCGGCGGGGCCGCCATCCATGTTCCGGGGTCCCCCCATGCGGCGGGGCGGCGCTGGCGCGGCT